>JAHHUM010000866.1:228022-627508 GCA_036173005.1 Crenichthys baileyi
CTTTGATATTAATCATCACCTTTCCTCCTGCTTGGTTTGCGTCTTATTGGCCCGTCTCTCCATCTTGGCCTCAAGTCGTTTGGATCTGACACACAGAAACGATTAGTGTCAGAAAAATATTTAATTATTCATGAGAAAATGGACACATTTAAGGTATCCACATCGAGGCTGACACAAATAAACCACATGTTAAAGCAAAAACAGTAAGGCCCAAAAGGGATCTGAAACAAACCTACCACAAAACACGACATGTATCTGGAAGGCCTACGCAGTATATACTGTCTTTGACATCTTATTCCAATCATCATTGTAGAATAAACCAATAATATGCTAAACTAAAGGAAGTAATCATACCAACTTTTTCTGTTAAAACATATTGTTAACGTGTGCATGTTTTTGACATGACTAACTGTGGCTCAGTAGGAAGAATAGTTGTCTTGCAATCAGAAGGTTGTGGGTTTGTTTCCAGCTTCCTCAATATGTCGATGTGCCCCTGGGCAAGGCACTTAACCTCAAGTTGCCTACCGATCTGCATATTGATGTATGAATGTGTGAGCATTAGTGAGTGGGATTGGGTGAATGTGGCTCTAGTGTAAAGTGATTTGAGTGGTCTGTATGACTGGAAAGGTGCTATATAAGTTCAGTCCATTTACTAAATTAAGAAGAAAAAAAGCAACTGGATGGCTCATTTTGCTTCTTTAAAATAAAAAAAGAGTGAAACAAAGCCACTAGTTACTTACCCAAAGTTCTCACACTTGCAGCAGCAGAACATGCAGACCAAGACAGCAATGATGAGAACCCCACCAAGCACAGACAGGGTGATTATCAACGTCTGGAAGTTCACTACAGAAATAATGAAACCATTACAAATATTCACAATACCAACATATATCATTTGCCTGACTGCAGCATCAGCTTTTAATTCAATGTCATATATAGAAAAGGCTAATTTAGATAATTTAAGCAATTTGGTCCCAACAGGAACCAACCAATGTGGGGTCCGAAGTTCATTCTCAGAAATCTGAGAAAACGTATCATTTTAAATAGATTTTTATGTTATGAATGTTACAGGAGATAAAAACAGAATCTGTGTCCCCTCGAAACAGTAAAAAAACACCTTATAAGGATGATGGTGCAGGATCATTACTCTCTAGCCCTTTAAGATCACAACCTTCCTTCTATGATCTACACGTGTTCATTATGCCTCACGATCTCCTAAGGTCCTGACACGACAAGGGGGGTTGAAGTCATCGCATCAACATTACACCCCTGATCCAACTTGAAAGGTTGTAATAAATCCATAAGCACTATAAACTGTAAGCAGTAATTACAGAATGAGTTGTCACAAAGCAAAGACCACAGCAGCAACTCAGTTCATGGGTACACAGAGAGCAGTGATATTTTAGCATCCTCCTCTGTCGGATCTGAGAAATATGTTGACCAGTAGAAGAAGGGAATAACCCTCTGAGGACACCTCACAACTTTCCGTTTAGAGCACTGAATGCTTTTAGGTAGCATGCATGAGGAGCGCAACACAGACTTCAGTGCTGGGGAAATCCACAAGGGCAAATCCACTGCAGGTGAATTAAATTCAATTAAATTCATAAATTAATTATTTATCCCAAAGGGAAATTAAATGTTGTTGTAGCTCATATTATGCAGGTTTCTTGAAAGAGCCGTTGTAGATGCTGATGGCTGTGGGCAGAAAGGATCTACTGTAGCAGTCTGTCTTACAGCAGATCTGAAGAAGCCTCTAACTGAAGACACTGTTGTTGTACAACAGTCCCATGAAGATGATGCTCAGGGTTCTGCATAATGTTCTTCATTTTATGAAGAATACTTCTTTGCACAATGATCTCCAGAGGTTCCAGAGGAGTCTCTAGAACTGGGCCAGCTTTCTTTATTAGCTTGTTGAGCTTTTTTAAGTCCCTGGCTCTGATGCTGCTTCCCCAGCAGATGATGGCAGAAGAGATCACACTCTCCACAACAGACTTATAGAAGATATGCTGCAAACGTGCTGCAAACACTGAAGGTCCTAATCTTCTTCAAGAAGTACAGTCTGCTCTGTCCCTTCTTGTAGATGGCTTCACAGCTGCATCTCCACTCCAGTCTGTTGTCCAGGTGAACACTGAGGTGGTGGAGGAGTATAAATACCTCAGTGTTCACCTGGACATCTCCACTCCAGTCTGTTGTCCAGGTGAACACTGAGGTATTTATACTCCTCCACCACCTCCACTTCTTCTCCAATGAAATAGTGTTTGACCTATTTGAACTGTTTCTCTTAAAATCTACAATCATCTTCTTTATTTTAGTCATGTTCAAGATGAGGTGATTGTTTCTACACAGTGCCACAAAGTGCTCCAAAAAGGGTCCAGAAAAGTGCAAGTCGTAAGCCCAACCCGTTTAATTTAGCAATGGCAAAATGAGCTGAACGCACACAGGCCCGCTGACCTCAGCGAATCGCCTTGTAGGCTGTGGAAAGACAAAGTGATCCGTAATGAGGGATCTGGGGTGGCGTCCTTATTGCAGAACTTTGATGTTGAACGGGCTTTTGATAAGTTCCTGCAGTATTCCCCCATTTCAGTCATGGAAATGAATGTCTTTCATGAACAACAATGAACGACAATGCTGAACAGAACAAAAAATTTAAGCTGTAATAATGACCATACATTTCCTTTAAAACCTTTGCAACCTCTGATTTAAAAACAAAAAATCTGAATTTAGGATGTATGAATTGAATTAAATCTTAAGGAGACCTCTACCTCTGTTTGAATGTGTTTCAGTCAGCTGAAGTATTGTGCATTGTGAGAAAATACATTTGCCCTTTAACAGATTTCTTGTTTCTGCTTTTTTTTCACATCTAAAGGTTTCAGATCATCAAACAAGGTCTGATAGCAAACAAAGATAATCAGAGTAAATGCAGGAATTATTTTCAAATTATTTCATTTATCAGGGAAAAATATGAGATCCAAACCAACCTAGCTCTCTGTGAAAAAGTGATCCACCTCTTTGAAATAAGAATAGGAATAATAATATGAATAACTACATTAACAATGCAGTCCAATGCAACTGTCTGTTCTATAAAATCAAGAAATTAGTTTAAAAAAGAACCTGTCTGACAACATGAAGTAGACTAAACGAGCTCAAAAAGCTAAAACCTGTGCCCTGATCAAAAGACAATCAACAAAAGATGAGAAACAGTCATTGATATCCGTCAGTCTTGAAAAGACTCCAGCCAGCCACAGTGAGAGTAGTGAAAACATAGAGCAGCGCTCAGCCTTCCCAACAGTGCCTAGCCTAGCAAAATAACCCCAGGAGGAAATCAACAGCCCATTACCAATCATAATTCGGCATTAAACACGCAACCACTACCCACATATTTCACTTTGTCCTGTCCCATGTGTGCTTACGCAACCTGCTTTGGTTTACAACTCGCAGCACTCACCTAAGCAATGTTGTATGATAATTAACATTTAGGTGTTACAGAAAAAAACAACTGAAATCTGCAAAGGAGCAAACACATTTTCACAGCACTGTAGCAATTTTTCAATATTGCAATATTGAAATCACAACTTTTCAACAACTCAACAAGATAGTTAATACCCTACATTTGTAGCATATAAAAAACAAAAGAGTATATCTGCAGTGCAGAATGCGGTAGATTTTCTTTAATTAAATGTTCTCTGTAATCATTTGGAACTGAAATTGTAACACACATACCATTACTTGCACAGACCTATGAATTACCTTTTAAGACCGACTTAACATACCCTGTGGGCACGTCTTGAAACACGTGTTCATACGAACTCATGTTGGAACATTTGTTTTCAACCTCATGAATTCAGCACAACGTCAGTACTGACAATAGACCTTGGTTTCCATTTTTTAAACACTGCAAGCAGGTATAAAAAACTGTAGAGCTTACCGACATAAACATGGCAATGCTTGACTTAACATTAGTATGCGTATACATACCTGTCTGCATTCTGAAATACATATAGATACCAATAGTAAAGGATCGTTAAAAAACTTAAAGACGTTTCAGGTGGAGTGTGTATTTAAAACTTGTTTGACCACCGTCTATTAATACTCTAATGACGTAAGCATCAGCCAAAACAATCAGGACACCTGTACTCTAAAGGTACAATAAAAGGGTTTAAAAGAGACATGTGAAAGGTATTCCTTTTGAAAATCCTTAGAAAAGTTGGATCCCACAGAAGAAACTGGTTTATTTATAAAAACTGTGGCTTTAAGAAGCTGATATTTAAGGGTCTGGTTCATTCATAAGGCAGGGGGCGGTGATTTTATTTTGGACAGAAAAGCAAAAATTCCTACTGCTTCTGAAGTATAAAATGCTGTCTGCATTATATATTGGTTATTTTTATGGATTGACTGAAATGTAAAATTAATATTCTCAAAATTTAGCAGCAGCTTAGTAAATAGCCTTATTTCACGGATTAGATCCTTCTTCTCTTTACAAAGTAACATAAACATAACAAGCTAATATTAGCGGACTATTTAAGCCAAGTTTTCGCTCAGAGTAGTAGCCTTGCTTCAGCCAGCTAATTGGTAGTGTGTAACAAAATGTGGAGGAGGGGCATCTGAACATGACCATGTGTGGCGTTCACTTTTTGAAGAACTTTATATTTAACAATGCTGTTTTTTGCATGAGGAACCTGAAGTGAGCACATCTTTTTTGTGCAGAAAAGAGTCGTGACATTTACCTTTAAGACTTTGATGACTGCTGTGTTTTTGTGTGCGTGTGTGTGTGTGTGTGTGTGCGCGCGCGAGTTCAGACTGCTGCATACACATACATCCGTCTCTGTGGGAACCTGCTATTGCTAATGTATGTCTCTCCCCAGGCTTTAAAGTTGACTTCAACATCTACCGCTTTGCTTTAAACATACAGAATAATATAAAGTCCTGTGCCCACCATCAAAATGAGTTTGGCCTGCAGAGCAGCCTGATACAGGCAACAAGTGAGAGTTTGCAGGTACAGCAGAGATAAACAAAGTGACGAAGTCGCAGCTTAATGCATTTAGTCACTTCTGAATAAAAGTACTCATTTCTAAAGTGCAACCGAAATAACAGTCTAGCGTTTGTCCTTAATTCAGTTGACGTGTTTAAGCTGAATATTTTAAAAGAGGAAAACCAAAGTTATAGTTCTTTAATAAAAAACACAGCTTTAATGAAGAAGTTATTCTGACAACTAAAAGATGAAAACCTGTGAATAAAAAGGTGCCTTTTTGAGCGTCGGCCACATTATTATGCAGGTTGTGAGGGCAAAGTGAACACGAGAAATCTAAACAGCGGTAAATAAGATTTCAAACCAGAGGGCAACAAATTATAGATGATATAAAAAGCAGAATAATAATATATATTTTATTTATTTTAGAAAAAAGATTTGTAAATGAAAGAGTTCACAAGCTGAAACTGAGACTCCGAACTTAGTTCAGATCGTTTAGGTGCTGAACTATAAAAACCAAATTTACTAGTGTGAACTGAACACTGAACTAGTTCTTCAGGAGGTTGAACTTACACAAAACTCTCCATGGTTAAAAAAAACAGAGAAAACCCAAGTTTTTTAAGCTGTCAAAACTTCAGATCAGTGCAGTAACTTAAATGAGTTATTTTCACAAAAATAAACCAGTTATGTACATCTAATCTGTGAATGTGTATTTCTTACTCCAGCAGAGTCCCCAGCGGGCGTCATCTAGCGGGCAGAGTGAATGGGGTGGAAGAATGGTCTGCACCGGATACGTTACACATAACTTAGTCTTTATGCACCAGAAGCACTGCAAACAAACGCACACAGAGATCACTTTACTCAAACAAATGTCAAATTTCAATGTATTCATGCCAGTTGTATGTTGAGCTACATGACTAACACATACACAGAATGGAAGGAAGAGACTGGTTACGAATCAGTTACTCCTCAAACCAGTCCAACAGGTTTGAACGTGGAAGACGAGCCACCTCCACCTCGGACACATTTATTTCTCTGCCATGCATAAACGCTGTGTACAGCCAGTATGAGATTATCTGATCAGAAATCTGGACTCACCGTCACATTTCTCAGACAGTCCTCACAGCTTGTCCCATTTTTTGTCTCACACACTGTTGGGGAGGGGAAAAAAAACTGGTTTAATTAGTGAAAAACAGGATTTTCTTTTAAAGCTGAAACCATTCTAGATCAAAAGGGGAGGTCCAACTAGCTCTGATATTACGCAGATAAGCTGAAAACTCTTGAGGGGGATTAAATGAGGCCTGTAACTATTCACATGGTGCTTTTATAAACCACTGCTAATCTTCCTGGGACATTTTCAATGGAGACAGCAGAGTGAACAGGCAGGCTTTGTGTAGGTGCAGCCATATATCTGTAAAACTAAGGTTTAAAATTCAGAAAAAAGATAAAAATGTATCCAGAAGGCTGGAAGAAAGCTGGGATGACTTATTGCTCCAGGTAAATAGATTATTTGGAACATAAAAACAAAATCACTGTTTTGTTTGTCTTTATAAGTAACAGAAAAAAAATAAATGTAACTTTTATTTTTCCCCTCATTTCGTTGAGACAAATGAGCTTGAAATCCTAATCTTAAATACATTGATTACTGTTTGTTTTATTTATTCAGAAAATTAAAAAAATAATAATTTAAAAACATGAAATTACGGACCAAATATATATTCGGGGAAAAGTTCAATAAACATTTTAAGTTGCAAAATAACGATTCTTATTACATTAAATTCCGCAGCTAAATGTGCCATTTATTTATAGGTCATCGGTCACTTGTCTCCGTTCCTACCGTGCTCAGGTGTGGACTCGTCGGCCAAAACTGTCGCCAAACCAGAAACAAGAAGGAGAGCTGGGAGGAAAATCTGCAAACACTTCATCATACAGCCGCTTCGACGACACTGATTCTCCGCAGTTTTCTACTTCGTCCAAGCTCTATATTTTAAAACCTATGAGACACAGGAGAGGCCGAAAGTAGAGACGTTTTGCCAGCTCCTGGTAGACAGGAGAAACTCGAAATGCAAAGTTATCAAGAAGGAAACAACACTATGACGCACCCCCGTGACGCAGCGCAGACACAGGGAGGCGAAGCTGGACTAGTTATTTCAAAATACACTGCATAAAAAAATAAAGGAAACACTCAAATAACACATCCTAGATCTGAATGAATGAAATATTCTCATTGAATACTTTGTTATGTACAAAGTTAAATGTGCTGACAACAAAATCACACAAAAATCATCAATGGAAATCAAATTTATTAACCAATGGAGGCCTGGATTTGGAGTCACACACAAAACAAAATTAAAGTGGAAAAACACACTACAGGCTGATCCAACTTTGATGTAATGTCCTTAAAACAAGTCAAAATGAGGCTCAGTATTGTGTGTGGCCTCCACGTGCCTGTATGACCTCCCTACAACGCCTGGGCATGATCCTGATGAGACGGCGGATGGTCTCCTGAGGGATCTCCTCTCAGACCTGGACTAAAGCATTCGCCAACTCCTGGACAGTCTGTGGTGCAACGTGACGTTGGTGGAACCACTCCTTTATTGAGTGTGTCTTGCTAATCGCCAAAGATTTCCCCCTGTTGTCTATTCCATTTGCACAACAGCATGTGAAATTGATTGTCAATCAGTGTTGCTTCCTAAGTGGACAGTTTGATTTCACAGAAGTTTGATTTACTTGGAGTTATATTGTGTTGTTTAAGTGTTCCCTTTATTTTTTTGAGCAGTGTACATTTCAGGTGATTAGGTGAAAATCATATTTAGTAAAAAAAAAAAGCAATGTCAGCATAAAATAATGCTACATGTCACAAGTTTCTATGTGAAACACT
The DNA here is from genome assembly GCA_036173005.1 of Crenichthys baileyi. Taxonomy (NCBI): domain Eukaryota; kingdom Metazoa; phylum Chordata; class Actinopteri; order Cyprinodontiformes; family Goodeidae; genus Crenichthys; species Crenichthys baileyi. The sequence goes on from JAHHUM010000866.1 coordinate 235,870, forward strand.
ATTCAAAGTAGAGTGTAATTATCGAGGGGAATGAAAAGGATACATGGGTTTATTATGTTTTTTACTGCATTTGCATTCATTCCCCCTTCCTCTGATTCCTCTAAATAAAATCCAATACCGTCATCTTGAGAAGTCACTTAATTAGAAATTAAACTCCACTGGTGTGTAATTAGTCTCAGCATAAAATCAAATGTTCTATGAAGCCCTCAGAGCTTTGTTAGAGGACATTAGTGAACCAACAGCTTCATGAAGACCAAGAAACACAGCAGACAGGTCAGGGAGAAAGTTGTGGAGAAGTTTAAACAAGGGTTAAGGTATAAAATGATACCCCCAACTGCTGAACAATGTTTGGGCGTCATGGTGGCGCAGTTGATAACAGTGTTGTCTTGCAACAAGAAGCTCATGGTTTTAATCCCAGCCTGGGGTCTTTCTGCATTGATTTTTAATCTTCTCCATGTTCCAGGTTCTCTGTGTTGTCTTGTAAAGAACTGGTGATCTGTTCAGTGTGTGACCCGCCTCAAGGACAAGAAGGTATAGACGATGGAAAGAGTCTGGAACAATTGTGAACATACCAAGACATAACCGCCCACCTCATCCGACAGGCTGAGCAAGGAGAGGAGTAATCAGAGAAGCAGCGATGAGGCCCATGGTAACTCTGGAAGAGCTGCAGAGATTCACAGCTCAGATTGTAGAATGTGTCTTAATGGAGGAGTGCAAGAAGAAAGGCTTTTTTGAAAGCAAGCTATCCAGTTGGCAGTTCACCACAAGCCATGTAGGAAATACAGCAACCATGTGAAAAAGGTGATCAAGTCTGATTAAAACAAAATGAAACGTTTTAGGTTTATGGTGGTGTCAGCATCATGCTGTGGATGCTTTGCTTCAGCAGGGAAAAGGCAGCCAGTCAGAGCTGATGAGACAGATGGAGGAAGCTAAAAGCAGGTGAAAGCTGAACACTTGTTAGAGGCTGCAAAATACTTCATACTGGTCTGAAAGTCCACCTTCCAGCAAATGACCCTAAACATACGAGCAGAGCAACAATAAAATAGTTCAGATCAGAGTTATTCGTGTTTTAAAAATGTCGCAGTCAAAGTCCAGACCTAAGTCCAATTGAGAATCTGATCTGACCGAGCCTTTGCCATTTTGCAAAGAAGAATAGCAAACATTTCAGTTTATGGTTTTGCAAAACTGGTAGAGACATACTCCCAAAGACTTGCAGCTGTAAATAAAGCCCATTGACTCGAGGGGGCTGAGTACAAATGGAAACTACACTTTTCAGATTTGTTTTGTTAAAAAGGTTGAAAACCAGGTACAGTACTATTTTCTTCCTTTTCACAACAATGTACAACTTTGTGTTGGTCTATAGCTTGAAATCCCAATAGAGTACAATGAGGTTTGTGGTTAAAATTTGTCAAAGGATAAAATAACTATGAGGTATAAATACTTGTGCAATGCAGTATATAAGAGCTTTGAGTTTAAACCACAACACAAATTGCTGCAGTTTCTATCTGGATAAGGCTTTTCTACAAGGTTACAGTATGAGATGTTCTAATACTGTACTTGACACTTCATAAGTTGTTTTATCTGGAGAAAGTGAAAACAATCTGAAACTTCTCCTTCTGTCTTTTTCTTATCTATAAAGTGCACAAATGAGACATTAACAGATCAGACAGTTTCCAATAATTTATTAAAGCATAATTTTGTAAATCCATTTACAAATAAAAAAGAGACGACACACACAGCTCTCTCTTTCTCGTTTTTTTTTTTTCAACAAGCACAATGATTCACTATGTAGTGATGATAATAAGCAGAACAGGATGACGGGCTCGGCTTTGGCCGCCTGCGGCTGATAACAGGAGCCCTTGTGATGAAGTTGCCCTTGAAGACAAATTTGTGATCAGATATTGTAGACTTTTAATTTCAGTTCCCTTTTTGCACCAGCCGATCAAGTTTCAGCAGCTGTAGGGTGAGTTTCTCACACTTTATCAGTAATATCAGTGACAGATCCCCTCCAGTCTGCGCCAAAATTATGGCTTATGAAATGAAATTATCATACTTCTCCGTATAGTTTAACCTGAGTCACTTGAAACTAGTGAGAAGATTCAGATTTTTATTATATTTGATGGTTTGAGGAGTCTTTTCCAGGTAATTTTAAACCCACGGTTAAAATTGCATATATGTAATGGATATTATTTAGCTTATTGAATGTTTATTATATTACTTCCTCATCAAAACTGCATGAAAATCTTTGTGGGTGTTCCAACTGGAAACGGTTAGAAGCCTTGAGTTTCCAATGTCAGTATTTTTTTTATTGTTGCAATACTATACACTTTGACTTTTAAGCAACAAATATGTCCAATTTCTTCATCTTCTCTGAAATATCTTGCATGAAAAGCCCAAAATTAATGTAGCTGGAGTTAAAACTCCACAGAAAGTCAGTTAGAATGCAAGCTGAACTATATGCATCTAACAGTTGGACCATGTTTTAAACAATAATAGAAATCTCTTTGATGTAGGTGGTTTAGCTCTCTGGAGGTAAAACATGTTAGCAATGCTGCCATCTAAGTGCAGTGCACTTAATGACTAGACAGACCCGTTCCAAAATATCTTAAAAATGCCGTCAATAAGTTTCTCTCATCTGTCACTCTCAGTAGTGGTTCATGCATGAAAAGCACCCTAAGCAAGCCCCTCCTTCTGCCACCGTCAAACCAATAGAAAGTCATGTAAAACTGGTACATGTAAATCCTGCCTGCCCCCCATTTGTTTTGGTGCCCTGGGCAACAGCCCAAATGAGCCATATCAAAAACCCAGGATGTTTTCAGTTCCCTCCAAACAGACATTACAATACATACAATACATAGAGTTATAAATAAGCTCCATACCCTCCCATTGAAACCCATGCTTTTTGTTCACTCAAACTCACAATTACAACATAATTCCTTGCAAAAAGTGGTCATATAAATACATCTCATTTTCAAAAAATACACTCAGTACAACAGCTTCTCGTTCTTATTTCCATTTCCATTATGTGCTCCCCCACACAGCAGCAATCCTGATTTCACATTTAAGGACAGATAATATAGAGGGCTTATACAATAGTAATATAATATTGACAATAAATTGTTAAGTTGAAATGTTTATAACCAGGCTGGAAACACAAACAGGAGCTTGTACACATGCATTTCAGTAACTTAGAAGATGAGTAAAAAGTTAAATTAGTTGAGTAATTAATTCAATAGGTGAAAATCATGTCTTATGACATATTTCAAGTGTTTATTTCTGCTCAGTTTGATGGCTTAAAATTCAGTTTCTTAGAAAATCTAAATATTACACTAGACCAATAAAAAATTATTTTTAAGGCAGAAATGTTATGGGATGTCCTACACTGTCATGGGGAGCTTCGTGATAATCCACAAAGGAGCATTGTAAAAGGAGTTGGCTGTTCACAAAGTGCTGGGTCCAAGCATATTAATGAAAGGTGGAGTGAAAGAAAAAAAATGTGCGCTAGCAACAGAGATAAATTGAATGGAATGTAAAGCAGAGCTTATTAAAGATTTTAGGAGAGATTCACAATATGTCTACTGCAGCTGGAGTCAGTGCTTCAAGATCCACCGCACACAGGACATTGGATACAGCTGCTGTGTTAAGCCACTCCTGAACCAAGCAGTGTCTTACCTGGGTTGAGGAGAAAAAGAATTGCACTGTGGCTCATTGGTCCGGTGTCTATTTTTTGGTGCACTTCATTTGGTAATCCAGATCCCAGAGTGTAGAACAATGTAAGAAGCACATAATCCAAACTGCTTGAGGTCCAATGTGAAGTTTCCACAAAGTCCAAAGTCAGGGCAGGAGTCTTACAGGAGATTTAAGACCACTTCCTGCTTCCCCCTGCTAACAAGCCTTAAGAAGATGCTAATTTCATATTCCAGGAGAACTTGGTACCTTCCTCCCCTGCTAAAAGTACCAATACCGGGTTTAGTGACTATGGTTTTACTGTGCTTGGTTGGCTGGCAAACTGGCCTAACCTAAACCCCACAGAGAAGCTATGGAGTATTGACGAGAGGAAGGAGAGAGACACCAGACTTAACAATGCAGACAAGCTAAAGGCTGCTTTTAAAGCAACCTGGGCTTCCTAAACACCTCAACAGAGCCACAGACTAATCAACTCCATGCCACGCTGCATTGATTTTACGTAATATTCAACTTTTGAGAGAAACTGAATTTTCTGGATTTTCTTAGTTGTAAACAATAGCAAAAGCTTGAAACACATATGAATCTATTTTTTTTATTATATTCTAATGTACTGATGCATGTGCCCCGATTTCCTCCATAAACAAAAAAAAAGATATGATTAACCAAACATGGCTATACAGTATTTTATGGCTCAAGGTAAAGTGGGACTGTGACTCCTGCAAACAATGACAATGGTAAACTTGTCAATGACTATGAAGACATGAACTTAATAGCAGCCAGCGGCAGTAACCCGGTTTCTGCTTGTTTTTACTTTTCAGTGAATCACAATAATGTCACAGCCAGTGCATGCTCCACAACATTGCCATCATAATCCTCAGACATACAGTGTCCATTATGACACGAATCTGCTGCATGTATTTTACATAACAGGTGTCACATTGTGTTAGGTATGGCATCTATAGGATTTACAGTGCAGTAGCCACCCAAAAAAAGAAATCAAAAACACTTTTCAACATGTGTGCGATTCATAGAAAATGATACATCTGTTTAGTTTATGTGTACATATTTGTGACTATACAGATGTATGCAGGCTGTGTTATATCTTCACATAAATAGATATTAATCCTTCAAGGTTGTTCAAGCTTGTTCTGTGAAAAGGTTTCCACAAAACAACCTTGAATCTCTTCATAAAACTCAGAACCACTTGCTGTTGCTGTGTTTTCCTTGTGGCCACATGGTGGCACTAACAAGTGAGCATGTGAACACAATATGGGGCACGGATGCCCAAATCTCCGCAAATAATTATTATTATTCAGTACTTTTACTGAAAAGCATTACTGCTGACGTTAAAGATAAACTCCTGGAAACGACATCAAAAAAGCAAGCAAGACGAAGAGTAAAACCTTACAACCTAATGGCGACAGAAATAAGATGCCATAAGAATAAAGAAACATGACGTGAAAGAGAGAGATCAAAAATCAGAGGAATGAGAGGCAAACAAAGATAAAGTGTGGCAGTGCGCAGAGAGGACGCAGAAGCCAACTGAAGACTGGGTGGCTAAATTGTGCTTGTTATTATTTTCTTTCTTTTTTGCCTGAAAATGGAAAAATGGGGAGCAGTTTGTGGTGTGCTTGAACATCTACATACATTACAACAGCTGGGGGTGTGTGTATATTCCAGGTGAAAGTCAAATCTACTGATTTTTTTTTTCTGCCATGCTCTTTTTAATTCCAAGTAGAACTCAGAGTAGAAGAGTTCGCATTTGGCTTCATTTTCCATGTGTTCAAAGTTCGCTTTTGACAGCTTTTTATTTAAACTGACCCAACCTGCAACTGCCGTCATCAGGAGCAAAACACTAACATGGCAGATGAAGGAGCCCATTGCTGCTGAATGGATGAACTGAGGACCCCAGTTTGGTGATCACCTGACCCAGGAACTAGCCACGCTGGTCACAGACATGATGCTACAACGTTTCTTCACCACCATGTTGATGTAGGCCTTCATGATCTTGGTGATCTCCCCAACCTAGAGAGGAAAAACACATGAGTCGGGCTGTGTATGTTCAGAATATGGTCTGACATTGTCCTATTGGTTTTTGATATGGACGATGAGGCGTTCTGCCAGGGCAACACAGCCTAAGGCACGCCACAAGGGGAAAAAAATGTCCAGTTGCATCCCAAATTAGTTCTGTAAGGCTTGAAGCATCTATCTGTCTGTCTATTATTTTCTCTAAGGAGTCTAAACTATTTTAATCACCAATCTTAAAAACGTAAATATTTAGACTGATCAGGCCTCTGCTGGATAATTCTGTTTATCTTAGTCATTCTAAGTATATTTTCTAAAGTATATATTTTTGGTCTCAATGTTTCTAATAAGTTACTTTGCATGGCAGGGGGGGGGGGGGGTACAGTTTAAATATATTTGAATCAATAGTACATTCACAAATCTGCAATGCAACTGGTACCAATGCTACCACATTTTTTGGGTTTTGCACAGTCTGCATTTTGTTTTACTTCTACTATTTGATGTGTTGATCCCCACAATTATTTTACCAAACTATCTCGAATTATGACGTTACCTGATGTTTATCATTACACATCAATAAATTTGGTAATTTAAGAATTCTTCATAACAACAGATCTGAAATTCAATAAAACAACACATGCAAGAACCTCTGAAGAAACTTGTGTCCAAACTGGAAAATACTCAAAAGCAGCTAAAAGCATCCGAATTAAAATTAAATATGTTTAGTTGGAGGCCCAACAGGAATAGTAGAGGCAGTTAAACCATGCAATCTCACCTGAGGAGTCTCGAAGTACATCTCCCTCTCATCCACAATGATCTTATAGGTGCAGGGTTGTGAAGCTCCAAAAAAGGTGATGTGCTCATACTGGAAGGTCTCCAGCGGTTTCGGTTCACCTCGCTTATACACAGAAACATTGTCAGCACTCACACCCATCCACAGATCATGAGGGAAACCGCCTTCTTTACACTGTCAGAAGAAGACATTTTATTTCATTTATTATCATCATCATGTCCACAAAATCCATCCTTATTTTATCTTTTCTCACCTCTACATCAAAGAGAGTGGAGCCATATCCGGGCCACTCCTTGATTATGCTCATGTACTTCAGCATGGCCTGGTGCTGTGGGATGCCCTGCAGACGGGCCCACTTCTCCAGTATGCTGGTGCGTGTTGCAGAGGTCTCCTCCTTCACCCACATCTCCAGCCTCTGCTCCCCTTCCACCTGAAACAGCACGTGAATCTCTGTCAAGCTGTCAAACAGTCAGCAAACCAGTGTGGCTGGCAGGAAAGAGGACTGAGAACTCAGGAGACTGCAGACAGGGAGGTCTGCACCTAAACATTATACAGTTTTGAAGGACTTTATCCTACATTTATCTTTTCTGCATATATCTAGACAAAACATTTGGTACAATCAACCATTTTATAGGGTAAGAAATGATAGTTGTTTTTTTTACCACAGGTGGGAGAAATACATGTTCCCCTTATGTTAATACTTTGTAGAACGCTGTTTTTGCCAATAGGACAGCACATATCCTTCTTATAAAACATTTGACGTGGTGGAAGCATACAGAGAGCAGGATATTTGACCATTCCTCTCTGCCAAACACCTCTGGATCGTTCAGAGTCCCGGGTCCTCTCGTATAATTGGTCTGAGAACTCAGAGTGCCATGGAAGAAGTTTGACTTCTCTCTGCCGAACCATTCCTGTGCTGATTTGGTCATATTTGGATCATCGTCCAACTGAAAGATCCACAGATGACACATTTTCAGATTACTGGTAGAGTCCACCGGATTTCTATACAAAACCTCTCAGTATTTCAAGGAGGTCATGATAACAAGCACTCTAATGAGGTTGCCAGGGTCTATGGAAGAGAAACAGGCCCACAGCATGACAGATCCTCCAGCAAACTCGACAGTGGCCTTGAGATGCTTTTCCACATATTCATCCTTTGTTTCAAGCCAAGCACACCTGTAATCACGGGTTACTACCTAAAAATTCCAAGAAAAAGTAAAGCATAAATTGGAAAAAAATGCTCTACTTATAGTATTTTAAAGGGATTGTCAGGGGTACCAATAATTATGAAACAGGGATTTTGTTAAAAACTGTTGTTTTTTATAAGTGTTTTTCCTGAGTCAATAAGCGTGCTCTAATTAAAGAAAGAGATTGTGGTCCTGCAATACAAGACAAATTTACAGGGTGACTTACAAATTTGGCCGGCACTATGAGCTGCTTTAGGAAAGGTAGTTGGGTCCTGAAGGTCACATGTGTTGTTGCCACCTGTTCGATGTTTACTTAACTGAAAAACAGGATCTTTGTAATTTACATGTAATTTCTGAGTGTAAAACAGCCTCGACAGGAAAGTCAAGGTTTCATTGTAAGTATTACATAAATTATACTTACGGTGACTACCAACTGTATGCTTAGTTTTTTTCTGTTTTTTCTCCCTGACAAGTGTTTCCCACTTTTTGGTAGACTAGTCTATTTTTCCTTTCCATTTGCTGAAATGTTTTGAAAACAAGTCTTGATGCCTTGTAGTGAAGCAGGATTACCATAATCTGGATGACAAATAATCTAAAAAGAGCCACAGCTAATTTGAGCATTTTAAACTATTTTAAATAGTGTAAACATTTTTTCCTTATTGTTAATGGAAATCCAGGATTACAGAGTCATACCTTCTGCTTCTTCAGTGAACCCGTTTTGCTCTTCCTCAGGGAAGAATCCCTGAAGGTTGGAGTCTTTCGTTTCTCAGTGCTGGACCCGGTCCCGCCCTGACCTCCAACAGTGCCGATCACATCTCCAATTCCTCCACTGCCTCTTGATCCAGCTCCGCCCGCAGCACCCACTCCCAGTTTGGTGGATTGCAAGATGCGATTCCGAAGGCGTCCGATTGGATAGACGCTTCCCAGACTCCATCCAGCCCGACCCGCCCCATCGCCGTGGAGATACTGGAGACGTAAAGCTGCCAGGTGCTGCAAAGTCTCCTCTGAAGCTGGGAAGTGGCCGCTGATTAAAGACTCATGGGCCTGGGAGAAAAAAACATTGTCATCTAACAATACTAATCTAAATCTGAACAAATCTTAAATCTTTATTCTGAAAAACAGTTTTTCACCTTGTAAAAGCTAACACTACCTTAATACAAGTTAATACCAAATGCAAACATGTTCAGCTTGTAATGCGTAGTAGACATTATATAGAATGACCCCATTGGAGATATTTCAGGACCAAAGGACAAACATGCTTATGTGCAAAAGCACTTTAAGATTTATGCATATCCATCAGACTAATTTATCTTTCCTTGGCTTTGAGCTGCTGAAGAACCATCAGAACTTCGAGCACTTCTGAGGAACGTTTCTGTCTGGTAATTCCGTGTAAATATTTGAAACGGAATAAAACTCAGTGGTTTTTATCAGAAGGAACAAAATGCCCACAGTGCCTTGCGCAACTATTCATAAGCTTTTCTTCAGTTTATTACTTTACAACCAAAAACATCAATATATTTTAGGGGGATTTTTTTTTTTTTTTTTGCAGCACTAGAGGTCTTTATTCTTCTACAGTAGGTAGACAGGAAAGAAGGGAGGAGACATTCGGCAAAGGTCACTGGGTCTGGGATTTGAACCCACAACAGCCACATTGAGGACTATAGCCTCTGCACATGGTCGCACGCTTAACCCATACACCATCTGCGCCATGCCTGTTTTAGTGGAATTTTATTGTATTAATCCCCACATACTCTGACATTCCAAGTAAAATCCAGTGCAACTAAGCATTTTTGGGGAGATGCCTAATACCTAACTACAGCCTAACTATGTGAGATTTAATCTCAGTGTAAATGCAGCTTTTTTGTGTAAGAAATGGCACCATGAAGCCCAAAGAGCACAGCAAACTGGTCAGAGACAAAGTTGAGAAGAAGTTTTAAGTGAGTTTTGGTTAGAAAACAGAATGCTGTGCTCTGAACATCTCAAGTACTGAATCCATCATTGGAAAATGATTAGAGCGTGTGTAGGAGCCATAAATGAAATTGGGCTGCTTTGTAAGATGTTTGATTGTTTGGATTTGGAATTGTTGTTTATTTTTTGTTGCTGTTTGTTTGTTAATGTGTGGGTAAACTGGAGATGTGCGGAGTTCAGGTGATTGGGCATATTAACCCACCTGCCTGAGTGTTAAGGAAGAGAGAAGAGAGGGGGTGTGTGGGCCGCTGTATTTTTTGTTGACCGCTAACAATTGAGATCTTTGAGATTTGTGTTCGTTAAGTCATATTTTTTGGACACGTTATTCTAAGTTGATCATTTTTCCTTAATACCGTAATTAAAAGGCATTTACTTTCGACTTTAGTGGATTCTTTTTTTTCTATGACGAGCGCGTCAGACAAGGAACGGCCCAACTTCAGCCCCTCAGCGGCTTGTTTGTCTCCTGAAGTCGCTGCAATAGCGTGGTACAACTGCAAACCTACCAAGACATGGTCACCCATACAAACTGACCATCAAGGCAAGGAGAGCATTTATCAGAGAAGCAGCAAAGAGCCCCATGGTGAATCTTGAGGAGTTGTGAAGATCCAACGGGCTAAGGGGGGAAATTTTGTAAACAGGACAACTATTAGTCGTAAGTTGAACAAATCTGGCCGTTTAATAACGGGAAGAAGAAAGCCATTGAGGAAAGAAACAAGAGATCTTTTCAAAAGTAGCAACAACTAACATAACAGAAAACAGCAAATATATGGAAGAAGGGGTCCAGGTCAGATGAGACCAGAATTTTACTATATGGCCTAAATGCAACGCACTACGTTTGGCAGACAACTAACAGTGACAGGGAAGCTGGTCAGAGCTGATAGTAAGATGGATGTGAATAAATACAGGACAATCCTGGAGAAAAAAAAAACTGTGTGAGGCTGCAAAAGACTGGAGACTGGGACGGAGGTTCACCATCCAGCAAGACAATGACCCTAAACCTATAGCCAGAGCTACAAGGAAATAGTTCAGGAAGATGTAGCTGCAATGTGACAACATGCAAAAAAGGTTTGCTTTTGCAAGGTACAGTTTTTAATCTCAAAGAATAAAATGCCTTTAGTCTCTTTGTTTTTTGATGAAGCATACCTGTTCAAACATGAATGCAAACTCCACTCCCTCTTTGGGCATGCTCTCTACATCCAGGAAGCAGTACAGTTTAAAGTACAGTTTCCACTCTCCCTCCTCCTCATCCTCTTCACTGCCTGCCAGTCTGAACACAAAGAAATAGACACATTGGATCATCGCACAAAACAAAACTATGAGTGCTGATAACAAAGCTTTGGTCCAAAAGGCTCCAAGTTGCATTGTAACGTTTTAAGAAACACTCACCTCTCAAACTTGGCAAGAACATCTGCCACAATCACTCTGCTCTCGAGTGCTCGGTCGGTAAAAGTGTTGTGTTCGAATAGAGAAAACAGGTTCTTGCTGTCCTCCATGGCCAGACCTCTGATGAGCTTCTCAACAACCTATGAACAGCAACAATACATATGAAAGGCTTCATTGGTTGCATATTGCTAAGATGCATAGATCTACCTAAAAATAATCATTTAAACAAAGATTTTGTCTTGCAGAACCCTAACCTAATTTGTCTATTTTTTCCTGTTCACTTTGATGAAACATGGGCCCAATACCCAATACTCTGACAGGCATTTTGATTAAAAAAAATCCAAAGGTCTAACACTGACCTAGTCTTTCAGTTGTGTTTCTGCAGTAAAACACTCCAGACATGTGCAATATGTTAATACTTGCACACACCTCTCCAGCTGTGGTGTGCGAGTTAATAGAGATCTTGCAGGAGCCTCCGCCATGGCAGTAAACAGTGGTGCTCATCTCCTGTCTCAGCAGCAGGGCTGCGATCTCCTCCTGAGATGGAACAAACTCACGAGTCTTGGTCTTCTTCAGGGATTCCCCAATGAAGCTTGCATAACGCTCGATCTCTGTGCCGGGATAACGCTCTCGTACCCTGAGTCACAAACACACCAACAGTGCGTTCCATAAAAACTGGTTTCATGAAACAAAGGCAAAGGATTCCTGTTGCAAAGCCGTACCTTTTAAGGTGAAAGCGGAGGTATCTGAGGATGGCTCGACTGGGCAGGAAGGTGCAGCTCATACAGGTGAGCAGGTGCCAGTGTGCCAGATTGGCTGGGCTGTTAGGTTGAGGCACATGATTGGTCTGCTTGATCACCTGACAATAAACCTAGTAGGAGAAAATATAAGGGAATTAACTAAAGGAATATATATCCTTACCCTTAAGTTTCACATTTTGTCACGTTTCAACCACCACTGCTGTAAGAAAGTCATCAAAGGTCCTATGAGAAGACTAAAATTAAACTTTTGATCTGCAGGCTATCATAAAACATGTAGTGGCAGCATCATGCTGTGGGGACGCTTTCCTTCAGTAGGGACTGGGAAGCTCATCAGAGGTGATGTGATAGCTGGTGCTAATACGTTTTAGACAATGCAATACACTAGAGGTTAGGGTGGAGGTTCACCTTCCAGCAGGATAGTGACTCTAAAGAAACAGTCAGAGGTTTGGACATCTTGTGGAGCACTGTTAATCCATCAATCGAAATTTAAAAAGACTATATCACATCTGCAAAATTACCTGGACATGGGAGTCCAGCTAAACTGAAAGGCCATGCAAGAAAATCATTTATCAAAGCAGCAGCCAAGAAGCCAATGAGAACTGTGAGGGAGCTGCAGAGACCCAGAGCTCATGTGGGAGAATATTTGACGGGACAACTATTAGTTATTCCTTCCTCAAAAATGTTCTTCATGAAAGAGTTGCAAGTCGCATGAAAGGATACAGCAAACAAGTGGAAGAAGGTATTCTGGTAACATAAATGTTGAACTTTTTGGCCTAGATGTGTAACAATGCCCAAAACCTTGAATGCCCCCATCATAATTATGCTTCTCTGCAGCAGGAACAGACAAGCTGGTCAGAAATGATGGGAAGATGGATGGAGTAGGTACATGACAATCCTCTAATAAATCTGCTGGAGGCTGCAGAAAGACTTGAGGTTCTTGGAGAGGTTCACCTACCAAATCCAGTTAAGAATCTGTGGCAAAACTCTCTCCATCCAGTTTGACTCTGGTTGAGCTACTGTATTTTCTTAAGAAGAATGGGGGAAAAATCAGATGCTAGATGTGCAAAGCTGGTAGTGATATACCACCAAATAGTTGTAGTTGTAACAGTGAAACATTTTTGTATAGTTAAGATTTTTTCAGATTTTTATTTCACAAACAGTTTGAAAAATGTATCATTTACTTCACACATCCCAATCATTGTTCCTTTGTGTTGATCTATCACATAAAATCCCAAGAAAATACATCATAGGTTGTATAAAAACAAAATGTGAAAAGGTCTAAGAGGTATGAATACTTTTGAAAGGCTCTGGTATCTGTATATTTACTGACAAAGACACATACTTTCTTCTGGTGGAAATTAAATATTTTTGAAAATAAAACACAGTACCTCATCCCTGAGAGGGCGCAGATCCTGGCAGGTCTGCAGGATGCCCTGAATGATGGGCACCGTGTCTGCCAGCGTCTCCATCTCTTGCAGTGAATTGAAAACTCTCACTGCCTCATCCTGCAGGCTGGCGTAGCCCTGCTGCCTGTGCACTGCATGCAGAAAAAGCAATGTGGGAAAAAGAGAGAAAACTAGTAAAGAAGAAAGCCTTATAGAGAGAAGGAATAAAAATGAAACCCAAAGGGTAAAGCAGACAGTCACGTGGGATGTTAGAAATATTATAGATTAACATCCATGAATATTTTCCAGTGCACAAGTAGAGCAGTAGGGAACAGAGTAAAAAACAGGGTCTGGTTTATGTGACGTCACTCACAGCTGGTGACCTCTCCGTAAGGCAGAGGCAGCAGAGGGGCATGCAGCGGATGCTGTGTGTATCTGAGGATAGGGTTTCTCCTGTACATCTGCTCCACTATTTCTGGGTTTACACTGTTCTCCTGAGGAAATAAATGATGAACCGTCATCTTTAATACTGATAGAAGCTCCTATATTTGAGTTTGCACTCCTATAGTGACTTGGTTTTACCTTGATATCTCTGATGAGCTGCAGAGTCGGAGTTTCGATCGGGGTTTTGCTTTCTATGACTCCCAGGATTGCAGCCGTCCATCTCATGGCCTCATTCAGCATTTTAGTATAGAGACGATAGCAATGCTTCCGTCCATACACAATGATGTTCCAGTAGCCTGTAAAGACCACAATCAATCAGTTTTTATTCATTTAAACCAGTTCCAGTAAGGACAATATTAACTGAACCTTGCTTGTATCCTAAATCGCCTCTGTATGATCCCTGATTAAATATGCCCTTCATGCAGCTTCCCTTAATTTTCCATTTCTCACCAGTCTCCCTGTGCACCCGTTCATCCGGCTGGATGACAGAGCAGAGAGAGTTAAGGACCAGAGTCCCCATCTTGGAGGAGTTTTTCTCTGAGCTCTTGTAGTAATCCAGAGAGTTGTGGGTCAAAACAAACCAGCGTTTCTTCAGCTTCAGGGAGGTGCTCTTAGCATTCGTCTTCATCTCCTTGTGGAGCCAACCTTAAGATGATGAGAGGGGAGGAAAAGAGAGAGTAATTAAGAGTAATTAAAAGTTACGTATCAAGAATTGTCACAGGCTACAGAATCGTGTCAGGAGAAATATATCATGTCTAAAAGAGGATCCGAACCATTAAAAACCGTTAGACACTGTCTTTATGACAACCAGCTGTTTGGGAGTGATGCCAGAAAAAAGCTTTTTTTCTCCTACTATGACAAACGTAAACAGGTGGAGTTCTCCACACTTTGTTGTAAACATGTGCTTTGCTTAGATGGGACCAAGTCTTTGAATTGCTTTCCCAAAACTCAGGTGTGTTTGAAGTAAAACATCCCCCTAGTCGATAGAGGTTAAAGGAGGCATTATAGAGCCCAGTGGGCCTGACCCTTGTCAGAGCGAGCCGCAGGCTCAAAGCGCTGACTCAGCGATGCCCGAAGCCGGTGCTGCTGAGGCAGTGGAGGACACAATGGGTCCAGTTTCTTAGTGCTAAAGTGATGTTAGCAGCATCATTGCTAACATGGGCTAACGTTCAAAGCAGTACAAACTTTCAGAAAGTTTACATTTACCTGTAGATTTATATTATCTCAAGTAAAACATATAATCGAAGGTATAAAGCATAAAATGGTATGATCAATAGTTGCAATTCCAACTAGCTACGGGGCGTGTGTCTGGGTGAGATGGTTTTATACGAGAATGAGGGTCTGTGACGTAAGCATGTTCCAAGCTGTACCGTTTGAACCAATAGGAAAATTCAACTGTAGTAGCCACTGTTCATCCCAAAGAGGGCAGCACTAAGACGGTTTTAAGACAAATATTGCTGAATTAAACCAGTTTACATGAAAATGTCAAAAATTGTACAGTAACATAAAGATAGCATCTTTAAGGCCCAATTTATAGTGTAACTGCAAAAAAAGTCGATTTCGGGTTTTAGTACCACATTAAAATGGGTCGTTACTGAGTCTTACAGCATTATAATGAGGAAACATCAGAACAGAATTGGTTCACCAGACACAAAATCAGCCATCTAGGCCATCTCTGTCCCCAGACTTAAATCATGCAGAAAAACTGTGGGGTGAGCTAATGGGGTGGTAGTGGAGTGTTTTTGCAAAGAACAATGGTCAAAGGTCCTTCGCTCTTTATGGTGTCAAACTCTAGTCCTCCAGGGCTGGAATCCTTCCACTTTTAGATGTGTCTCTCTGTCAACATACCAGAATCACATAATTGGGTTATTAACAGAACTCTGTAGAACCTGAGTGCATGAGGAGGTTATTCATTCATTTGATTCAGGTGTGCTGGACTTGCATCAAAAAGTTGCAGGCTTGAGAACTGGAGTTTGGCACCCTGTTCTATATGCTCCAACCTTGTAAAATGTTATAGGAGAAGACTAAATGTTCCTCCAATGGCAAAATTATTAAAAACTATAATTTCTTCCCACAAATGTAATGTCCTTAAATTAAAGGTGGAATGTTTTTTAAATTTCCATTCAATTTTATGTTGCAGAAATGAACGATTAATTCATTTTAAGGCTTTTTCCAAAACTCTACCAGGAGTGCCTGGGCTTAAAGATGTCATATGTTTGTTTTTACTTTCTGAAACTCTTACCTCTGACAAGGAACTCCTGTCCATCTATCCTGGCATCTCCTTTGGGTTTCTGCAGCAGACTGATCCAGTGATGCATCTCCTCGGGTGTGTCACTGTTGCAGTGGATAACCCGGTTGGCCGTAATGATGACAAACGAATTTGGGCTGCAAAAAGTGAGGTAAAATTAGGTCAAACTAGACACTCTTCCATTCATCAAGCTTTTCTTTCTCAGTCTATTATCTGTAAAATTGGATCATTCAGTGCAACAGTTTATTTTGTCCCTACAACACAGAACAGCAGGTACTGAGGAGACCACACCTGTTACTTATTAGCTTTTCTGGTCATCTGAAGTCAGATCTTTTTTTTTATCTATACATTGTATATCTATTTTTAATTGTTTAACAAAAACATCCAGTGTTTCATTTCAATACTTATACTATTCTCCCTGGCATTCTGGATATCAGCTATTCCCAATTATTGTTTTTCTTTTCAACCATTTGTTAAAAATTGACCACAAACCATCAATGGGATTAATCATCGTAATAATCTCCCAGCCATAAACATAAACTTTTAATGTTTTAATCCTTAGCTCGCTTTTCCCCATGAATTGATGCTCCATTGTGCTGAAAAAAGAAATGTGCCATTGCCAGATTGCTGCTACATTGATGGGCAAAAATGCTCCTGGAAGATGTTTTAATTTTTATTAACAACAAGCAAAATTGCTATTGATCCCACTCTCTTGAATGAGAGACCCCACATTGTTTCTTCTGCAGGCATTCTGTTTCCAGATGTCCTAAACAGATTGAAGGGGGCTCCATCTAAGTAAATAACTTTACACCAGTCCTCTGCAGTCCAGTCCTGGCACTTACTGCAGTATGTCAGTTTGTTTTTGGTCTGTTATATAGACAGATATGGCCTCTTTGCACTTGAGAGTCCAAGCCAGAAAGCCTCACACCAAACTGTTGCAATTCCTGAGCAAGCTCTGCACTGGTGGCCACCCGATCCTTAAACTGAGTCCTTTTCAAGAGACATCTACCAGCCTTTCTTGGGCACCCTGGAATATTTCTTAATAGATAATTAGTCTCCTTGAATTCCCTTGTTGATCTGATCATTTCTTTCATTACTAGCAGCAGTGATATCTTTGCCTGTGAGTAAAGTGACGATGAAAGCACATCTCTTTGTAGGTTAATGATTTCAGTTGCTGCTCCCCTTAAGACACCGTCCTGCTCTGCTTACCCAGTTAGAATGACAGATAGATATCTGTTGTCCTGTCCATGTAAGCACTTTCCTCTGAGATCATTGAAATGATGCTACCAGGTCACTTTGTTGGGCTACCCACAGTGCAATGGAGGTTTATGTGATTAAGTGTGTTAACTTTGCGCTTAGTTGCACCCCATTCATGACTCAATGTCACGCTAAAAACCAAAACACTAAAATATGTAAGAGCAACATTTCTGTCAGGCTCAAAACATTTGGCTATGACTATATGTTTTGTAATTTGGAGAATGTCTTGTGTCCTTGTCAATTATTGACCTTTCTACAAATACCCAAACCGTTCTATTACAATTTGAGACTAAATCCTTGGCAAAGAACGTTTTACATTTTTCAGTTTGTTTTATATTGATGGCTCGGACTTACCGATCAGGGTTGTCTGATGCACAAACAGAGTCGATCAGTCCTACATCAAGAGTTCCCTGAATAAAAGATGAAGCAGACAGAAAACTTTAAATGTTACCACAATAAACATGACAAAAAAGTTAACATTATCAGATTAATGTATTGGTACACTAAGATAAAGACTTACAACAGCATTTTTAGGATTGGCCTGCTCATGGGACATGTCCAGCAGCTGTTCAGGAGTGCACACTCTCACCTTACTGAGGACATTGAACCATCCACTACACAGGCAAAGAGAAAATTAAATTACAAGTTACTAGTTAAAAAAAAAACATCCATTTTCTGCAAACAGCTCTATGTCACACCTTGCATCTTCAGGTGACTCAGCAAACACTTGGTACGTCCTCTCATCTGTAACGATGTTCAGAGCGTTCTCTTTTTCGTGGTTGTCCACGATCTCCCTGCAGAATCGCAAGCAAGGCAGATGTGTGAGAGGTGTAGCTGTTGGAACCAAACGGTTGAGTGTTTGAATAAGATGAATCTTTTAAAATCCGGCAGGTTAAGGTCCTACTTGGCCGCTCGGATGTCGATGGTTCCTTTCAGCTTCTCCTCGCTGTCATTCTCGTAGTACATCAGCTTGCTGTCTCTCAAAACAAACCAGCGCATCTTCCAGTTCCTTACGATGAAACAAGTGGCAATTAGAACAGCTTCATACACTTTTGAGATCATTAGATTGTACTACAATGTTCTTTCAGTAGGCATGTCAGTGGGCATGTTTTTATTTAGTTAGCATGCAAGCTGAGCTCAGTAGTGACTACAACAACCTCCGGGAAAGAGTGGAGAGCCCTCCCCCCTTCTTGTAGAGCCACCCAGACTTCAGTGACTCCTGCTTGGACCGGAACCACATGAACGTCTCATCTTTTAACACACACCAACGCCTCTTCCACGGTATCATCAGACCAGCTGAAGGAACACAGAGGACATATTGACACAGCAAAAAATTTTTCCTTTCAACAGTGGCCTCATTTAGGCCAGTGAAATAACAAAGATTTTTTTGAACATATAATAACTTTTGCTTATTTACATCAATGTTTTTTTTTTATTTAAATGTACAATTTGGTGGTCTATTTTTTCACAAATATACACTGACAATAATTACAAGGCTAGGTTATAAAATACGTATTTTCAATGCAGGTTTTGACAAAATACATAGTTTTTATAAGATGGAAAAAACGACTGATTATGGTTTTTGTGTTTGGGTCGATGACATCAGGAGAAATAGTCAGGCTCACCTCCACGCACAGCGTGGGCTCTGGAAACCAGCTCTTCAAGAGACTCTCTTCCACTCTAGAGTGGCCCGCGGGGAAAGGCAGCAGGTTGGTGGGTTTGCTTGTTGCCCCCCAGCTCAGCCGTCTCGTGTTGGGGTTTAATCCCGGTGGATCAAAGGGTCACATCCCTGCGCCTTCGGGTCAGGGAGAGGTCTCTGACTGTCGTTTCGGCCTATGGGCCGAGCGGTGGTGCAGAGTACCTGGCCTTTTTGGTGTCCTTGTCGGGGGAGCTGGATAGTGCACCTTTCGGGGACTCCGTCATTCTGCTGGGGGACTTCAACGCCCACATGGTAAACGACAGTGACACTTGGAGGGGTGTGATTGGGAGGAATAGCTTCCCCGATCTGAACCCGATTGGTGTTTCGTTGTTGGACTTCTGTGCCAGTCACAGATTGTCCATAATGAACACCATGTTCAAGCATAAGGATGTTTATCAGTGCACTTGGCACCAGGACACCCTAGGGAGGAGGTCGATAATCGACTTTGTAGTCATGTCTTCGGACCTTCGGATGCATGTCTTGGACACTCGGGTGAAGAGAGGGGCTGTGCTGTCCGCCAATCATCACCTGGTGGTGAGTTTGATCTCCTGGAAGAGAAGGAAACTGGACACACTGGAATGTATTCAACTCCCACGTCCGGGAGAGTTTTGAACAGATTCCGGGGGAGTTTGGAAATGGAGTCTGAGTGGACCATGTTCTCCGCCTCTGTTGTGGAAGCTGCCACCCGTAGCTGTGGGCTACCAGTGGTGGACACCAACAGTAAGGGATGCTGTCAAGCTGAAGAAGGAGTCCTATCAACTGTGGTTGGCTTGTGGGACTCCTGAGGTGACAGACGGGCTGTGGCAGAGGCAAAAAACCCAGGCCTGGGAGGAGTTCGGTGAGGCCATGGAGCATCTCAGGAGATGGAAGCAGTGCTTCACCAACCTTGTTTACAGTGGAGGTGTGGAGCTGCTGACCTCGACTGGGGATATTATAGGGAGATGGACGGAGTACTTCAAGGAAGACGGAAGACGAAGTATTTTTAATTGATATGCTCGGCAGTTTTAGGTTTAAATTTATTTTATTTCAATTAAGAGGTCTTTTTGTGATAGGAAATATGATGCATGTCTCGAATGATAAAACAATATAAAATTATCTGCTTTTATTTACATTTTATATAATAAAAATGGTGTGTCAAAATAATTTAGAAACCTTTATTTCCATTGATACTTTCATGATTTATCTTCAGTCATGAGCTCTAAGTCTTTAAGGTTGGAAGGCCTCTTTCCCATTACCCCAATCTTTAGCTCCCTCCACAGATTATCTATTTCAGATTTTAGTCAGAACTTGCCAGGCCACTCTAAAATGTTAATATTTTCTGTTAATAGAAACATGTAGGTAAAATTAAAACATTACTTTAAACCTAAATCTGCCAGGGGTATGAATAATGTTGGCCTGAACTGCATATGTTTGTATACACACATACACACAAGACTTAACACAGCTGTATATATCTACGGTGTATAAGATGTCTATAAGCATCTACTGGCTGCAGATATTATGATCAATTATAAACATGCAGTTTGCTGAAGTACCATTTCAAGATTCATACAGCTCAAAAAATACTAAAAAAAACAAACCATGAAACTTCCAAAACGGTGTGTTTTGGAAATTTTGCATCAGAAAGAGATACTTAAATCTCTAAACGAAAATATCTGGGGTTATTTCTTTAAGCAAAATGCTGGGTTTGTGTTATTCGGTTAAACATTGGGTCAAAAATTGTGACCCAGTTTGGACACTTTAAATTTCCCTTAAATGTGAATGTATGCATGCATGATTGTTTGGTCTTTGTTTGTCTAGTGTTGCCCTGTAAATGACAGGTGACCGGCCAAGGTGTACCCAATGACCGCCACCCACAGACAGGTGTAGTTTATCTTTTAATTCCACTCATTGATAGTCTTAAAGTTAGATATAAGTCACTTTACCCAGGTTTTTGGGTTGAAAACCCAAACCCAAACTTGTTGTGTCAAGTCAACTCAGGCCAGAATAGGCCCATATCTGAACCTCGACTGAGTTAGGACAAAAAAAAAACAAATTGGGTGTTAAAACTTATCTTTCAGCCTCTGCAGTTTTTCATGCTTTGTTTTGTTTTCCATTGTATAAAAAAGGATGTACAAGGATGTACGGTAAAAAAACACACCCTTCATGTAGAGGTAACCATGGAAATATGGTGGCCCATTTCCATTGAGCAAAGTCACTCGCCCATTCGTCACCTCTTCATCAGTGTCCATCATGCCATCATGTTCATCTTCACTGTCTGCATACTGCAACATCACAAAAAAAAACATTATCGCTTGTTACATAAAGGTAACTGGAAATGCTACACAAATATTCAAAATATAACGCAATATGAGTTCAGAAAAGTGACCAAGGAACAAAGGATTCACTTTATAGCTGCTCATACATGTCTGCGTGCACGCATGTGAGGATGCGAGTAAGTGTGTGTCCTCACAGAGTCAGAGCTGCCTCTGTAGGACTCCACGCTGGTGTTGGTGCAGGTTGACTTCCTTGGATGCTCCTCATCCGTCACAGCAGCACTCCCACGGTTGCTTCCAGACACCGAGCTGTCGTCCCCAGCAGTGACAGATCCCTCCTCATCTTCCTGATCGTAGTCGGACTCCGTATCGGCCGGCATGCTGTAAATGGGTTCCTCTCCATCTACGAGGCTCTCTACCATGCTCACTTTCCTCTCTGAATCTGGCTTAGTTTCCTCTTGTGTCTCTCCCTCTCCTGGAGGAGGTGGTGGTGGCGGAGGTGGAGGAATGGGAGAGCCGTCTCCAGGTGGAGGGAGCGGAGGAGGCGGAGGAATTCCAATGGCAGGGATGCCATCTACTGAAAGTGGAGGAGGTGCAGGGGGAACTGTTCCCTCCGCAAAAGCAGGAGGAGGAGGAGGGAGATGGACAAATATGTCCTGATCTATGGGAGCATCAGACTCAGCAGGAGGAGGGAAGTCAGGCAGGGGGATGCACTCTTCCTCAGCATGAAAGCCTTCGTCTACATCCTCTTCCTTAGATGCTCCTCCAGCTGTGCTCGCCCCTTTTGCCTTTTTCACCTCCGCCGCAGGTTTGGCTCCAACGGATTCCACTGAAGGATCCACACCCCCAAAGTTCAGGAGGTCGATCAGCTCTGTCGCCTTCCGGGATGCCTCCTTTTTCATCCGCTTGAGCTCAGCATCTCGACGCAACTGTAACTCCTGTTTGGAGGACTCGCACAGCTGCGACACCTCATCCTCTCGCTTTTTCTGCAAGCGTTCAATCTCTCTTTCCAGCTGGAGGATCTCCTCCATTTGACGAGCTTCATCCTTCAGGGGAAAAAAGAGATAGGGACATACAGGTGTTTCATTCTGTAACTCAAACTGAGCATTATAAACTGCAGCAACGATAATTGGTTGGCTTTTAATTAGTGTCTAGTTTTCCTGCTTAAGGTGCATTGCACCTTAAGGATTTATATCACTTCACCTTTTCCACATCACATTTTGTCACAATACGGTTACCAGAGCTCAAAATGCACTAGTGAACAAACAGCATCATGATGACCAAGGAACACAGCAGACAGATATTTTAAAACCAGGCTTAGGCTATAAAACAATATCCCAAGCTTTGAACATCTCACAAAGCACTTTTCAATCCATTCTTCGAAAACAGAAAGAGCATGGCACAACTGTGGAACATGTGCAATAAGGTGTTGGTCAGATGAATCCAAATGTAACTATTTTTTGGCCTATTTGTAAAACACTATGTGTGGCGGAAAACTGACTGCGCTCATCTGAACACAGCGTCAAGGTGTTGGCTCCATCACGCTGTGTGGATGCTTTTCCTTAGTAGAGACAAAAAAGTGGGTGAGAGTTGATAGGAAGATGGATGGAGCTAAATACAAGGCAGTCCTGGAAGAAAAACCTGTTAGCTTTAAAAGACCTGAGATTCAGCATCCAGTAGGACAACAGCTCTAAACAGAGAGTCAGATCTGAGGTCAAAGCTGACTCATTTGTTACAGTCGTTCAGTCAAAATCCAGACTTGAATCCAGTTCAGTGACAAGATTTGAAATTCTTTTAACATGGACTGTCCATTAAATCTGACCTTGAGCTATTTTACAAAGAACAATGGACAAGACTTTCAACCTGACAGAGACATGCAGCAGCAGACCCAGATTGCAGCTGTACAATTAACGGTGGCTCTATAAAGTATTGGCTCAAAGTGGCTGAATACAAATACACACCACACCTTTCAGGTTTTTGTTTGTAAAACATGTTGAAAACTATTTATCGTTTTCTTTTCCATTCCTGAAAAAAAAATGCTAGAAATGCAGCATTTGTGTCTGTTGATCTCACCTTCTCTGCTTCTTCATTCTCCTCTTCTTTTTCCTCTTCACCCATCTTCTTCTTCTCCTCCTCCTCTTTCTTCCTTTGTTCCTCTTCCCTCTTCTTCTTCTCTTCTTTGAGTTTTTGAACGCGGGCTCGGACCACCTGACCACGCCTGTGTTTCTGCAGCACCAGCGCTGCCTTACGCTTCTTGACGAACTGTCCGCGATGGATGTGCCTCCGCAAGTGTTTCTGCAGAACGACGATGCTGGAGCGAACCTGTTTGAAATGCTTCCTGTGACAGAAAAGGGAAAAAGTTGTGTTAGAACAGGACAAACACCAGGTAGGAGTCAATATCGTCCCTCAAGCATGAATTTATGATGGCTCTTACTTTGCAGAGAAAGTCAGTAGATGGGCTCGGATTATCATGGCAGCTTGACGCCGGACTTCATCCCTGTCTTTCTCTAAACGCTGCTCCAAAGATTCTTTCATGAACACCTACAGGAGCAAGAGAATAGTAATATAAAGAATACTAATTCCATTACCTGGGAGAATCAAAAATGTATAATATACACATGAAAACATACAAAAATATACACCTGTGTATTTACTTACACGTAACCTTTTTTCCTCACTGTCCGACATTAAATCAGACCAAACCTTTCCTGTTTTATGTCAATTAGGATTACCACATTTTTTTTCTATTTGTTAAATCCCAAATTACAAATTAAGATGTTTACTCACATGTCATCAGTATTTATTAGAACTGTCTTTTAAGCGGTATGACTTGGATCACACATTTTGAATATCCTTCCTTAATCTTCTCACAATAGATTGCTGTTTTTTTGGCCCATTCCTTCTGACAGAACTGGTGTAACTGGGTCAGTTTTGTAAGTCACCTTTCTTACACGTACCTTTTCACCTCTGCCCACAAAGTTTCTATGATCTCAGTTCCATAGAAACTTTGTGGGCAGAGCTTTGTGATGGCCACACCAAAACATTGATTCCAGCCAAACACTTCATATTTAGATGTGTCAAAGCACGGGGCATATCTCCTGAAAATTAGGCTCTTTGACCCTGTTTTTAAGTTGCTTCTGGAGTGATGGCGTCTTCCACTCTTAGTGTCCTTTTAGCCCAAGTCAGTCCAGGACTTGTTTACCTTTGGATAATGACACTCTCTAACTAGCTTCCTGTTTTTGTTCTAAAGGTTGACACGCACATTGTACATAAAAACATGTTGATCTACAGGGGTTGGACAATGAAACTGAAACACCTGTCATTATAGCGTGGGAGGTTTCATGGCTAAATTGGACCAGCCTGGTAGCCAGTCTTCATTGATTGCACATTGCACCAGTAAGAGCAGAGTGTGAAGGTTCAATTAGCAGGGTAAGAACACAGTTTTGCTCAAAATATTGAAATGCACACAACATTATGGGTGACATACCAGAGTTCAAAAGAGGACAAATTGTTGGTGCACGTCTTGCTGGCGCATCTGTGACCAAGACAGCAAGTCTTTGTGATGTATCAAGAGCCACGGTATCCAGGGTAATATCAGCATACCACCAAGAAGGACGAACCACATCCAACAGGATTAACTGTGGACGCAAGAGGAAGCTGTCCGAAAGGGATGTTCGGGTGCTAACCCGGATTGTATCCAAAAAACATAAAACCACGGCTGCCCAAATCACGGCAGAATTAAATGTGCACCTCAACTCTCCTGTTTCCACCAGAACTGTCCATCGGGAGCTCCACAGGGTCAATATACACGGCCGGGCTGCTATAGCCATACCTTTGGTCACTCATGCCAATGCCAAACGTCAGTTTCAATGGTGCAAGGAGCGCAAATCTTGGTGCTGTGGACAATGTGAAACATGTATTGTTCTCTGATGAGTCCACCTTTACTGTTTTCCCCACATCCGGGAGAGTTACGGTGTGGAGAAGCCCCAAAGAAGTGTACCACCCAGACTGTTGCATGCCCAGAGTGAAGCATGGGGGTGGATCAGTGATGGTTTGGGCTGCCATATCATAACATTCCCTTGGCCCAATACTTGTGCTAGATGGGCGCGTCACTGCCAAGGACTACCGAACCATTCTTGAGGACCATGTGCATCCAATGGTTCAAACATTGTACCCTGAAGGCGGTGCCGTGTATCAGGATGACAATGCACCAATACACACAGCAAGACTGGTGAAAGATTGGTTTGATGAACATGAAAGTGAAGTTGAACATCTCCCATGGCCTGCACAGTCACCAGGTCTAAATATATTGAGCCACTTTGGGGTGTTTTGGAGGAGCGAGTCAGGAAACGTTTTCCTCCACCAGTATCACGTAGTGACCTGGCCGCTATCCTGCAAGAAGAATGGCTTAAAATCCCTCTGACCACTGTGCAGGACTTGTATATGTCATTCCCAAGACGAATTGATGCTGTATTGGCCGCAAAAGGAGGCCCTACACCATACTAATAAATTATTGTGGCCTAAAACCAGGTGTTTCAGTTTCATTGTCCAACCTCTGTATATTGGCTGGACATTGCCATGGTGTTCATATGTGCAAATAAACGCTTAAATCGATTAAAAGGCACTTTCAATTTGGTGACCTAAAACATAAAATGGTAATTCTGTTTAATGTCAGACAGTGAGGAAAAAAGGGTAATGTTTTTTTTTTTTTTATACAGCGTATGTAAATATCTGGTCTGAAAGTATCTTTCAACTTTCAAAAACTTGCCTTGGTCTTTCCCAGCTGCCACTCTTTCTTGGTCTTATCATATTTAGTTAAGAGATCAGTACTTCTTTTCTTATCATCCCCCGCTGCTGGTACTTTGTCTTTTAAGATGATTTTATACCTGACACCGAAATGAAACACAATATGAGACAAAAATAGAAACAACTCAGCAGGACGTTAAAAAGCTACAGAAATGGACCGGGTTAGTGTAGACAACAGGGAGACATGCCGTAAGAAGAAATCTTTGAATGGTCTGCGAACAGGGAACCCAGCACGACGGATCTTCACAGTCTCCAACATCCCTGAATATCTTAGCTGGTTCAGGACGGTCTCAGGGTCAAACACATGGGGATTCTACAAAGACAAAGGAACAAAGTTTAAAATTCAGAGACTCTGAACACTATTAACCCCAACAATAAGAAAGGGAGAGAGAGAGGCATTAATGTCTGTTGGAGAAAAGATTGCATGATGCACAGAAAGTGACCTTTTCCATGTTGGGCTTAATGCAGCGAATGAAGAACGGATTGGATGCGCTAAGAGTGGCCATAAGAGCATGGAGGGAGTCCTGAGGAGACAAAACCATAAATTAATATAGATTTTTTTTCCATAATGTAAAATACCCCCATGGTAACACAATAATGTAACTATTTACTGCCACTTGGTAAAATAAACAACTGCTGATGCAGCCCAATCACATTTAAACACAAGCAACCTCAGATTGTTGTGTTTTATGATTCTAGTTTCAAGGTATTGTGCTTTCTTCTGCTTAGAAAGGAAAACATGTGAATAACTCACCCTGAACTGGGAGCTCACTGTGGGCTTACGTCTGGCTGTCCCCATCTTCTCCTCATTGTTTCTGCTGCCGACCTTCTCAAACAAGTCATAGATGAAGTCCAGCCTGAGAGGCAACAGGAAATCATTTACAGTAGCTTGTGCACCCGTAGGGTGCTTGCACTTAATTTTTTTCCTAAACTCCACTTTTGTAATTTGTAAATCAAATCAAAGAAATCAGCTAAAATATATACAAATACAATCATATTCAATAAGTAAGAATATTTACTTCAACGATGCTCATTTGTGAGATAAAAAGTACCTTTTGAAAATAACCTTTAAGCAGGTATTTGACAAACCTTTCACTAAGCCCATGTTTCTGTATTAAAAACGTTTCTGTTATTGGTCCGATCTAATATTTTAATCATGTTTTTATTAACTGTAAGCAGAAAATCATCATAATTAACAGGAATAAAGGCTTGCAAACATCAGTCTGCGAGTAAATAATCTATATAATGTGTTTCACTTAGTGAATTGAGTTAAAGAAATTAAGTGGGACTTCCGTAATTATAAGACATTAATAAACTTTTTCTCAAATATCGCAGGAATCATTTGATGCACAATTATTGACTTTTTTGTATATTTAAATCCGCTACCTGCTGTCCTTGAGCATGTTCAGGATGTCATCCCTGAACGTGTCTCTGTTCTTCTCCAGGATTCCTCTCACATCATACAGCACCTGCTCAAAATAGGCACACTTCCAAAGGTTAGAACAATCATATGAACAGTTTGCTGACATTAAAGGGTGCTTATTTATCCATAGCTCACCTCTCCAGCATAATGCTTGATCCCAAACTGATGATCTGCAACTCTGGGCTTCACATAGTATGGGTTTGTCTGCAGAAAACATACAGGAGGCACGTCATTGAAAACACAACTAAATCAAAACAGCTTAAAATTTCAAGATGCAGTAATGTGTTGCATTAAATAACTCCTACAGCATGTCTGCTGTGCAACTTCTCCAGCAGAGTGACGTCTGTTCCTTTGGGGAATCGGCTCTCTTCATTCACTAGAGCCAACAAGCCAAGTTTCTGATATGAAGAAAAAAACAAGGTGTAACTACTTCTCGTTACAGAATCAACATCAGCATTTGATAAGTCCTTTACAACAGCAACTTTTCAAAATTAACAGCAACATTTCATACCTTCTCTATGAGGTCGAGACACTCCGCATTGTCCATCCAGTCAATGGCATCCCACTGAACACCTTCCCTATATAAACACATCCGAACCCCGACATTTATACTTTAAACAGGCAGCACCTTTTGAGCTGAATCTTAAAGAAACACGGCCCGTTTTTTAGCGTCACCTGTTGTATTCCAGCTGCTCCAGAGAGAAGATGTGCTTGTTGAAGTACGCCTGAAGTTTCTCATTGGCGTAATTTATGTTAAACTGCTCGAACCGATTAACCTGCAAATCAAAATATTCTAACTATATAAAACTATGCTTGGAGACGTTGGACATGAATGCAAAATGGACCCTGAAATATACAGTACTTTGCATTTTGTCTGAGTATAACCACATGCATCAATATATTTTATTGGGATTTTATGTGCACAAAATGTTGCAAAACTGTGAAGGATAAATTATTTTATAATTTGTAGTTTTAGCTTGCATCAGCTCATCTTACTAAATACTTTTTTAGAACCAAAAAAGTATTGCTGCAATTGCAGCTAAATGTGGATATTTCTTTGCCAGCTTTGCACATCTAGAGGCCAACATGTTTGTAATAGCTGACATTTTCTATTTCTATGTCATTGAAAATCCATGCATTTATCCATTTTCTATACTTGCTTTTTCATGCAGGGTCGCGGGGGAGCGGGTGCCTCCCCGTCACATGACAACGCAGAGCAACGCAGAGACACACAGCAAAACGTTTTCCCTTTTAAAATCTTGCACTACTTTGTGTTGCTCTATCACAAAAATCCTCCCAAAATATACTGAACTTGTGGGCGTAATGTGACAAATACAGAAACAATGCTTTTCAAGGCACTATATGATGTGTATTAAAAAAGGACAGTTCAGTTTTAAATGCAGCTGATTACTTCCAGGAAGTTCAATAGTCAGGCCTAAGGATATAAGTAATTCATAATGATGTTAATAAAAGTCTCTGATCTATAAATCTATCATTTTTCTGTAATTGTACATCCTGTATAGGTTTACTGAGCTAGCTGCTTTGAGTTCAAGCATTTTTTTCCAGCTCGCATTGCAGCACATCAGCACATTTGTTCCCTATCAATTAGCTACAAAAGTGTATGAGTCTTGACCCAGTTTTGACGCTGAGGAGCTTTTTGCAGAACAATAAAATAATGAGCTCCAAAGCACAATAAACTTAAAAAACATTCAGAGTTCTGACCTCAAAATTTTCAAAGCCGAAGATATCAAGGATGCCAATGGATTTGAAATTTTCCTTTCCTTTGATCTTCTGATTAATCTTGAGGATGATCCAGGAAAAACACTGGGAATATAACGCCATAGCAACAGAGTCCCTGGAATCGATGGCCTGCAGTAAGGACAAAGTGAGTAAGGACAGGTGTGTAAATGGTTGAGGGAGATTATTCAAAAAAGGAAAATGCTTATATGTGCTGACCTGTTCAATAGTGAGAGGCGAACAGATTTCTTCTCCTCTTAAAATTATGGATCGCTGAGTCAGGACTTCAGAGAGCTGGAAGGCATCCAGGCCCAGCAATTCACTGACATTACTGACCACTGAAAAACAAAACAAAACCTGTGTCACAGTTCTGCAGTTACTCAAATTCGATCCCTAACTTACTGAATCCTTTTAAATGAGCAACAGCCTGACCTTGCTTGGTGGTGATCTGAGCTCCTCCTGCAAGCATGAACTCCATGTTGCCGAGCTGCAGGACTCCTGACAGAAGTTTGAACATGTCTCTGATCTCTTCCTCTGTAAACCCTAAAACCTTCAGCGCCTCCTGCACCAAGACAAGGGCAGGAAATAGATAAATGCCATGTTTTTTATAACCTAGGTGAGTTATCTACACGAACATGGTGATATGTTAAGATTTTGAACATTTATTTGAAAGAATTAGAGATTCAAAGTTGCAGCATACTCTGATACATTTGCAATTACACTAACAAAGAACTGAGATAAATTATAGCTTAAACTATTCTTTACCTCTTAGTGTTTGTTGTTGACAAATATTTAAAAGCATTAGAACCGAACAGAAAAAAACAAAGACTGACCATAACACTGTTGTACAACTCTTTGTCATTCAGGCTCTTATCCTTCAGACAACCTGATTGGCTGAGGTAGTGGAAAGATTCAGCAGGGTCCTCCAGGAAGTAGAGGCCTGTCGGAAGAAACTTATTACACTTTCAGACATGTAGATGTTCATACTTTATCTTCAGAATGATATGCTAACTAAAATACATTTCTCATCTCAGTTTAGACTAAATGGTTATAACTGTGTTGTAAAAGCTGATACATAGCTCAAATAGGAAGCAGCGTGAAGGCACAACAAAATCTGGTTCTCTCATTAAATCTATAAATTTTACCACTAGGAATTATTATCTCATCACTTATTTTCTTTTCAATGTCCTGTCTTTATTTTTATGATAAATCCATTATAATTAAACTGACACAAGGCAAGTGCACCCTGAAAAGACTACAATGCCTGAAATCTAAACCTGATTCACAAAGGAACCACATGTATAGTCAGTTGCAAAAGTATTGATATCCCTTAAGCCTTTTTACAAGTTTTCATTTTACAACCAGAAAATTTGTTGTATTTTACTGGTATTTAATTTGAAAGTCAAAGCGGAGTGAAAGGTCAAGACTTATTTGCATCTTCTGACAGGTTTTGTTTCAGGATTTTCCTCTATTTGGCCACATCCATCTTCTCATTAACTCTGGTATGTTTCCCTATCCCTACTGAAGAAAAGCATCCCCACAGCATGATGCTCCCATCACCCTGTTTCACTGTGGGCATGGTGTGTTCAGGGCTGTGTGTTGTGTAAGCTTTCCTCCACACATAGTGCTTTGCATCAAGGGCAAAAAGTAAAAATTTTCTCTCATTTGAGCAGAGCACCTTCTTCCCTACATAGTTTGTGGCTTCTTGTGGCTTTTTTGTTGCCATGTTTCCATTAAGCACAGATATGTGGAGTGTAAAGCTAATAGCCGTCCTTATGAAAGATTTTTCCCCTTCAGCTTCAGTAGGTTTGAAGATGCACCATACCTTTTCCTTATTTTGGAGGATGGACTGAACAGTGCCTGAATCACTTCTCAGGATTTTATTTGTGGACAAAAAACATGGACCATGTTCCTTCCACTATCACATAAAATCCAAATAAAAAACAATGAAGCTTGTGGTTGTAACATAAAAAATCTACAAAAAGTTGTAAAATGACATCGCTTGTGTATCCTGACATGTTAGGTTATATTTATCATACTTGATTAATTTTGAGTGCTTTTAAGCACAAAATAAAGAAAAGATCATTGCTGATATTCAGAGGATTTACCTTTATCCTCTTTACTGGCTCCTGCCAGCAGAGCATAGAAGATGTGGTAGTTTCTCTCTCCGGGGTTTTGTCGCACCACACGGTTCTACAGATAAATATAGAAAAAAAGCAGCTGTCGACATTTTGATGATTTTTATGAGCTTGAGATTCAAAACTGAGTTTTAAGTTACTCCGTGTAAAGTATAACCTGACACATGAGGTATGAGGCAGGTTTACCTTTTCCAGTAAATCTGAAAGGTAGAGTCAAGGAAACAGCTATGACTGGAACATCTTTTTAGTGATAAATATTAATATTTGTTGTCCCCCCACATACATTAAGGATACAGTCGATAACACAGCCTCCTTGGATGTTGCCGCACTCCGAGAAGTGAAGCTGGATGAATTTCCCAAAACGACTGGAGTTGTTGTTGTAAACGGTCTTTGCATTCCCAAAAGCCTCCATGATTGGACTGAAAAGGACACAAGGATCTACAGTTTTGGTGTCATGCAGCTTTGAAATGTATCGACACGGCACTTCTTAACGATTGCATTATTCAAACATCCAACAACGCTTCATATCTAAAGAAAACACTGCCACAACATCTCAGTGGTACTAAGACCTTTTTACCTGTCAATAAAGCAACCTCAGACTGAACTGATCTACAAATTTAGCATTTATATTGTATTTGTCAGTTTTACTCACAAAGTAGAAAAGGTTTTAGCTGAAAATTAATCTGGTTCCTGTAAATGTGAGAGAAAGATAACAGGCCATCTTTCATCTCCAGGGTTTTCTATAAAGATTAAAATTTTACAGACAAAACACAAACCAACATTGAAAAGCTGTGTTTGAAAAACTAAATGCACCCCATTTTTCAAGAGCACGTAAGACTACATTTTGCAGCAGTAACTTAAAGAGGTTATTTTCGGTTTAGTCTCTCAGATCACTGAAAGGAAATGTTGGCCCACTGTTCTTTATAATGTTGCTTCAACTCATTGAGGTTTGCAGAAATTAATTTTTTCGCTTTGGTATCCAGAGGTGTTTGTTTACTCAATGAATGCAAGCTGCCCAGTTTGTGCTGAAATGTTACGTATGCTCTTGGCATTTATTGTTACCCTTCCACAAAATGTCATCAGTCCATGTTTTGTGGGTTATTCAGATGCAGTTTTTCAAACTAAATATGTACAGCTAGATCATTTCTAAAGAGAAACATTAAGGCTCCCCCGATGAGCCTTCCAAACAAGCCATACTTGTTTAACCTTTATCTAATTGTACGACCATAAATTTTAAGATCTACCATGTTAACTCAGCCCTGTAGCATGACAATGAAGCTTAAGGTTTTTGCAGTTTTTCTGAGCATGGCATGGTCTGACTTTGGGTAGAATTTGCTGGCCTTTAACCACTTGAAAGTGATATGTTTTTCTCAGTAGAACGGTGGACTTTGAACTGTTGAGTATTGGCCTTCTAACCATTTCCCATATTGATGGGCAACAATAACTGCTCCTCTAATGTTCACAAACAGCTGTATGCTGTGGACCAACAAACTGCCCGAACTCCTGCTTTTATTGAACTGTTTACACTGATCCAGTGCTTTAACTATCAGCACCTTGGTCGTAGTTTCCTTCTTCAATCCTTCTGAAGCAGCAAAGGTACACAGCTACACAATTTTTGCTCTGTCTTTGATTAATGAATAATGATTGGCTGCAATCGGCTGTGTAGATCTGCAGACTTGAGGTGTTAGACACTTGTAAAAAACAGATAAGTGTTTGTTTCCTTATATGTAAAACCCTAGAACTGAAAGAGGGTGTACTTTCTTTTTCACATAAACAAGTGTGTTGTGCTTTAAAACATGGCACATGGCACACTAAACAGATTAAAATGTAAAATCATTAGTTTCATCCTGCATACCTGCTCTGAACAATGGCCTGCTCCACGTGTGTAGTTCTCTCTGATTGAGGAGTCCCGACTGAGTTCTGGCTCATCACAGACAGAAACTGCAGCAGCAGTTTAGTGCTTTCCGTCTTCCCTGCCCCTGATTCACCACTGGAACACACACACACACACACATAAAACCCAAATCCAATTATAAAGCCACTGACCTTTTCTATCATTCCAGTATCTCAGACTGGTATGGCCATCTAATTGATACTGGGGCTTGATTGCTTCAGAGATATTTCATTAGCTTCCAGTCTCTCTCTATAAAGAGGACACAGAGGCTGAGTATAACTGAAAGCATGATTAGATACTGGACACTGCAGTCAGATCAGACCAGTAACTGCAAACCATCTTTAAGCAGTGGTGAAGGAATATTTTTTGATGAAAGATGCAACAATTCATCAGTGACTTAAACTTAAACTTCAGTGTTCTCTTCTTTCATCAGCACTAGTCTACCTCCTTCAACACAAACTTTGAAACTGTTCTGCCTGACATTTTAAAACTTTTATTCTTTTTAATTCACCATTTGTTAATTATCTTTTTCCTGTTATCTTTCTTTATCTTCATCATACTGATTCACTGAAATCCAAGGTGGACAAGCAGTAGATCCACACAGACATAAAGCTTCAGATCTGTTTAGGTTTTTATACCAATGTATCCAGCTCCTAGACTAATACAAAGTAGCTTATAATTGAATAACTGGAAGGAAAAGTATCCATGGTTTTTAAAATCGTTTACCAACAGAGATCTCAAAGGTGTGGCATGCATTTGTGTTCAGTCCCCCTGATTTAACACTTTCTAGAACCCCCTTTAGCTTCAAATACAACTTTTAATTTTATAGCTCAAGCTCTGTCAGACTGGATGGAGAGCAACTGTGTACAGCACTTTTTAAATCTTGCCACAGATTCTCAATTCTGAACTTTGATTAGGCCATACTAACACATAAATATACATTGATCTAAATCGTTCAATTCCACCTCTGGTTGTATGTTTAGGGGTGCAATGCTGTTGGCAGGTAAACCTCCGCCCAAGTCTCCATTTTTTTTTTTGCAGCCTTCCTGAGCAGCTTTTCTGCTCGTGCTGAAAAGAGCATCCTTACAGCAGACCAGTCAAGTTTTTTCACACCCAACTCACTTATCCATGTCTTTCTAGACCTTGTTTTATATATTGGTGCACAATCCAGTTGAAACAGGAAGGGACCATTCCTAAATGTTGCCACAAAGTTTGGAACAAAATTGTCCAAAATGTTTTGGTATGGTGAAGCAATAAGAATTTCTTTCACTGGAAAAAAGGGGGCCAAACCCAACTCCTGCAAAATAGTCCCACACCAAAACTCTCTTTCCACCAAACTTTAAACCTTACACAGCGCAGTCAGTGATGTGAGGCTCACCCGGCAACTGCCAAAACACAGATTTGTCGATTGGATTACTGGACAGAGAGGCATAATTCATCACTTCAGGGTGATGAATGTCTACACTACTCTAGAGTCCATCGGCCACTGTATGTACGCTTTGAATTGCACTTGGTGATGTAAGGCTTAAATGCAGCTACTCATCCATGGAAACCCATTCAATGAAACTTTCTACACACCTGAGCTAATCTGAAGACCACATGAAAAATGGAGATAGTTAATGACCGCAGAAGGTTGGTGACCTCTAGGCACTATGCGCCTCAGCATCTGCTGACCCTGCTGTGTGATCTACCACACTTAGCTGACCTGCTGTCCTTCCCAGTCCCTCCACGTTGTTATAATACCACTTACATCTGAATGGGGAATATTGGGTAGTAAGAACATTTTTACAACTGGACTTCTTTCACAGGTGGCCTGGTTACTGCATTTTAAACACCTGTTGCCATGGATGATACTGGAACACCCAAATTCAATGATTTGGAAGGGTGAGTGAAAACCTTTGGAAACTTGGTGTATCTTTGTGACCTATTACTGCTTTAAACTACTCCACAGCTTTCTCCCTGACCTCTCTGCTGTGTTCCTTGGTCTTCATGATGCTGTTTGTTCAGTAATGTTCTCTAATGAACATCCATGGTCTTTACTGAACAGCTATGTTTATACAGAGATTGAATCCCACACAGGCAGCTTTTCACTAAGTGGCCTCTGACAGCAATTGATTGGACGTTTTTTAGGGGTATCAGATTAAAAGGGGGGTTTGAGATTATTGTTTGTGCAAAACTTTAAAACCACGTATCATTTTCCTTCCATTTCAAAATGATGCACTACATTGTGTTGGTCTATAGGATGAAATCACAAAACACTGTATTAAGGTTTTCAGTTGTAACCTGACAAAATGTGAAAACATTCAGGAAGCATGAAAACTTACATACGACACAACCAACAAAGATAATTTGAACCATGATCTCACCTTATGAGGACACACTGACTGTCGTGGCGTTTCCAGATGCAGCGGTAACATTCATTGGCCACAGCAAAAATGTGTGGAGGAAGCTCCCCCAGATGGTGCTTGGAGTACAAGTCCACACTCTCCAAGTCATACAGACCTGGGATCTGTTTATATGGGTTGACAGCAGCCAGGATGCTTCCAATATTGGTCTAAAAACAGCAAAGAAGAAGTGTTTAAGATGACTTTGAAAAAAAATCATCTTGAAAAGCATTAATACCCCTCTTGTTTCCACAAGTCTTTGAGCTTGGAGGGAATCCTTGTCAACATCCTAATTTTTGGCTCTCACCATAGATTCAAGTGGAGACTCTGGTTAGGTCTCCTCAAAAAAATTAACCTAAATATCTTCATTTGTTGAGGCCCTGACAGAAAAGCAGCATTTATACTGAGATTAATTTACTAATTGGGATACCAGAGTAAAGTGGGCTGAAAACAAATGCTTGTCAAACCTTTAATATTTTTACTTTTATTTAAAAACCATGTGTCATTTTTACTAAATTTCACAATATTTCTAGATTTTTTGTTGCTCTGTCCCATAAAATCTCAATAAATTACACTGAGGTTTGTGGTTATAATGAGTAACACTTGACTGCTATAACACATGACAATAACAGCATCTTTATGATTGGTTGAGCAGGCTTCTAATTTATTGAAATGTTAGACATTTTCCAGATACATAACATCTTCTCTAAAGTAACCTTTTCCATATTTATGTTTAATTTTTTTCAGTAGAAAGTTTGTGTGTGAGATAGAAGGACATATTTACACTACACACCCACTCACACACCTGCCTACAAACAGGACGACCCGCGTGGCTGTATTAGTGTACTTACGTAAATGTTATCCTTCTGGTACCGTTGGTAAAGGTTGTGCATGATTGCAGCCTCATGCAACTCAGCCAGAGCCGACATGTCCTCCACCCCGTCGATACTGGACTGGTGCATAGCGTACACCCGCTCCCTAGTGACCTCAGCCTGCTGAATGTAAAACACCTGCACACAAGGGGGCACACAAACTGTCACACATCACATTTTAGTTGTCCTAAAGTCCATAAGGGAAGTAACTGCTTGTATAAAAATGATACATATCTGGTCTTTTTTTTCCAGTTGTTGAACTTATTAATGTTGTTGAACGTATTGATGCCAGTGCTCGATACATAAAATTAAATGATCTTGTTTTTGGAATGAGAATAAATGCCAGCATTGTAGGATCTGT
Organism: Crenichthys baileyi; assembly: GCA_036173005.1. Taxonomy (NCBI): domain Eukaryota; kingdom Metazoa; phylum Chordata; class Actinopteri; order Cyprinodontiformes; family Goodeidae; genus Crenichthys; species Crenichthys baileyi. The sequence goes on from JAHHUM010000866.1 coordinate 272,577, forward strand.
TATTTTTAGACAATACAGAGCATTTTTGGCTCAGACCCCAGTCTCCTCTATGCTTTCCATCACCATAGCAACAGGACAGTGTAAGGGAAAGCGTGGGTGTGGATATCAGCCTTGGAGAAGAGGGGATCAAGCAAGACAGAGAAGGGAGTAGATGAGAGGAAGTGTAACAGACCTGATGAGGTGGGATCTGACAGGTGAAAACAGCTTGGTGCGTATTTAGGTCAAGCACGCACACAATGTTACTACGGATCCCCATGTCCAGCCCACACACACACACACACACACACACACACACACACACACACACAGGTATCGGAGGTGGCTGCTGTTGTGTTTCACCTTGAAGGTCCCTCACTTATGTCAGAAAGATCAGCTTGTCTGAAAATAGAAACCATGCCATTTAGAGTACAGAGTTGCAGATATGACACCCAGCAAGCCTTCACCCTGTAAATGTGTGTGTATGTGTGGGTGTGTGTGTGTGAGTGTGGTGTAACAGATGTGGTGGAAGTCTGTTGAGAGTAGCGGAGGGGCTCGCTGTAGGCCATCAGACTGTTCCTAAATTAATCTATTTCACTGCCTCTACAGTTTTTTTACTGTGCAGAGCTGTTACATGGAAGTGACTCTCCAGGCAAGAAAGCAACCAAAAAATGAACAAGCTTTCATCATTTACCAGTTGTCTGTGATTATGACGTTTTTAGTCCAATTGCATGTAGTATTCTGCAGTTTGCATACACTCTTTCAATATCTAAATGTCAACATATAGATATTTTGTGTCTATGGGTAAATCTGTGACTTTCTACCCCATAAAGCAGCTGAGCTTCTTCACTCAGCTGTGGTAAATTGACCTAAATATTTCTCTTCTTTCATTGGAAATTAAATATTGATGTTCGCTTATATTCATAGTTAATAGCAAAAATCTGCAATTACAGGGTGTTTGCCAGCAACAACCTGGCACTCGACCAGTGCCAATCCTGAGCCAAGTTGGGTTTTTATCTGCCTTTATCTATCGATGAAGCAGAAATACCCCAGCCACCCCCCCACCCCCCCACCCCCAAGGCTAAAAGCAAGGGTCTACCCCACATAAAAGCAACTGCATTTGACCTACATCAGCTTTTTGTGGATTGAATTGAAGTTACTTCCTGAAAACCTGACCATTAGATGGGAAAGTGTCAGGACAGCAGTCTATAAATCTCTGTGTGAGTTTGTGTGGTGATGTGCTAATCAGTGTCTGATCTGCGTGACGTTCACGGTTGCATGAGAGACAAGATGCAGTGACATGCCTTCCGGTCAAACGGTTTTGGCAGCTGTGCACATGCAGCAATGTTACAGCTGGACCATGTTGTCTGAATGTATGTCCAACCTCAGTTGTTGCTGGACAACAATTTTCCATGCTGCGATGCCCATTATGAGCTCTCACTATGTTACATCATTCTCTTGTGCTCTTATTTTTTTCTTAATTTCTTCTTGGGTCTCCAAATTCCCTCCTTAGTCTCGTATCATTATTTTTCTTTGCATTTTGCTTTTCTTTTAGTCCATCGCATCTTCTCTTACATCAGCACTATAACGGAAATCCACAATTAAATTTCTCTTTTAATGTAATATATGTGGATTATAGACCGTCTGAAAGCCTAATGGCTCAGTCTGGGACCCCAGGCTGTTATTGAGCAGTCACTCACAACCGTTTGAAACAGAGCTTCAAGTGGTCCTTGCAGTGTCATGGCTTGTGAGGCAGGAGCTGTACCAAAACGCAGACAGGACCATGGAAGCAGCATGTACCATTGATTGGATTTAATAATAAGAAAACAAAAACTTACAGACAGGCATGAGAACAGAGTGTAGAGCATGGACAGAGAACTGGGCTTAACTGGGAGTAAAAACAGGGATGGTAAACAGAAGAATCCAGCACAGAGCGATGACAACAAGAGAGCTTATATACGGAGGGAAGTGTGGAGAAAGACAGAGAATGCAGGTGAGAGCAATCAGGAAGAAATAACACAGAGGAGCTGAATGGAGATAAATAAAACCCTAGGAAAATCTAAGAAATAATCTAAATGTACAAAAGAATGAACGGACAATGAACTAAGAAAACTAATACACAACTCATACACAAATGATTGAACTAAAATGGCAGCACTTAGAGAACATAAACAACATGGAAATGATGTAAACAGAGACAGAAGAAACCCAAAACTCAAACACCTAAGGATCATAACATCCAGAGTAATCTATAGAGAAGACAGAGAGGACAAGGCTTTACACAAAAAATCAACACATGCAAAGTGGAAAAAAGGTAGATTTCCAGCCTCATTTTCTACTTTGTTCATTTCTGTGTTCATAAATCGCCTTCCCTAGGTTTTCCTGCTCAGCTTCTCTCCCAGCTGCATTGCATTTCACCACCCAGTCGCAACGGGTTCTCCTGCCACTCATCCACTTTCCCAATAGTTTGATAGTCAGTTTTTTTACGTTGTTGCCTGATTCTCCCATTAAACATTAAAATATTTTTAAAGCCTTCATTATTTGCAGATGAGATAATTGACCATTTGCATATGCTGCCAGAGGTTTATCTACAATTATAATAGTAATGAGACTTATAACTAGATAATTCACATTAGGAGCACTCAAAATATGCTAAAAAAAAGAACTGAGAATCGCAGCAATGAATGGGTTACACTATATAACAGGAAATTTTACATTTTAAATCTACAATTAATTCGGTAATCAAAAAGATAATCTCTTCAAAAGAAGTTGAGCTATTCTGACATTTTTAGGGTCCAAACATAACGGTGACACCAGCATTCACATGCAGCACATTGTAAGGACATCTGGGCCACATAAGGTCCCACATTCCCTCAGCACTGTCACTGTGAATTTGTCTTCGCCCACACAGGAGTAATGCCACCTCAGCTCACAGGCCTCCCATTGGTGACAAGCAACAACTAGTGTGGGAAAACTGTTCGCTGTGTTGAACACGCAGCTTTTTCTTGCCATTCATTTTTCATAAATCTGTCGGCCATTTTCGCAGGCACGTTTTAAGCCTGTGACAGTGTAAGAAGCTCAGTGAAAAGTTAAGTTATGGAATACAATGCTGGCCAAATTTATTGACACCCCTGGTTTCAGTCTTCTAAAAGAGGCCACCAGAGTTTTATTTGTAATCTGCCAATATTTCAAAGAGGTCATAATGCCATGCACTGTAACCAGGGTCTTGGGACCCGCACCATGAAAGATCCTCCACCATACTTAAGAGTGAGGTGCTTTACAACACATTCATGCTTAGTTTCACACTAAACCCCCTAGAGTGTTTGTTGTGAAAGAAGTCAACTTTTCTAATGGACGCAGAAAGTTGTGGATCACTATTTAGTTGACATATATTTTAATATTTTGTATTTTGTGATAAATAATTATTATTATATTTTTCCCCCTCACAGAATTAATGTAATCAAATTAATAGCTGGATTAAAAAACGTTTTATACCATTGCCAATAAATATGTCATTCTGGTTCTTCTGGCAAAGTCCAATTTGTTTTCAACTCTCCAGGTCTTGAACATTAAACTTTAGAAATGTATATAACTCGGGACAACCCACAGGCAAATGAGTATGTGAAAGAAGGCACTTTAAAGTGGAAAAGTATGTCAGAGACATAAATAGAGCTGCAGCAGGACATAAAAAGAGATTTCTCTAAATGTCTTCCTCCATTTGCCTTCAGGTGGGTTTAAACACACTTTCTGTTAGCAGATCCTTATTTCATTTCAACACAAAGAAAATACACAGGTACTCTCTAACTCATGTATGTGATGCAAACCTACACACGTTAAGTTCTACGACCTAGAGAGTCTAAAAATGGACACCTCGCATTAAATAATTTATTATGAAGGTAAACAGAAAAACGACTTCAGGTCGATCTGGGGGAAACAGGATAATCTAGAAGGGGAGCAAGAATAAGCAACTCTGATCTTTACTTAGTTATAAATCATACTGTAAGCGCGAATAACTAGACTGTTCTTTGTTTTCTTCTCCCTTTTTGCCAGTAAATTTCATTTAAAAAAAACCAAGCATGCATGACTAATCTACATGCTGTAAGGCCATGCCAGAGATAATACTGAGAATAAAATATAAAAATTAATATTTTTAAAGGATAACTAAATATTTGATTTTATTTTTAATTCATTTTATTTTTATTGCCGAAAAAGAAAGGAAACCCTATCATCAAACATTAAAAAGTGACCAGAAAGGTGTAGGTAGAAGCAGAACTCACTTGACCGACTCTACATCTATTTTTTTTAAACAGATCCTAAACTCTATGTAAAACTACTGGGCTAATATACAGGGGTTGGACAATGAAACTGAAACACCTGTCATTTTAGTGTGGGAGGTTTCATGGCTAAATTGGACCAGCCTGGTAGCCAGTCTTCATTGATTGCACATTGCACCAGTAAGAGCAGAGTGTGAAGGTTCATTTAGCAGGGTAAGAGCACAGTTTTGCTCAAAATACTGACATGCATACAACATTATGGGTGACATACCAGAGTTCAAGAGGACAAATTGTTGGTGCACGTCTTGCTGGCGCATCTGTGACCAAGACAGCAAGTCTTTGTGATGTATCAAGAGCCACGGTATCCAGGGTAATGTCAGCATACCACCAAGAAGGACGAACCACATCCAACAGGATTAACTGTGGACGCAAGAGGAAGCTGTCTGAAAGGGATGTTCGGGTGCTAACTCGGATTGTATCCAAAAAACATAAAACCACGGCTACCCAAATCATGGCAGAATTAAATGTGCACCTCAACTCTCCTGTTTCCACCAGAACTGTCCGTCGGGAGCTCCACAGGGTCAATATACACAGCCGGGCTGCTATAGCCAAACCTTTGGTCACTCATGCCAAGGCCAAACGTCGGTTTCAATGGTGCAAGGAGCGCAAATCTTGGGCTGTGGACAATGTGAAACATGTATTGTTCTCTGATGAGTCCACCTTTACTGTTTTCCCCACATCTGGGAGAGTTACGGTGTGGAGAAGCCCCAAAGAAGCGTACCACCCAGACTGTTGCATGCCCAGAGTGAAGCATGGGGGTGGATCAGTGATGGTTTGGGCTGCCATATCATGGCATTCCCTTGGCCCAATACTTGTGCTAGATGGGCGCGTCACTGCCAAGGACTACCGAACCATTCTTGAGGACCATGTGCATCCAATGGTTCAAATATTGTATCCTGAAGGCGGTGCCGTGTATCAGAATGACAATGCACCAATACACCCAGCAAGACTGGTGAAAGATTGGTTTGATGAACATGAAAGTGAAGTTGAACATCTCCCATGGCCTGCACAGTCACCAGATATAAATATTATTGAGCCACTTTGGGGTGTTTTGGAGGAGCGAGTCAGGAAACGTTTTCCTCCACCAGTATCACGTAGTGACCTGGCCACTATCCTGCAAGAAGAATGGCTTAAAATCCCTCTGACCACTGTGCAGGATTTGTATATGTCATTCCCAAGACGAATTGACGCTGTATTGGCCGCAAAAGGAGGCCCTACACCATACTAATAAATTATTGTGGTCTAAAACCAGGTGTTTGTTTCATTGTCCAACCCCTGTACATTTACCTCACTTATGTAGGCAGTGATAATTTCTTACTCCTCAATATGAATTAAAATCTCTGTAATGTTTCAGTTCATCATTAAAGGAATTACATAAATGAACGATGAAGCGTTTTTGTCAAGGGGGATGAAGTTACGAATACTTCCAAATCGCAGCCAGAAATACTCCATGAAAGGAAAGCTAAAGGTTTTAGACTACGTTGGCCAAGTCTAAAACCTGTGGGATTTCCTGAGTAGTGCTGTGAACAAGAGAATGTAACACATTTAGAGAACGTTTTGCAAGGTTGAGAAGCAAATATTGTCAGGTCAAGATTTGGTATGCTGATAGACTTCCAGATACCAATTATTATGTATTTTGATTTATTTAAATTAATACATAATTTATCTACATCAAATTATCCTATCATCCTCATACAGGTCAGTATAAAATTTCTAAGACATATGTTTTAAATAGCAGGCGTTAACAGTAAAAAAAGGTCATTCATCTAGGAACAGTTTGCACAGTATTAGTTTTAATGTGCAAAATATAGCATGATGTGCTAACTTGAATATTCCCTTTCTTGAGCAAACAATCAATTTTATCCTTTCACCATTTTCTACTGCTTCTCTTATGTACAATTACTTTGCTCCTAACCTGATTTATGGAGACACTTATGCACATTCTGTGTGTGCACCTTTTTCATAAAGCTCTCTGATGTCTGAAGCTGCTTTGCATGATTCAGGAGCAGAGCCAGGGGAGACAAGCCTCTTCATTTGACTTCACATATTAACTGCAGCAAAAGTGAGGGAGTGTGGACCTGAGAGATAAAAATGGAAAGGCAGAGAGAAGAGCGCTGTGGGCACAGTGACCTATATTCTGAGCAGGGATACAGTATCACACAGTGCTGTGCACACTGGCAGTTCTCATCACTGACCTTGGACCTGATCCCTCAGACCTCCACGTGTCTGATTAGGACCGGGGAACTGTCTTTAGGTAAAACCAAACCCTCTGATAGAATTATTGGTGAGTTTCTATTATCTCATCATTTGATGCACTACAACTGTGTAACTCCTAAATCCCCAGAGAGTCAAAAGCTGTAAGACCATGAAGAAAAAGTGGGTCAGTAGACAACACAGTGTTAATCTTTTCTATGCAGAATAAAACCAACAAAGTAATGTATGCACGTTCCATTACGTTTATTTTAGGGTGTAAGTTGTCAGCAGTGTGGTAGTTTTGTCTGTGCACATGAAGTAATGCATCCTTGCAGCCTTTTCTGTCCTCGCCTGAGCTCCCACTGTGGCTTTTTCAGCTCGCTGCTGTCATGTCACACAAAACATAACCTCCATGTGTACATGCACACACATGGGCGATGTTCACATTTATCATACAATGCATCTATAAAACCTAAATGCACATTTTAAGCTGTTATTGTTATGATTTGGGGTTGTTTGGTTTTTGGTTTCTGGGTTTTTCTTATATTTCTCAGTTTTTGAATCATGCTTCTGTTTATTATTTTTCTGGTCATGTTTTAGTTTTGTTCATGTTTTGTCAAGTTTGGTTGTGGTCATGCTTTAGTTTTTGTTTGTATTCATGTGTCTCTGTTCTTGCTCCAGCCACGTTCTGTCCACCTCGCGGATGGGCGCCAGGCAAGCTCCATGGACCTCTTTACTTTCCTGTCTCGGGAGGCGGAGAAGACACTGCGCCGTTCTGCTGGGCTGTCAGTGCAGTCGGCTTATGATGGATCCAAGTTGGCGATTCCATGTCCGGGGACAGGTCCCCTTCGTCGCTGTTCTCCGCCTGTTCCCCTGGCTGCGCATTTTGGTCCGGCATTGAAGCCCTCGCCTTCCTCCCGCCGCAAGAAACGTCGGCGCGGAGCACCTTCCTGTTCGGCTGGCGAGGAGGTGGTTTCCCTGCCAGCTGACGTGAGGGCTGCAGCAAGTAAGCCCGCATCTTCGCCTGCCACAGCACTGTCTCCCAGGCTTGCTGCAGCTCCGCCCATGCCATCTTCGCTCGCTCCAGCTCGGTGTTCTGAGGCAGCACCTGACGAGCTGGAGCAGCGGTTAAGGTTTTTTGCTCGCCAAATACAGAGCTTTAGGAGGACTAGTCTCATGTATTCCTCTCCGGAGCTGATGGAGAGGATCAGGCAGATGGAGATGGACTATGAGACTGCAGTAACGCAGTTTTACTGCCGTCCACCTTCCACGTCAGGACTCCAGGGAGCTGCTTCTGAGCAGCCCACGCCAGGACTCCAGGGAGCTGCTTCTGAGCAGCCCACGTCATGTCTCCAGAGAGCTACTGCTGCTGTGGAGCAGCCCATGTCAGGTCTCCATAGAGCTGCTGCTGCTGTGGAGCAGCCCACGTCAGGTCTCCAGACCGCTGCTGCTGCTGTGGAGCAGCCCACGTCAGGTCTCCAGAGCACTGCTGCTGTGGAGCAGCCCACGTCAGCAGCGCCGTCGGACCCTGTTCCTGAGGGGTTCAAGAAACAGTTTGTCCTCGTTCTGGCCTCTGAACCCAGAGACGAAGGGTTCGAGGAGGAAGTGCCGTCGGACCCTGTTCCTGAAGGGTTCAAGGAACAGTTTGTCCTCGTTCTGGCCTCTGAACCCAGAGACGAGGGTTCGCCAGGCCCCGCTTCAGCCTCTGAAGGTTTGCCAGGCTCTGCTTCTGCGTCTGAGGGTTTGCCAGGCTCTGCTTCTGCGTCTGAGGGTTCGCCAGGCTCTGCTTCTGAGGGTTCGCCAGGCTCTGCTTCTGAGGGTTCGCCAGGCTCTGCCTCTGAGGGTTCGTCAGGCCTTCGCCGTCGCCCGCGTGAACTCTGTGCCTGTTTCTGGCCCTCCTGCCATAGCCCCCACCGCCCACCCTGGTCGGGTTGTTTTTGTTTCTGTTAATTATCTTTATCCGGTTCACCTGCTCCAAACTAATCTGTCTCCTAGCTCCACCTGTTTCACACTCTATATATACACACACCTGTTCAGTTATTCGTTGCGGAAACATTATCCAAATCATGCTCAAGTCTTGTTTTTTGGACCATGCCATGCCTGTCTAGCCAACCTGCTTCTGTTTTGTTCCTGCCTCTTCTGAGAATCCTTGACACAGTTATAAGGGGAATATGCTGATGCTAACTGTACCCATAGCAACTATGCCAAAACCGAGCTCAATAGAAGAAACAGCATGTAAGATTTTTAATAAAAGCTTGGTAATAAATACTTCTTCTGCATCAAGGAAAAATCTATTTTATTTTAATGCTGTTTTTCATTACCCATAAAGCTATGTACTGACTCTGTCCTTATCTGACTTTCTAGTTTTTTTGCTGTCCCAGTTTCATCACAGGTTCATTCAATTTTCCTCTAATCAGATCTGATCCAACCATATTCATAACTCTGTGAGATATATCCATGTTAAAGAGAAAGGGGAAAGTTGGCTGTGTGGGGTTTTATTGGTTTACAAGGAAACAATACACAATCTAAAAAAATAAAGCACATCATTTGCAACCCAATGACATAAAAGGACTGAACAAAAAAAAAACATCCTTTGCACCATTGTTGTCATTCTTTTGAATTTCATATTTTCATTACAGTTATTAAAGTAAAGCCAAATCAGAACAAATGCCACATAAAGGATCTTTACTTACAGGTACAGTTAAAATGCAGTTACAGTTTAAGTTAAACTGTAACTGCAACAGTTTATAAGAATCTGTGTAGCAAGGCAGTACGGCATCAAGATATTTGCAATACTATTGTTGAATATTGTGATGATAAAAATTGCTATTCACCCACATTTTCCTGATTCTCTTCTTTCTTTTCCATAATAACAATTTCCCCATCATTTCTGTGAATTTTAGAATCACAGTCACTGAAAATATACCTGATATCAAGTGCAGCTGGAGACCATCCAACTGCCCGAATATATTATTGGCATCTGAATAAATGTGACTCGAAATATGATATCCAACCAAGTATTGCATCTAAGCAGTCCTTTGAGATTGCAATTTAAATTCTAATTTGATGTGTGCAGCTCTACTGTGGAGGAAGCTAAAGATTAGGGTGATGCCAAGGAGGCCTTCCAACCTCAAAGACATGTAGCTCATAACTACAGATAAATTGTCAAAATATCAGAAGGTATTTTGCTGGTATTTAGGTGTTATTGCTGTAATGCCCCGTACTCGACGTCTTCTGCTTATCCGGGACTGGGTCGCGGGGGCAGCGGACTAAGCAGAGACACCCAGACGTCCCTCTCCCCAGACACCTCCTCCAGCTCCTCCGGGGGGAGCCCAAGGCGTTCCCAGGCCAGCCGAGAGACATAGTCCCTCCAGCGTGTCCTGGGCCGTGTCCTGGGCCTCCTCCCGGTGGGACTTGCCTGGAACACCTCCCGAGGAAGGCGTTCAAGAGGCATCCGGTATAGATGCCCGAGCCACCTCAACTGGCTCCTCTCGATGGAGGAGCAGCGGCTCTACTCCGAGCCCCTCCCGGATGGCCGAGCTCCTCACCCTATCTCTAAAGGAGTGCCCGGCCACCCTACGGAGGAAGCTCATTTCAGCCGCTTGTATCCGGGATCTCATTCTTTCGGTCATGACCCAAAGTTCATGGCCATAGGTGAGGGTAGGAGCGTAGACCGACCGGTAAATCGAGAGCTTCGCTTTTCGGCTCAGCTCTCTCTTCACCACAACAGACCGGCACAGTGCCCCCATTACTGTGGCAGCCGCTCCGATCCGTCTGTCGATCTCCCGCTCCATTCTTCCCTCACTCGTGAACAAGACCCCGAGATACTTGAACTCCTCCACTTGAGGCAGGAACTCCCCTCCAACCTGAAGAGGACAAGCCACCCTTTTCTGGTCGAGTACCATGGCCTCTGACTTGGAGGAGCTGATCTTCATCCCAGCCGCTTCACACTCGGCTGCGAACCGCCCCAGCGCATGCTGTAGGTCTTGGCTAGAGGGGGCCAGCAAGACCATGTCATCTGCAAAAAGAAGAGACGAAATCCACTGGTCCCCAAACCAGACCCCCTCCGGCCCTTGGCTGCGTCTAGAAATCCTGTCCATAAAGTTATGAACAGGACCGGTGACAAAGGGCAGTCCTGCCGGTGTCCAACATGCACCGGGAACAGGTCCGACTTAGTGCCAGCAATGCGGACCAAACTCCTGCTCCGCTCGTACAGGGACCGGATGGCCCCTAATAAAGGGCCCCCAATTCCATACTCCTGGAGCACCCCCCACAAGGCATCACGAGGGACACAGTCAAATGCTTTCTCCAGGTCCACAAAACACATGTGGACCGGTTGGGCAAACTCCCATGAACCCTCGAGTACCCTGTAGAGGGTATAGAGCTGGTCCAGTGTTCCACGGCCGGGACGAAAACCACACTGCTCCTCCTGAAGCCGAGTTTCGACTATCGACCGGACTCTCCTCTCCAATACCCTGGCGTAGGCCTTACCAGGGAGGCTGAGGATTCCCTGGTGGAAACAGAGGCTGGGGACTCGGGGTTGGACTCTTTCATCACCCAGGCTGAAGTCACCTTCGGGGGTGGATGAGATCCGCCCTGAGTACCTCAAATCTCTGGATGTTGTAGGGCTGTCATGGTTGACACGCCTCTTCAACATTGCATGGCGGTCGGGGACAGTGCCTCAGGACTGGCAGACTGGGGTGGTGGTCCCCCTTCATAAGAAGGGTGACCGGAGGGTGTGTTCCAACTACAGGGGGATCACACTCCTCAGCCTCCTCAGCCTCCCAGCCTCCCTGCTGTATTGCCAAAAAAGATTTTTCCATTGATAATTATAAAGGTTGTAAAAAAAATTAGGCATGCCGTTTTTTAAATAAAATGGAAATAAATCAAAATTAATACAGAAACAGACTTCTTGGTGGAATGAAATCTTTTTAATATCTAAATCTCCTAGGGGTATGAATAATTTTAGGTCTAACTATATCTAAAATTCTAACAGTCCAAATCCCTATTAAAATCTTTTCAATTAATTTTCAATTCGATTCAGTTTTATCGTGGAATTTCTATGCAGTGATCAGTGATTAAGAGGCAGGGTGAACCTCGGACAGGTCGTCAAAGCATCACAGGGCGACGCAGAGATATAGCGCCAATCCACATTGGAAAATTAGAGCACTCAATTAAAGGAACCAGCATGTTTTGAGGAGTGAGAGGAAGTCAGAGAACATTGCATGTACTAATGTCTAATCCTAATTATCTTGGACTAGTTTTGCAGACCAAAAAAATACTGATTTTAGATATCCTTAGCAAATGCTATCTGTAAACATAATTACTTATTTTGAAAAGAAACAGTGGGTATGGTCCCTACCAACTGTAGCAAATGCAAACCACATTTTTGAGCAACGGAGAACTGTTTTCATCCTCTACTCTTAGTGGTTCTAAGTTTCATTCAGATAAACAAAAAGCACTGACAACCGGGGTTCTCTATTAGTATGTCATTAATAAACTGATGTGAGGAGGGATAAGTTCGCTCATAAAAACAACAAGATAGCTTTAGTTAGGTTCACGTTATAAACTATTACATTCTATATGGTGCAGTAAACATATGTTGCACCTCAACTAATCATGTTTTAAGTTTCTTTCAGAAAACCAAAAATCGTCAAACGTGTATAATGACAGCAACGTGTTCTTAGGCAGATTTAGACTAGCGTTGAGTCACAAAGGTGAGTCCTTAAGAGCAATTAAATCTTGCTCCATCATATGGGGACTTCTTTCTCTACAGTGAAAGTAAACAGCATGATTTAGTTGTTTATTTTAGAGATAAAGTGCATCTAAATTGGCTTTATCTGGGTGATTTTGGCACCGTGAGCAATATACTAGACCTTTATGTCTATAGAGTACAGGATATGATGTATGTGTAGCATACTAGTAGACTGTTTGAGTATCTGAAACACAGAGCGCATGCTGAGGAGAACTAGGTCAGGAAGACTATAGGAAGAAAGGAAGATAAAAAGGATGCAAACACATAAAATGTAGCTGGTTTACTATTTAGTAGCAAGATGTTTGCAGGATTCACGTCCCTCTGTGGTCCTTGGGATCAAACATGTATTTACAACCATGCAGGGGTACGTTATGCAAAAACAGTGGGGATGGATATGGAGTCATGGACAACAGTGGTCAGATCCTGCTGTACCAGGGTATAGCCCCCAGTCCTGCTGATTCTCTATCAAATATTCACCATCTCCTGCAGAGGCAACATTTAAACACCAGCCGCTGGCAGAGAGTGGGAACACGAGGATGTAAGCGGAGCAGGATGGGGGTTGGGTTGGCAGTTTATAATCCACCGGAAAGAGAATGATCGTGCCTACAACCTCTATTTTGGGAACTGTCTCTCCGTCCTTGTTGCAATCAAAGCAGATGCATCAAACGCTCAGCCTTTTAGGATTGTTTGAAAGGCCACAGAAACATGAATTAATTGCGCATTTATACAAAAAAGGTTAGAGATTCTGTGGTATGAAGGAGGGATTGAGTCTTACGATTGTGACTTCAAAAGGATTAAATCCATCATTAGCTTGTTGTTTAAATGCTGCCAACTAGAGCAGATGGGCATTCTGAGTTCAAAACACATCCAAAAACATTCATTCCAAGTCGTAAAGTGTACATGTTTCATACACTAATATAGATTTTACATATACAAATACATAATTTAAAAAACATTTGAATGTTCTGTTAGATTACTTTGGACCTCACGTTAGTGACAGATTTGTTGGCGCCCCTGGTAACCATGAGTTAAAGGCCTTCAAATAAATTCATCTTTTATTGTACTGACAAAATCTCAGACTAAATCAATTATTTTTGTTAAATCAAACCTTTAATTTGGATACAACTGTTCATTGGGGGAACAAATCCCATCTTAAGAAATATTTCATGTATATTTGGTTTAAATAAAATCAGAAGTGCTGCTAGGGCCCTAAACAATCCATTTAAAATAAATGCAATTTATTTATTTTTTTATACTTTTTTAAGTTGATTGACTTTCTGGAAACATTCCCTCATTACCTGTGGTATAAAAAGGTCCATTTCTCTTCCCCTTTAGGCTGGACCCAAAGCAAGGACTGGCATCTTGGGGTCACCAACTCCCCTCATTGACCATTAAACACTTTCTCCATGACAACTGATCGTTTCAGAAACATGCCACGAAAGCCTTTCCTGTCCTACCATCACAAACATAAACATACGGAGTTTGCTAAACTCTACTGGGAATTTAACCAGAAACAAGAGCTTTAATCGGATGAAACCGAGATTAAACTTTTGGCCACAAACAGTCCAGGTGGGTTTGGTGTGACTGATGAATGATGTGCAAATGCTCCTTGTGCCCATTGTTAAGTGAACATTCTGTAAATAAAGGTGCAGCATCCGTGAGTAACGAAGGTCCCCATTGCACTACTGTTGTCTGCATATTCCTTACCTCTCCATAGTCGGTTGTGACTACAAGGGTTCCATCTCCACAGGAGTTGACAGTGGCTGGAAGCAGCTGCTCCTTCTCCCTGACCCAAACTCGAGCCCCCTGGATCGCAGAGAAACATACAAACACTGAGGTTCAGCACTGCAACAAGCACAAAACATGTCTATGCAACGATTCTGCTGCTTAGGTAAGTACTGCACCCTCTGCTGATACCAAAACTTCAATGGAAAGCAGCAAAGCCAGCGAGTGAAACCATATTAAAACCTGGGGTATTTTTGATGAAAAGGGAACTGGTGTTTTCAGAGAATTGAGTCAATAAAGAGGGCTCTGGTAATAATAACAGAAAATGGAGCAAAGGATTGTTGACTAAGTGCAGCGAGGCATAAGATTCTGTCCATATGCTAAGGAAGACAGATGCGCAAAATAGAAAACTACAGACTGTAACATTTGGCCAAACAACAGTATTTACAGTGGGATGATCTTTGCATCTCAATCAGTTATTGTTAGACAAAGTGACATTTGGATGTTGGCACCAGGGGCGCCAACATCTGGCCTTTCAGCACAGACAAGTCTGAGTTTCAAAAAATCCCTGACCTCTGACCGGAAGCTACCTGAAAAAATGGGTGTAGCATGACGGAGGAGGTAAACATTAAAGGGCAAGAAATAGGAGACAAAACTCAACGACGCAACTGGAGCTGTGCAAATACATGGTCCTCATGCATTTCAGGATACTGCACCAGCACTGAATCTTTTATGCTGCTAAATCATGTGTCTCAAATCATGTCAGATGGTTTCAAATTCAGGTTTTTGGGGGTAAAACAATCATGATTCTCATTAATCTTTGATGCAAGAAAACTTTGATGCAAGAAAATTTAGGAACCATAAAGAATAATTATAATTTTTTTATCATTTTAAAAACTATGAATTAGATGAATAGCATAATGCAAAGAAAGCAGACAGACAGAAGTTTAAGTGCTTATTCATGTGGAATTTAATGTAATGTGAATTCACAAGAAACTAGGTCCTTCTGTTTCCTTCAGAATTCATTCTGTGACCTGCGAAATTGCTGTGTGAAAGAAACCTAGCACTGCACATCACCCGGATCCCCACAGTGGTGGCAGCATCATGCTGTGGGGATGCTTTTCAGTCCTAAAGAAAAACAGTTTGACCCTGTAAAAGACTTGGGACTGAGGTGGAGGCAGATCATCCAGCCAGAGTTACAATGTGATGGTGTAGATAACAGCATATTCATGTTTATATTGATCCAGTCCTGACCTAAATTGAATTGATAATCTATGGCAAGACATGTAAATGACATAGCGCTGGTAGAAAAATACCTCAAAAACGAGATCCAATTCCAGTGAAAGGCGGTTCTATAAAGTATTAACACAGTCGGAACTGAATACACTTCCTTCCACTACAGAACTATGTACTACATTGAGTTTGTCTATCACATCCCAAATCCCATTGAAGTGTGTGGATGTAACACATAAATATGTAAAAGAAACACGTGAATGTGAATACTTTTGCAAGTTACTGTAAGTAGTACTACAAGGCCATCCATATTATTCTTCTAATCCACATCATTCTTTCTCAGAGGAAATCAGATGTGTTTCGGAAACAAATGTACAGCAGAGTGGAAATGGACTCTTTTAGGAACAGATGGTCCCGCACCCCCAGAACTGTCTGTTAAGTTTTTATTTTGTTAATTTTCCCTTTACTATTTATATTCTCTAGCCCATTTTCACATTTGTTCCTCTTAGCCCTTCTCCCATATACACACTGCTGTTAAAGAGAACAACATGGTTGGATACAATACCCTGATTATATCCAAACATTTTTATACACATACAGTCTGCAGCAGTTTGCTAAACATGAAGGGATTAAGAAAGACTGAGTATTTGCTTGCTTTTTCCAAAAGTATAAACTCCTCTTGGTGAACCTTTGTAACTATAGTCTTCGTCAACTCCTGTTCCTTCTCTCTGTTGTTTTCTCCTCAGCATCTCTCGCTGTAAGTACTCCACCCCTCCATCGCTCTTCTAGATCCTCTCAGCTTGTGGTTGCAGTTTGTTGGCCTCCTGGTTACTAATTCCATCTGATCTGTCAGATTCCAGCACACTGGCCTGTAACAGTGACCTGATGATCTCCACTGGCTCTAATCTCTCTGTATGTCACTATCTTAAAGCACAGTGATAGTAAATGCATAAACACAAAGCACAATAAAAAATACTGGAGTTTAACAATAAACTAGACTTTAATCCATAGGACAGTTTTCTGCATTACGTTATCTGGCTCCTCTCTCCGGCTCAAAGGGCTGTCCTTGTTTAAACACATCTTAGCAGAGACAGGTTATAAACGACCTGCCGGCATTACAACCTCCACCCGCCTACACACCACCACACTCCTCCCCCCCCTCTTGCTGTCCTCAGCAGCTCCCCACTATAATGCACACTCAGACAGGCAGGAATGGTCGTGCATATCAAGAGATCCTTTTTCTTCTTTGCATTCGAATATACAGATGAAACCTTGTGATCATCTTCCCTTCTCCTTTTTCCTCAACCACGTGAATCACAAAACAGACAAATCAGGTCTTTAGCTTTGTCCACCAAGCATTTCCTCAAGCTTCATAAAATCCTAACCAACCTCAGTTGTCTCAAACATGACCCCTGACCTCCAACTAACAAGAACTGACTGAGTGTTACAGTGATGCTGTCTAATGAGTTTCTTTGTGCCAGAAAGGAATGTCAACGGGTGGAAAAATGTGCTTAAAAATGTCAAAATGTAGCTTTATATATTTAACACACAATGATCTTTTTTCTAACTAAATATTCACAGCTATCTGTCAGTTCACAATCTGGATGTTTTATTATACATTTATTTTAAGTAGTTACAGTGTCTTGTAAAATATTCCTACCTCATAAACTTTTTCACTTTTTTCACATCACAACTATCTAGAATGAATTTTATTTGAATCTTAGCTTCCCTGTTTCTGCTTGTGAAAAAGAATCCCCATAGCATGTTGCTAACACCACCACGTTTCACAATGCGATGCATAGTGCTAGTTCTATTCTTTATTTATTGTTTTTATGTGATTTATTATGAAAGTACACATAGGTGGACTCTATTTACAAATTACGTGACTTCTGACAGCAGTTGGTTGCGCTGGAGTTTTTTTTTGGGATTATTTAAAACAATTTCTGGAGGTAGCATGACAAAATTTAGTAAGATTCAAGGGGTATGAGTCAGCCAAAAAAGTTGAGAATCATTTTCCTTTTTATGACTAAATAACATACTAAAAATATTCAGCGGTCAGCAGAGGATTTATACATGTTTAGATTGTATTCCTGATAAAGCCTAGTCTAGTTTGTAATATAATCAATAGTAAAAATGAAAACTTGTTAATCTCTATGATGTCTTTAACCATGTGAAACCTTCGAAAAAAACTGTAACATGTAGGTTTCCTCAAAACTCAAATACAACTAAATTCTTTAAAAGGTATCCAGAAATAAGCATACAGTACATTTGTTGCTGACAGAAATCACACTAGAATGCAAACCCTTTGTCTACAGTTGGAAGCTAAGATACACTGCTGTCTACAGCAATAAAAACCCTTTTGCAGAATAAAACTCCAAGCAGTGATTATACCAAGGATAAAAATGGAAGAACGACTAATGAAACCCTGCTCAACTAATAATATTTTATTACCCACAAAAACACAAAAGCCAGCCATCACCCCATAAGCTTGAACAGCTGTGTGATAAATGCTTTGTTTCGGCTCAAGTAATTACATAGATGCTGGTGCTATTTGATTGAGGCACTGCCCCAGAGACCTCACTTAATTAAGGACCACTCTCCCTCAGAGACCTTCAAGACACCCCACCCTCCTCCACCAAGCACAAATGAAACCTCACCAAAACATATAACAAAATGCATGAAGTACAGATAGAGGCTTAGTGGTTAGTATGCTTTGAATACAGTTTAGGTTAAAACGAACGGATTGCTGTAGAACGTTAGAAATGAATAAAATATGAAAAAGGTGGCTGACCAGTTAGCAACTAATGGCAGACAATTCATTGGCAGCTTAGAAATGGAGGGACTCTCAATCAATCAATCAATCAATCGAACTTAAGAGCACTTTTCAAATTTTCAGGCTTTACAGGGACTCTATAAGATCCATACAGACTAAAGGTCTGTGGAGATCTTATAAATTGCGATAAATGGAGTGTTTTTAAAAGTATTATTTCAGCATTTGGACTTTTTTTTTTGTCCACCGTTTCCAGGAACAGTGTCTGTCTCTTCAGCTCCCTGGATTTGTACAGGTGAGATTTTCAGTAGAGCCTTGCTTGCATGCATTTGCAGAAATACTCAAATAGAAGTCATTTAATTTGCATCATTAGTAGACAATGTGTATAATACTAAGTGCTGGTAAACCGCTTTGTAACGTGGTTCAGTAACATGTCATCTCATGTTTGATGTAATAGGTAGAAGAAATAGGTAAAAGCTGAGGGAACTGTTTTTATTCTGGGAGAGAAATGGAGGGCCACGGAGGTTCTGACTACTGATTTGTTGGTGTTAACCTAGACTGCGGATCTGACACTCTCTTGATACTGGACGTAGAACACCCTATGATCTCCAAGACCTCGACTACCATTCGAACATGGCTGAACTTCACCAAATTTGGAAAACCTAATTCCAGTGTAAAGTCAACTTTGGCACCACTGTGCATTTAGTACAGTGCCACCACCATGTATGCATGGTGGTGGCACATCTACTCTAAAACGTTTCTTCACAAATTGTGTAATTTCCCCATGTATATGGGAGGTTCCTATTCCTCCACTATCAGTTTCAGTCTTGCATGGAGGAGCAAAGCCCATGTGTTTTGGCAGTTTATCAGCAGCATCAGTTAATGCAGGTAAAATAGATTTTCTGTACTGAGTGCTCCAGACCAATTACCATGCCATTCAGTGCAAAAAGTTAATGTGGTGCAGTGCCCTGTGCGCTTCTCTGAGCGAGTGCAGGAGGTCCAGGAAGTCACTCCTACCTGCACCAATAACCCTATATCTCAGAACAAGGCACTCAGAAAACTAAATTATCTGTTGTTTGTTTATCCCAGCCCCTGTTTCAGTTTTAGAGAAGAGAACTGATAAAACACAATGAATAAAATAAAGGATACCAGTTATGAGATAAAGCTGTGCATTAGAACAATTCTCTTCAATGATCCTTCCTGCCAGCGCAGCCCATCCTGTCTCAGTGACCTAAACTGTGTCAGCCATATTCCACTAAAGGTGATAATACAATCAGGACAGCGCGGCTTTAAGCAGATTATGGCAGCAGGAAGGAGATCAACATCTGTTTATGTGTGTGGGCTGGGTGGGTGGGCGGTTGTCACCTGGCTGTATATAAGTCACATCTGTCACAGAAAGAGATTACAGAGAAAATATTGCAAAATAAAAATTATTTATTTCGAAGTTTAATCCAGAGCTTTATTCACGTTTTTTGTGACATGCCTAACTGTGAATGGAATGATACATTTCTCTTGTACTGAACCTGCCTTCTCTGTTTTTGCATCTTATACACTAATAATTTATTGCATATTCCATTTTGACAACTCCATAAATTTTCACTTGCTGAGTGCAAGAAAACAGAGGATGTTTTCCTAGAGGGAAAATGATGATTTCAGCACTCTGGCACACATTAAATGTCTTTACTCCAAAAGAAATAGTAGTATAAGATAACTGTAACAGGAAACTTCGCCGTTCTTTTTAACACTGAAGAACAGTCTGGCTTTAGCTGAGATGTATAAGTCTGATCATCAATGTCACTGCGAAAGCAAAATGCAAGCTTTATTATTAAACACTGTATCCAAGCATAATCATAGAAAGTTGAGTGGAAAGAAAAAGTGTGGTAGGAAAAGCTGCAACAGAGAAAACCGCATCCTTGAGAGAATTGTCAAGCAAAATCCATAAAATTTTTGGGGGAGCTTAAGGAGTGGACTGAGGCTGGAATCAGTGCATCAAGAGCCACTACGCACAGACAAATCCTACACAAATCCCTCACATGGACTACAAATGTCACATTCTCGTGTAGTATTCTAATTTTCTGAGACATTGATTTTTGTGATTTTATTTTCTACAACAGAAAATCATCAAAATTTCAAGAAATAAATGCTTGAAATATTTTCACTCATTTTTATTGAATCTATATATGAGTTTCACTTTCTGAAACGAGTGTAACAAACTATTGAACTGTTTCACCATATTCTAATTTTTTTAGAAGTAGCTGTGTATGCACAGAAAATCAGGAAATTGTGCTATAAATCCATACTGAGTTAAGATTTCTGCATTTGAAGGAAATTGAAAATGGGCATAGCCAAATGGCTCCTGGACCGCTCTAAACTGCAGCCCGTCAGAACAGTTTCACACGAACGTTGCATAGATGTTGCCTCAATACACTAAGACTGTTTGCTATAAGTTTTTAGCCCCAAAACAAATTTGCAAATACAATGCTCTCAACTCTTGTGTAACATTATTCTGAGCTCTGAGCGCTGACTCAAAGGACATGTCCCCTGCATAATTTATGAAGGATCATCCAAACCTTACAGGAAGTCAGCCATTTTAAATCCTAGTCCTTCACAACCTAGAAGCTGGATGCAACTTTTTTTTCTGCTTCATAACAGGTCAGTGCCAACTACAGGCTACATATACATACAGTGAGGGGTTGAACGCATTGATTTGGTGGTTCCGAAGGGCATCGGTTACACCACAGCTCTGAGCCAGAGCGCCGTTTAATGCTGCTTACAGCTTTAAAACAAATTGATCTTCCAGCAAACATCTTTTTGACACATGATATTGTGGTTGTGCATACAGAGGGTAGATTCCTTTTCAGCACAAATATTAATTGGTAAGCTGGAAAGTAGATGTTTGTGTGGTCATTAAGATGTTTTTTTCTTATTGCCTGGAGTGCAAACATAACTTACAATTGGCTCAACTTTAAACTATGAAAACATGTCCTGTTCTTTCCTTTCGCATAACGATGATTGGTTAATGTTAGAAACAGAAAGCATGTTGGATTAGAGCGCTGTCACATGTCTAGTCTAGTATAATGCAGATGTGGAAGACCTATGAGTTTACAGAACATCCACATATACAGAGTTGATTGTTTGGCTTCATTATGCAGATTTTATTATTATTGTTCAGCTTTGGAAAGATGGTCTTTTAATCTGCAATATATTAAAGGGTAAAACTGATTATAGAATTGTCTAAAGTTAACCAGATCAGAGGCAGTGACCAAAATCCACACAGTGAGTATAAGCATGCCTACATGCTGCATATGGTCTATTTGCGTTAACACTGCAAATCCTTGAGAATGCTAATTATCATGTTCTGTCATTTTGATAAAAATATGGTCACACATCCCCACCAACATCCTGGCAACAAGACTCCACAGAAACAGTGTACAAACAGGGTACCATGGAAACAGTTTTTCCCTATCAGCATTTGTGGATGCTGGGAGTTTAAACATAGCAATACCAAATGCATGATTTCTTGTATTAAATGTATGGAATGTCCCTTTTGTGCCATCAAAATTGATGATGTTTAGAAAATATTCATCTGAATTGCTGTCAAATGATTAAAAATGCCAACTAAAGCTATCATTGTCTTAAATCTGTAACACTTTAAATATAAAATGTTGCAAATATTTCTACCAGCTCTGCATAATGCACTTAAAAATGTATACTCATGGAAATACTAACATGTAATCATTTTGTACTGTGAATGAGTGTATTGCTCTTTTACTATCTAATGATTATAATTATAACAATTATAACAAGCTGATATAATCTGCTAAATTATTAAGGCTATCTGCTGCTTAGATAGCTAGCCTGCAGTCAACTGCTTAACAGATATGTTGCATACAGCTTGCCAGTCATAGTTTGAAATAGGATTGCCTTAATACAAGCTATGAGTGGCACACCTTTAGTTTAAATGCCATGACTGTTTGTGTTCTCCCAGAAATATTTCCAGACAGTTGAATCTGTTTTTCCTCTTGGCATGGGAAAGTGTTGGAGCCTCATAGTAGTCAGCTTACCGACAGTGGGCAGCAGCATGTGGGGGAGGGGTAGAAATAGTCTTCTCTATGCACTATACAGAGAGCACAGAGTAACATACAGAAATCTCCAGACATTCTAACACTTTCTTTGGTCTAATTAAAAAGAGTTTAAACCACTGGAAAGGTATGAAAATTATAGTGGTTTCGCAACCTTTTTGAATCAAGGTATACCGTCCACTTAATGGTAAAATTTGAGTAGTTTTAAGGGTTATCTTCACTTTTTATAACAATGTTACCTCAGTATCGATAACCAGTCCATTCCTGATGCCAGCATTGAAGGTGTGAGATGTAATAAAACATCCTTGGTGTGTAATGTGGCATCAGTCTTGATATTTGCTCTCTCTTGCACAGTGGCATCCAATGAACTCTAACTATAATTGCACAAAACTTAAAAGTTGTTCCCATTCTGTCTCTGTCTCTTCCACACAGAATGACAGGTTGCTACATTGAACAAAGTCCTACCTTAAAGTAAACAAAATCTGTTGTGTATTTCAGGACTTAAGTAACCCATGATTTCTGCATCCGCATGGACCAGCTAAAAGGGCAAAATTAAGAGTATTTAGAGGCCTGCAGAGGATTACATTTGTATCCAAAGCCAGTTACTGACTACCATCCAGCTACTGTCCAACGATAAGCTGAGAAATGAGAAGATGACTGCTCTTGTGTGTAACATAGTAACCCACTACATCAACCACAACCCTGGCCAGTCACTACAGCATGATAGGGTTCTGGGTTCTAGTTCTTCAAGAACAAATTTACATTTAAATCACAAGTTGAATCACTTAAAATCAAAAATTATATTAAGCTCAAGTAGTCATTTGATGAATGTTGTTTAAAAAAACAACGTATTGTTGTTAAAAGGCTGACTTACTTCTGAATGTACAAACACAAGCAATAAAACTAATGTGGTACAGCTCTGTAAAAATGTATTTCCCCTCTTTCTGACTTACTCAGACCAGAGTTAATAAAAAAATGCAGCTTTCCAAACCAACCTGGAGCTGTTCCAAAAAGTAATTGCCCCATAACACCTAATAACTCATTGTGCCATCCTTGGTAGGAACAACTTCAATCAAGCAGTGGAGAAATTCGGGCCCACTCTTCTCTGCCGAATTGTTTTAATCCAGCCACATTGGAGGGTTTACAAGCATAACCTCCTCTTTAAGGTCATACCATAGTATCTCAATCGGATATATGCTTCATAACCTAACGACGCTTAAGTTTAAGATCACAAACTGATAGTAGGATATTCTCCTTCAGCATTTTCTTCTAGAGAGCAGAATTCATGATTCCATCAATTACAGTCACCCCGATCGTTAGGCAGCAATGCCGCCCCAGACCATCACACTACCACCACCATGTTTGACTATGAGCACAATGTTTTTATGAGGCTATTAGTTTTATCCCAGATTTAACTGCACGTAAGCCCTAAAAAAAGTTCCACTTTTGTCTTGTCAGACCGCAGAAAATTTTCTAAAGTCAAATTTGAGATTGGTTTTTCTGTTCTTTTTGGTCAGCATTGGTTTTTGCCTTAAACTCCCCCATGGAGGCCATTTTGATCAGTCTTTTTATTATTGAAGAATCATAAAGTCTGACCCTTAACTGAATTCATCTGTTCTTGAACATTTTTTTACACCTGGGCATGACGTGTTGCTTTTTGGGATATTTTTGGCCTACTTCATCGTGCCAGACAGGTTCTATTTAAGTGACTGCCTGTTTCTACAGGTCTAGCAGTAATCAGTCCTGGGTGTGGCCAGTTACATTTAAAGAATAAAAAGCTAATTACACTTAATTCATGATTAAACAAAGGTAGCATATTTATTATGTTCCCTTTATAAATAAAAATATTTGAAAACTGCTTTAAGTTTTTACTCAGGTTATCTTAATAAATATTATAAATGACAAACAACTAAAACTAAAGAAATCTGGAAGGGGATAATAATTTTTATGACACTGTAAAATACAAAATACATTTAAGTATTTAATGCAACTTTATTGCCTGAAATTTCTGGGGGGGGGTTTGTTCTTTTTGCTAAAACCTTACAACTGCCATTTTTAGAGAACAAAATGATTCTGGGGGATGTTGTTTCATCATGCAATGTCTAAATACCCTAAACGACATTTGAAAAAGGATTTCAGTTGCACACAAAAACTTGCAAAACAAGCAAGAGTGAGAAGGAGACAAGAGAGCTGCCAGAAGGGGGAGGGAGACCAGCAAAGCAACACTGAGCGTGGTTGGTTGAGTGAGATGAAGAAGCATCGAGAGAGTGGCCGCAAAGAGAGACAGAGCATCAGAGGGAAGGGGAACCGAGGAGGAGAGTTGCAGAGCTGATGGATCTCCTGAGCAGAACAAATGTGTTCGGAGCTGCTGAATATAGGTCACACATCTCCAGTGACTGCTTCCCTCCCTCTATTGAACCAGATTCCTGCAGTAGCTACACACTTTACATCAGATATTATTATATAGCCTGTAACGTCCATCAAAACAGGCTCTCCTTAAATCCTCAATTATGTTTTACTGCATTTCGAAAAAACTAAAACAAAAAGCATGCTCGGATATCTGCAAGTATATTATTTTCAGCTTATAATTAAAGATGCATAGATTTCATAGCCAGATAATACATATTTGTCCTCAAAGTAATATTTTAAATGAATATGCTAATGTGATACACAGGCCTGTAGCAACTAACAGGACATATTGTTTGTTCTGTTTAACAACATGTATGAGAAGGGAGGTATCTTTAATGTAAACAGACTGATGTAAAGACCAACGCTGTCAGTTGTACATTTGTGCATGTTGGTTTCTGGGACTAGTGATAATGCCAAATGTGCCCCTGAGACTAAATATTATCTATGTTAGTCAAACAGAGGGTTTCTCTTGAAAGCCCATCTTTTTACTGTGCACCACACACCTGCGATCTGCACATAAACTCAGTAGCATTTCCAGATAGATTAAAGCTTCTTCGATGGAAAGGTTTAGTTAATAGCTCACATATCAGTTTGCATCGTTTTACTCAGTCACAAATTCCTGGTTGCACTTAATGCAAATGACGATGATTTTTTGGTATATTTATAGAATAATTAGAAACGCATGAATCAGTTCTAAAAGAGATTTAAAACTCCTAAAAGATGGAACTGTAACTATTTACCTTTTAAATTTTGACAGGGCCACCTCTAGAAGAGGTGGGCAGGTGAGGGCCACTGATACTTGTGAGGTGACTTGCCTAAACCAAAAGCCATAAAAGAATATTTACACTCACCAGTACACTAGTACTGCTTGGACCGCCTTTTGCCTTCAGAACTGCCTTAATTCATGTGGCATAAATGCAACTAGGTGTCTGCATTTAGGCCACATGTACCTTGGTCCACATTGACAGGAGAGCATCATACAGGTGCTGCAGATCTGCCGGCTGCACATCCAGGATGCAAATCTCCCATTTCTCCGAATCACAACGTTGCTTTATTGGATAGAGATCGGGTGACTATGGAGGCCATTTGAGCACAGTGAACTGATTATCATGTACAAAAATCCAGTTTGAAATTATCTGAGTTTTGTGACATCATGCATGGTCTTTCTGGAAGTAATCATAAAAAGATCTGTACACTGGTCAGCAACAGTCTGGTAGGCTATGGCATTTAAACACTGCTCAATTGGTTTTAAGAGGCCCGAAATGTGCCAGGAAATTGTTACCCTGCTGTCTGAACACTGCAGCTGACATTGCAACTCATCGGACCAGGCAACAATTTTCTGATCTGTTATTGTTTAATGTTCTTCAGCCTCAGATTCCTGTTCCTAGATGACAGGAGTGGCACCTGGTGTGGTCTTCTTCTGCTGTAGCCCATCTGCTTCAAGAGTCGGCATGTTTTCCTTTTAGAGATGCTATTCCACACGCTTTGGTTGTAACAATTGGCTAATGTTACCTTTTTATCATCTCAAACCAATTTGCCCATTCTCCTCTCACCTCTGACATCAATAGGGCATCTTCATCCACACAACTGCTGCTCACTGGATGTGTTTCTATTTTTCAGACCATTCTGTGGAACCCTGAGAGGTGATAGTTTGTGAAAAATCACAGCAGATCAGCAGTTTTTGAAATGCTTAGACCAACCAGTCTGGCACCAACAACCAGGCCATGTTCAACGTATTTTAAATCCCCTTCTTTCCCCATTCTATTGCTCAGTTTGATCTTCTGCAAGTCTTCCTCAAGAACCTTCTACGACATAATATTTTTATTTTATATGTATAATATGCCTTTCCCTGTTCATCCCAATTGGTGGCACCACAGCAGTTTCATAACTTGCCTATTGCTTTACTCAGCCTGATTAGATACCATATTTTTTCACTAAACTGCACACAACTTATTTAAGTAAAACACCAACTTATAAAACATTTGGAAACAAATTTACATTTATACTAGAGCGTTTTGTTTCTTTTAAAGTGCCAGTAAGTTAGAAATTAACCAGTTGCTGTTTATGAGATATAGGAAGTTGCCCAGGACAGTATTAAAAAAGGGGGTGGCACCAGATTAGAAAAAAATATTTGTTGTGCTCTGAACAATTTTTCTATTGCTTGTCAATGGGGAGTTGGCATCCTAGTGTGTTACGTATGAAGCCCCTGCTTGCTGCTAACAATACGGAGACTAGGTCACATGATTTGTCCAAAATTTGAATGCATTTAATTTTGCCCCAGAATGTTAGATGACTTCCTGCATGTTGATTAGTTGGCGGGGGGATAAAGGAGAGGCTTGTCCAGGGTGTCAGTCATGCAAGAACCGCTGCTGAACACAGCTGTACCAAAAGCATTAAAGAAATACTTTACAAAACCTTTAATAAATTACAAATTCCTTTCTGAGCCCAGTACAAGTGCTGATGACACTGCCCTGCAATTTCTAGTAAATCCTTACTTTTATCCTACTATAATATCTGTCTCTGCTGACTGTGCCTTGTTTTTAGTTTGCAGTGCATATTGATTCAAATCTGCCATCTTCCAATCCAAACCAGCTCAGTCTAAAAATATGTTGATTATACAGTAGTTTAATGCCACCTGACATTTCATGCTTGACTAGTGGGCCAGCCATCACATTTTCTGCCTGAGTTGACAGAAAAACAAGGGATAGGGTTTAGCTGTTCCCCTTCTCTGGTTTTAGGGAATAAAGCCACAAATGGACCCATGCAAAGGTATTAGATGGTGGAGCGAAGGGAAGGAATAAGAGGAGGCATCAGTCTAAGTGGAGACTGGACTGACAACTTTGCTCAGTGCTCAGTCCTGCTGTATAAAATTAGGCCCATGGGTATCAAATATGCAGTGTATGCAGGGCTCCATCATAACTTAACAAGACACTCCATTTTCAGATCTCACAGAAGCTTTTAGCACATGTTTTTGGGGCTACAGACCTTTATATGGGGAGGCCTGCAAATCAATGCCGGGATCAATATATTACAGACAGGCATATGGGAAATGAAGCACCATTAATGGCTGTTGCATGTTGCTGTGGATGTATGAAGGCCCAAAGGCCAGTGATTGTCAGTCATATTTTATCACTCAGAATTATCACAGAAGGTCCCCGCATGGAGAGCACTGATGACTCTGATACCTACAAAACCTTGGGTAAGTAGCGACATCCCAATTTTGCTGCTGGAAGGTGAAACACACTCTAGTCTCAAAGTTTCTGCAGGTTTTCTTTCAGCCCTGTATTTTACTATGTCCATCTTTCCATCAACTCTGACTTTTCCAAAAAGACCAGATTTCTGTAATAGATGACTAGTAATTGCCTTGACAAGAAATTATCATACCTGAGCAGAAGATCTCTGTTGCTCCTCCAGAGTTAACACTGACCACTCTTACCCTCAGTAAATACAATTACTTCAGAGCTGCAAAAGCTAAATGATCTATTAATAAAAGATAACATCAATTTGTATGAATTTCTACAATACAATAAAAATTAAATAAAGAACCACCATTTAAAAACTATTATCTATAAATAAAAATAGATAAAACATTTTCCTCAGTGGATTACTCCTTTATGAAAAACAGCATCAAAAAGTAAATAGTTTGCAACACAATGACAAAAAATATTCAGTTCAATATTCTGTGCAAATATTGCATGGAAACAGAAAAAAATCCCTTTTAGATTTATTAACATTCCTCCATTCTTTATCATTTTTGGATGAGCTTGTTTAAAGTCAATGTGGAAGGTCTAAAGAGCCAATCTCTGTAGTTGCAGGTTGGAGAGTCCTGGTTTACGCAGTTAACCATATTTATGATTTGGTGTTCTGCCATACTCTTTCTATTTTGGGTTGACAGTGAATGGTGCTCTGTGAGATGTTTTAAACTTCACCACAAATGTCTTACATCAGGAGAGTTCTGATGTGTTCCTTGGTCCTCATGATGCTGTTGGTTCACTAATGCTCTCTAACAAATCTTCACAAAACAGAAGCATTTATACTGAGATTTAACTGTACTCTATGTAATAAAAAGGTGGCATCTGCAGGCAATTGGTTGCACTGGATTTCATGAAGAGGCATTAGAGTAAAGGGGACTGAATACAAGTGTTTTCCAATTTTTATTTGGGAAAAAAAATAAAAACCAATAGATGTCTGTCACTTCACTAATTTTGCACCGCTTTGTGTTGGTATGTCAGACAAAATCTCAGTAAACACATGGGGATTTGTGGTTGTAGCCTGGAACCAGCAGCACACACTTAGAGATTGCATGACATCGGTGCCAAAGTCACAAGCATTTAAACCCATATCAGATTAATTTAAATGGAGGTGGTGGGGGTGGGGGGTGTCACCCACTCTTTATGAGTGGGTGACACAGAATGAGGTGCAATAAATACAAATAATCAATGTTTGATGATGGGTGACATGTTTCACCTAGGTGAATAATAGTATAATTTAAATAAAGCTGGATTTATTCATTTTAATGCATATGAAACTTAATGTACAATATTCTCTTTTGCAACCGACCTATTGTGTAGTCAGTCAATGACACTACTTGCTTTATTCTATCTACACTATCGATCCATCCCCCTCCTCCTCTTTTCTCCTGAACCAGCCCATACCCACCCCTGGATGCCACTACCATCCCATTCACGGCCCAGTCATAAACGGTAGAAAGCTTCTTTCCACACAGTGCTGTATATTCTGACATGACTGTATCTAAACACCATCGCTGTCTGCCCTTCCTTCACAGATTGGATTTAATCCGAAAACCTTATGGGTGCAAACGCCAGATCCAACCCTTCTTTGGCCAATTTTGCTGCGGTTCAATTGCTCTGACTCCACCAAGCAGACAGCCAGGCCCTGAAGCTCTGCAGTGTTAATAAAATGAATGAGGCGCTTTATTAGTAAAACATGTGCAGATCTGCAATTGAATCAGTTCTGTGTCTTGTGCTTTCGTAAGGAAGAAGGAGACAAGCGGTTCGGACCCAACACCTGCTGACATGACATGAATCAGAATGAAAAAAGGAAAAAACGCCTAAGCATCTCGCAGCAGCCTTTAAAACCGCTTCGATGAATATGCATGCTACCTGCATGTAAAAGTGCGCGTTAATGTTTATCTGTAATGCAATGACACAGATTCTGAGCGGCTCACCTCTGTGAAAAACGACTCCATCCTGTCTACTCCTCCCAGACAACGCGCACCCGGCCCGGCTGAGCGCACACACCGGCTCCGCTGTGTGGTGCGCAAACCTCACCAATAAGAAGGCCCACGTGTGTGTTAAGATGGGGGAAGGTGGCGATGGGTCGGTGTGTCTGTTTCCCATTCACCGATTGCTTATTTTAGCCAGAATATTTCACGATTAGGCATAGACATGCACTGCCAGGGCGCTATGCACAGAAACAGACACATAAGACAAATCCAGAGAGGCTGTGATGAAAATCAAGAAAAAAATGTCCACCCAGGGATCCGTCTGAGGAGCGCTAATTGAAGAGAGCGCCGTTTTCCAGATCTACCTCTTTTAAATGGTCCAGTATCCGTGTGTTTGTACGTGTTTGGATATGTGCATGCGTGTGTGAGGATGCTTGTGTGGATGTGAGAGAGGACCAGTCCGGGGGTGAGCTTGAAACTATGCCCCGCACATACCGGTGGGGCGGTGCAGGCCCAGCCTCCAACACAAAAAAACCATACATGTATGATCCTGGCAGCTTCAAACTAAAAACCTTGACGTTTCTGCTTTTCATAATATCAGTAGAGATTCTCTCAATCTATGAGGCTTGGTGTGTGTCCGAACCAATTAAAGAGCTGCTTTAATTTAAAAAATTTAAAAAATTTAAAAGAACTGCTTATCCTCCTGACATTGTGCATCACTCAGGAAACAACTAAATATTCATCATCAATTTAGCAATTAAACTGAATGAAAACAAGTAGCTATATCACCCAGAAGGACTGGTTTGAGCTGGAATATTTCTGGTGTATATAAATCACTATTATATGTTTTCTTTTCAAAGGCTATAACCTCTACAGCTGGCACCAGAGGACATGCAAGGTGGAATCATGAGTGGAGCTACAGAGCCTTGCAAAAAAAAAAAAAAACTTTCAGCCACTTTCAATAAATGTGTTTTGGGCATTTCCTAGCAGATTTATAGTTGAGACTGAATTTTTGCACTCTGTAAAAAGACAGAACCTTTTATCTCACTGTCAAACATTACATCAAACTAAACTTCTTCTGTTTTATGTACAGTGCCATTAAGAAAAGTATTTCTATTTGCTACATTTTAGAACAATGAGAGAGAGAATTTTATAGAGACTTTTAAATGTGTTAACTTTCAACAAATGTCCTTAATGTTTGGTAAAATTGCATTTAAACTGTATGATTTGGGTCAAATGTCTTGGACAAGCTTTTCTAAACAACTTGCTGGAGTTTTGGTCCATTCTTCCTGAAAGAACTGTTGTAACCGAGTCAGGTTTTTAGGCCACTGCAATCAGATTTCTATATCTAATTTGTGGCACTAGTGGCCTATATGCATTAGTAGCTGAAAAGGAAGAAGGGCAAAGAGAAGGGGAAGACATGCAGCAAATGGCACAGGACCGGGAATTCAACCGGGTATAACTGCATTCAGGACTGTAGCCCCTGCATATGGTGAGCCTGCTCTACCACTGAGCCATGGAGAGCCCCTGGAAGGAACCTTTAAACCCAATCTTTAAGTTCCAGGCTGATCCCTTGAGATTTTGCTTCACTATGTCCACATAATGTTCTTTCCACAGGATATCAGCTCTTACATGAAGTGCACCAGTCATCCTACAACATGATGCTGCCACCTATGTACTTTACAGTTGGGATGGTGTTTTTCCATCATTTTCATCTTAATGCAACAATGGTCATTCTAGACAAATGTTAACATTTTTGTTCCATCAGCCCACAGGTAATTTCTGTGAAATGTACGGTTTCTCTCTAATTATTGTGACATTTAGTAAATAGAAATACATTTGGAAATTGTAACTGGCCAGAAGATGGGGAAAAAAAAGGAATTTGCTTAAGAATTTTTTGCAGCAATGCCTAGAATTACAAATAAAAACAAAGCCTCTGATTATCACAACTGCTTTCATATCTGTGTTTCATTTCCAAGTTTTGAGGAGCCCTACTAATATCAGAAAATGCATGATGCAGCAATAGTGAAACACAACGCAGTTGGCCATGATTACCCAGCAAAAAGTCACCAGTCCAGTAAACACCTCCTTCCAACATGCACATGCACACAGAAGCAGAAATGGGTTCAAATGAACATGTTCTTAATCATGAGTTTCAAGTCTGTCCACACATTTAAAGAACAAAATGAGGCTAACGTTTACTCTAAGCATTCAGCAGATGTATCTCAATAGGTCTGAGTGAGAATGTGAGTAGACATCATATGTTGCATGTGCTAAAAGACATCACTCACTGCGCCGCGGGCGATCAGTTTTACGATCGCAGCATTCATAAATCTCTTTTCATTTATTACCCTCCTTCTCTTCCAGTTTCTTGCCTTCTGTGAACCCCCTTGTCTTTCTCCTCAGCACATCCATTAATGGCTTTGACAGAGCACACTATTTTTTAAAAGGAAAAAAATCTCAACGTAAAATGTCTGAAAAATCATCCGCTACTCTTTTTAATATCTAACTGTTAAAGCCAGACTACACTATGCATTTCCAAATGTATGATGCTTTTACCACCATTGTTCCCCATGGGGATGGCAGTTTTGGGTGGTTCAATGTGGTGTGAAATGTTGGTTTTCAACCCCACATAGCATTTTACAGGTAAGCCAAAATGTTTTAGAATGTGGCTTTTAAATTGGCAAAACCTATTAGTGGGATTGTGTTTATGGACCTGAATTTGCAATTGAAGGTTACACTATTACACTATTACACACACATGCTTCATGTACACATACAACCTTAACAGGATTTTAGCAGGATAAAACCTCCAGGACAACCAGACTCAGGGAAGATGGCTGTCAGGGTTCCTTGTCCAGTTGGGTAAGAGTTAGGGGACATCACATTCACCCCTGGAACTTAAGACATACACAGAAAGGTAAAGAGGGAATAAATATAAGTTACAGCAGAGAAACACAATTACAGGGAAGACTTTAAAGCATCACCTAAGCCTGTATTAACTTTTTCAAACAGCAAGGCTTTACAGCTAAAACATATGGATGTCAGTCTTTTGAATCGATGAAAAAGGAATCTGAACGGTCATGTAACTTGTTGAAGGTCTTTAATAGCAGACCTTAGTCATAAAGGATTACGGAAATTATGGAAATTAAAATAATGAGATAAAATAATTTCTCTTTGTCAGCTTGCATTGAAGGGTTTACTTAATTTTTATTTATTTCAAATCATGATAGAGCCCCCATCCCTCACCCCACCCCACCCCACCCCCCTTAATATTTAATGATGAATATGAAAGCATAAAACAGAAATAAAAAATGCTAAGTGCCTTTAGTTTGTGACTACCAGGGGGCAAAGTGACAATTGCAGGATACATTTAAATTTTAATAACTTTCAAAATATTTAGCTGCAGAAGTCACTAACACCATTTTTATTTGAGTTGGGTATAGTGAAGGGGGCTGGTTTACCTTTGAGGACCTACCCTTGAACTTTTATTAATATCTTTAATATGATAGTGCACAAATGAAGAGTATTGCTGCTTAAACCAGCATGAAAGTCCCACAAACATTTTATATGTTTAGTTTGATTTGAATAATGTGGGGGGTGGTGGTGGGGGTGCAACAACAGTAAGGTCCCAGGCTTAAGGAAAACCTTATAGGATTTGTAATTTTCCTGTTTTATGCGTATAACCAAGCAAGATCCTAAAACTTACTTTACAAGTCAAGGGATGTTTTAATAATCAAATCATAATCTTAATTTTTATTAAAAATTAAAATATTAACATTTGAAAGGAAAGATGCTACCAAGAGTGTATTTATTCCTGTCTCTCAATAGCATATTTTGGATTTATTTAAATATATTCACATGAAAATATGACAGTTAGGGCTGCCTTAGAGGTACGAGCATTCAAATGAAAAATAACAATGATTAAACTACATTTTACAGTAAATGGTGCAACGTAACCTGCGTAACCGCATGGAGATTTCGTATCTGTTTTGCTATATGCAGGAAAAGGCTTTAATCTAATTAAACAGCTTTGGAAAGATGATCTCATCCTGATTCTCTAATCCATAAAGCAACCCCACATGCCACACCCTGCCTCCGCCCTTCTGTACCCGCTGCACCACCCATGGCTTTCACAGCAGCATGACAGCCATTGAACCAAATCAGCATGCAGAACAACCCCCATAATTCCCAACAGGCACCGGGGTAATTTAATCAGCCAGCTATAGACTGCAGCAGCTCACACATGCTTATACACACACCCAGACATATGGTATCAGAATTACTCATCGAAAGTGTCTAAAATAATAATAATAATAATAATAGTAAACAGTAGGATTGTGATTAGTCAGAATGATAAATATGTTACAACTTTTACAAGATGTATTGCTTTGCAATTACTGTTTAGTTTTTTTATTGGCTGTTATGGCAAGAAAACACTCTGGATTTACTTGATTAAAGCCTAATCCTCATCAGAAAGGATTAAATTCTCCAGATCAGTATTTGACTGGATTACATGCTCCCCCCCAACTCCAGACACTTCTGCCCTTTTATTAAAACAAGTACTTAAAAAGCATTTAAGGTGTAAGAGAAAAAAGTTATCTGAAAGAACAACATTTGTCATTCAAGGTTTTCGTGGTGGAACCAATCAATGAACTCCTCAAGCTTAATTCTGAAAGGTACAAACACTTTCAGTCATTAGTGTTAACAGTGGAGCAGTCATACAGCCAATGAAGCCCAGCTGTCGCACCTGAGGCTTAACACTCAAATATGAACATTTATCAAGGAAGAGACCCTGGCTTTGCAAACACATGGTTTTTTGTGCTGGGACTTGGCTACTGGACCTTATTAACTCTACATTTATTTAAATACGCAGAACACAGCCCCCTATTTATTTTGGCAAAATCCCAGCTGCCAAGAAATATAATTGTGAAGCCTGAGAGACAAATATGAAAGGTAGAATTTAGCTTTGTGACATAACTTCCTCTAATTTCAGGGGCCACTATTAACCATTTGATGTTGTTAGGGAATTTTTAAAAAAATATAAATACCGATCTCACTCATTTACAGTGTTCTCAAAATGATCCACACCAGACCAACACAAATTAGCCCATAATTGTGAAGTGGAAGAAAAATTATGCGTGGTTTTCAAAATTGTTTACAAATAAAAAGGTGTGGGATTTGTTTATGTTTGTCCCCTTTAGTCTGTTACCCATAAATAAAATCCAGTGCAACCAACTGCCTTCAGAATCACAGCGGTTCTGTGAAAGAGAACAAGCAGGGACCACATACAGTATAACTCTGGAGGAGCTGCTGAACTACACCGCTCAGGTTGAGGGGAAAGTTATTAGCTAAGAGCTCAACTAATCTGCCCTTCATGGAAAAGTAGCAAAAAGAAAGACATTTTTGAAAGCAAGCCACAACAAATCCTGTTTAACGTTTGCCACTAACCCTATAGGTATGGGAAAGAAGGTGCTGTGGTCAGATGAGATCAAAATTAAACCTCTCGGCCTAAAACTGCATATCACCCTGATCACACCATCTCCAGTGTGAAACATGGTGGTGGCAGTATCATGCTGTGGTAGAGGCTGTAAACGACTTGAGACTGGGTTGAAATTTCATCTTCCAGTAGGACAACACCCCTTAACCTACATGAAAATAATCTAACATGTTTCTTCTACTTTGCAATTATGCATGGTTTTGTGCTAGTCTGTCAAATAAAATACCACAAAAATATATTGAAGTTTGCTTTGGTGATTTAACAAAATGTTAAAATGTTGATGGGGTATGAATACTTATGCCAGATGCTATACTTATCTCACTGTCGGAAAAATGTACTTGCTTTTTGAGAAAAGCAGTAGATAATCAGAATATAAAGCTCATTTAATTTCAACCGCATGGCCTGGTCTTTGGGTTAATAGCACCAAATTCACAAAATCTATACAAATTTATTTAAGCATAAATTTGCAATTATTTTTAGTTTGATGTTTTATCATGGTTCACACTAACAGCTTGCATCATTTTGGGTCTCTTTTTTTTCAGCCTCCAACCAGAAAAACCCCAGTAAGAAAACTATCCATCTGTTGTTGGTTGAAACATCAAAACGTTGCCTATGAGCTAGTTAAACACAGGCAAGTGGACAATTAACACAGAAGTGCACAGTTTTCCAAATATGTGTAGCCATTTTTAATACTTCATTGTATATTTTTAAACAATAATGACAAAAATATAATGTTAGATTATTTTGATTTCTGGAGATCACCTCAAGACGACTCAGTATAGCTGGGGTACTTGGATTCTGCGATCAGAAACCAGAAATGACAAACAGAAAAACAAGCAACATGATAAAGGCAGTTTTCAAAAATACGCCCAAACTAGTGAAGCAAAAAAAAAAAAGTGGAATAACAGATCTGAGGTATACAGAAGAAACAGCGCCTGCTACAGCAATACAAAATGGAAGCAAAACTAGGTTTCCGTCTGAGAAAACAACAAAACATGGGTCATTGTTTCTTGCGTTTCTATTTTAAACATAAAAAGAAAATCCAACCAAATTTAACTTTCTACTCATGAGTTTTTGAGCACAAAATGAAACAAAAACCATCAGATATTTAAATTTGATATTTTATGCATTAAAATAAAAATAATCACTTGTGTTTTTGTTCTTAACAGATTTCTGATGGTTTTCCAATTAGCAACTTTAGAAACCAGTACTCTAATGTTCAGTCGGAGACTGTATTTTCCTAAATAAAGGCAGAAATATTTAAATAAATAAAAAAGTGAAGTAATAGCTCGTATATTTTAATACATTTCCTAAGAACTGGAAACGTTTAGCAAAATTTGTTTACATTTATATTTATCATTTAGGCATTAGCATTCATCCTTGCCTTTAGTATTGTAGTACCCCAAATAACCAGGAGGTGGTGCTAAATACTAATTTAAAATCATTTAAATCAACTAACACCAAAGGCGAAGGAACACACAGAGCCCGCATTTGTACAAATTCTATTGGTTAATGTCGTTTCCTGCGTCAGAGATACCCTTTTTGTGATTGGACAATATTTCTGCCTGTTAGCTGTGACAGACGTCACATTTTAGGTGTTTCGAAAATGAAACTGGCTTGTGCCTGACTTCAAGAGAGAGCAGACAGAAAGCGAAAATAATACCGAGTGAACGGATAAAAAATTCCCGGTATTTCACATTTCGACCCATTCTGAGAGGACGGGAGAGCCGAAGGGTTTCGACTTCATGCAGCGAGAACCGAGACGGGAAATATTTTTGGTGAGGGAGGCAGGCCTTTGCTGTCAAAACACGACAACACTCAGCGCAATATTAGCTTCGGATGTTGCTGCTTTACTTATATACCTAACACTGTCAAACAACTCAATGTAACAGAGTTGTTGCTGACATTTTAAGAACATTTAGCTGAGAGCTGCGATGTTTTTTGCTAAATTTTGTCAGTTCCGTCATGCTTTTGTTGTCATGTCCACCAAGAAACATGCAGTTTCAGGGAAAAGACTGTTTTATATATATTTCGTATCTAATTTAAGCATCTCATCTTTTTATTGCAGCTGGGAATGTTGACTGGCCTCCAGTGCAGGAGGGGCCTGACCTGGCTGGAATGGATGTGAGTCTGTTTGTGTTTATTTGGGTATGTTTTTCTATATGAGAGGTCTACGCTGATAAATCCTATGTGTTCTTACCATTTCCTGTTACAGGATGTGATTCTACCTGCATTACAAACTTCCTAAAATAACAGAAACAACCCCATCTTTACATGCTATTTAAATTTGGGCTGTTAATTTCTGAGTCTCTGTGGGATCATTTCAATGTTGTTTATGTTTCGCTTCATTAGTTGATTCAGATTCCTTTGTCTGTTGAATTAGACCACAGTGTATTTACGATGAATTAGGACTATTTCCCAGGCCATGCTTTACAAGTCAGTAATGTAGGCAAACATGAAATGTCTTGAATACTGACAGAGCATCTTGTTCAGGATGCTTAGTAAGGTTGGGCCAGAATTAGATTCTCAGTATGATAAGCTTAGGTTAAAAAAAGCATAATATCAAAGAATGGACACAAAGATTTTAAAACAAAAATGTAAAACATGATCTAACAGGTATTATTTAAAACAGCTTGGCATACAGCGTGGAGCTCATCCACATTTGTGTTAAAGGTGTTACCCTTCATAAGACTGATGGGTGGGGC
The DNA here is from genome assembly GCA_036173005.1 of Crenichthys baileyi. Classification (NCBI taxonomy): domain Eukaryota; kingdom Metazoa; phylum Chordata; class Actinopteri; order Cyprinodontiformes; family Goodeidae; genus Crenichthys; species Crenichthys baileyi. Next base: position 310,444 of record JAHHUM010000866.1, read on the forward strand.
TGTTTTAGTTTCCACACCTTGACTCTCTGCACTTTTTCATGACCAGAAATATTTCCAAATAGCCACCATCAGTCCTCTCCTTTATGGAGCGGTGTTTCTCTATGCTCCATAAATATGGGAAAATTCACTCTGCCACTTTCTATGCATCTTATTAAATGGACTTTAAACCATGTTGTCAGTAAGAATTCTGCTTCCAAGTTGCTGTTTCAAAAAACAAATGTTTTGCTTCTTTTTAATTGATTAGCATCTGAGGTATAAACCTCTACTGTTTTATTTGACACTTTTCTTCCTGTCTCCCTCCCTTTTGCCTTTGCATCATTTCTCCAGGCTGTAGCAGAGGCTGCTTTGTGAGACTGAACTAGCTATATCACCATGGCGCACTTTGAGACCGAGTACCAGCGCCTGGAGGCGTCCTACGGTGACTCTCCTCCTGGCGAGGAGAACCTGCTGATGCACGTACCTGAGGGAACCAAATGTACGACACAAATCCTAAACAAGTGATTAATATTATACAGAGAAACTTATTTATGTTACCAAACATCTTTCTTAGTTTGAAATTCTTCTTTTCCAGCCCACTGGCACCACATAGAAAACCTGGATTTGTTTTTTCAAAGAATATCCTTTTGGTCTTGTTTCTCCTTTAAGAACTTGTGTGCTGTGCATGACAATACAGATGTCCACACACACATAATATCTAACTTGTGATGCTATCAAATTTGTCCTTAATCTTGATTACGTCTATAATCTGCACCAGAAGAATGGATTCACCTGCATGCTGTTGGGAGAGATCTTTGAGCTGGTGTATGTATCACATCCAGTCTACCGTTCTATATGCGTTTAACTAGTAGTGTTTACTGTGCGTCTAATTCTTGTTTCCATCCTGTGTATTTCATCTTATTTCTTTATGCCCACTTCTTTCTACCCTCTCTCTCTGCAGACAGCTGCTGTTTGTGGTTGGTTTCACAGTTTTTCTGGCTAACTGTGTGGATTATGACGTCCTCTTTGCCAACAAGTTTGTAAATCACACAGATTCATCTAAAGTCACCTTACCGGATGCAATCCTCCCAATGGATGTCTGCAGTGCCCAGTGGGTATCGTGTCAATATTACACTAGTATATGTAAAGTGTTTTGCAAAACACCTTGGAACCTTTCCCCATGTGCGTTTTATTGGGACTTTGTGTGACTGACCAATACAGAATAGTGGAAGGAAAAGGATGCATGGTTTTCAAAATATTTACAAAACAAATCTGAAAATTGGGCCATGGATTCATATTCAGCCCCCTTTGTTATGAAATCCAGTGTCACCAGTTCCGCTCAAAAGTCACCTAGTTAGTCAAACATAGTGGTGGCACCATCATGATATGGGGATGCTTTTCTTCTGCAGGGACAGGGTAGCTTTTCAGAGTTGACGGGAAGATTCACAGAGCTAAATACAGGCCAATTTTGGAAGAGAACCTTTTGAAGCAAAGGTGTCCAAACTCTGGCCCAGGGGGCATTTGTGGCCCTTGGATAGATTTTGTGTGGTCATCAATCACAATTGAAGAATGTTCCGAATTTGGCCTACCAATAAAGGCTGTTGATAATGGACACTTTTAAATAGATTTTCGCTTACAAATAAATCTTAAACTGGAAAATATTAGCTACAACACAAAGTATCCATCTTACAATAATTACATTTGTATAATGAAGCGCCACAAACATCCAGTGATATTCCTCAAAGGCAGGCTTGGCTGCATATTTTCATTAGACTTGGCAAAACAAAGCTAGTGTTTTTGAAGGGGCGATCCATGCCCCATTCTTCTTGTTGAGCATACACAACAATTTTTTGTGTGCCAAGCCTTCCCAACCATCCAGCCAATGCCAGCAACCCCAGCCGGCCCCTCCATGAGAGACGGGTATAGGGATCCCAATAAAAAGCACTGAAGTTTCTGGTTGTAACGTGACAAAATGCAGACAAGTCCCAGACTCATGATTACTTTTTCAGTGCGCTCTATATGTAAATGTACCCACAGATTTTGTCTCCTAATAGTAGAAGTGGACTTTTTCTTTTTCAGTATCCGAGACAATGCGTTTGTGATATTTGTTCTGATCATCTCTGGGGTGTTTTGGCTACATCGCTTGATCAAATTCCTCTATAATGTTTGCTGTTACTGGGAGATCAGATCTTTCTACATCAAAGGCCTCAAGATGACCATGGTGAGGCAGACAGTTTGTTTTTTCAGTTTGCTGTCTCTTCTTACTGATGTTAGTCATGCACAGGTTGACTGTGTTGACTTTTGTAATGGTTACAAGCCTGACCTGTGACCTTTATTGTCCCTTGCGTTCCAGTCTGAGCTCCCCTATGTAACATGGCAGGAAGTTCAGGCCAGGATCATTGAGATCCAGAAGGAGCACCAGATCTGCATTCATAAGAAAGAACTGACGGAGCTCGACATTTACCACCGCATCCTCCGCTTTAAAAACTACATGGTCTGTTACATTCAATATGTAATAATATAGAAACCGTTTGTTTTCAAGCACAATCAAATGCTGCGGCCTCATCCTAAACCTGACTTCCTGTACCTTTCTAGGTTGCTATGGTGAATAAATCCCTCCTTCCTGTACGATTTCGACTTCCTGTCCTTGGAGACTCTGTGTTTTACACCCGGGGTCTCAAATACAACTTTGAGCTCATCTTCTTTTGGGGACCAGGTGCTCGAACTGTTTATTTCAACATTTAATTTGCATTTGGTTTATGTGTGTATGGGTGAATTGGTGTTTGCTTACTTGCATGAACATGGCTACAACAAGGTTCTGAATACAATTGGAGCTTTTATATTGTTGCTTTCCTGTTTTCATGCAGGCTCGCTCTTTGAGAACGAGTGGAGTCTGAAGCCAGAATATAAGAGAGGAGGTAACAGGCTTGAGCTTGCAGATAGGCTGGCATCTCGTATCCTGTGGATTGGCATTGCAAACCTGCTGCTGTGTCCAGTCATTCTGGTGTGGCAGATTCTGTATGCCTTCTTTAGTTACACTGAGGTAAGTGGCTAAAGCACCCACTTTAAGGAACTCTAAAATTGTTTACACTTGCAGTTCTTATTTATTACAGTTGTATGTTATGTTTATGTATGAAGGTAATCAAGCGAGAGCCTGGATCTCTGGGGGCAAGATGCTGGTCTCTTTATGGTCGATGCTACCTGCGTCATTTCAACGAGCTGGACCACGAGCTCATGTCCCGCCTCAGTAAAGGCTACAAGGTCGGCACACCACCTCACCCCTTAAACGTGCCAGGAAAAGTCTGAAACCTGTTTTGTTTTGTGTCTCTCATTTCTGGTGTTTTAGATGTTTCTTTTCTCCAGCATACCTGATTTAAGGAATGCATTCCTCCAAGTGCTGCTGAATCCTGTTAATCACCCATTAATTTAAGTCAGGTGTGCAGCAGCTTAAAAACAATTAAAACATGCAGGACCAGAACTGAGAACCACTGCTTTAGAGCAAAGAAAAAGGAGTGGAGTGAAGTTAATAATTAATCCTGTTCTGTTTTCTTCTCTCTTTGTTATCTTTATATCCAGGCTTCATCCAAGTACATGAACTGCTTCCTTTCTCCGCTGCTGACAGTGGTTGCCAAGAATGTGGCGTTTTTCGCCGGCTCCCTCCTGGCCGTTCTCATTGCTCTGACCATCTACGACGAGGATGTTCTCGCAGTGGAACATGTTCTCTCATCAATCACGCTGCTTGGAGTCGGCATCACAATTTGTAGGTGAGAATCACTAAAATGAGTCTGTTCTCTTCCGGTTTAAATACCAACATGCACGGTACCTGTTTTATGTTATGTTGGTAATTATTATTCTGGCATGTACAGTGCCTTGCTGTACTGTTCATATAAATCCAGCTGTTCTATGAAGGCCTTAGAGGTTTGTTAGAGAACATTAGTTAACAAGCAGCATCATGAGGACCAAGGAACACAGCAGACAGGTCCAGGATAAAGTTTTGAAGAAGTGTAAACCAGGTTAATGGTACAAAACCATAGCCCAACTACTGAAGACAATATGCACAGAGTGGCACAAGTACAAACCTGCGAAGACATGATCGTCCGCCGATTCCGACAGGCCGAACAAAGAGAGCATTAATAAGAGAAGCAGCCTCTGGATGAGCTGCAGAGATCCACTGGCTTAGGTGGGAGAATCTGTCCATGGGAAAAACTGTTACTTGAGCACTTCACAAATTGTTGTGAGTGGCAAAAAAGTGATGCGTCACTTCTCCCTGAACACACCATTCCCATTGTGAAACATGGTGGCAACATCATGCTGTTGGGATGATTTTCTTCAACAGTAAACAAATACAGGGTGGAAATAAATAAAAGGCAATTTTGGAAGAAAATGCGTTATATGGTGCATATAGTCAACGTAATGGTTTCGTTTAAAGCATATGCTTGACTTCCAATGCCCTAGTCAAAGTCCAGGCCTAAACTAAAATGAGAATCTTTGAAAATTACTTAAAAAGTAAAGCTCACTGGTTCTCTGCTTCCAGTCTAAGCAAATAGAAACAAATAGGTCTGTAGGTGCATAGCTAGTAGAGTCAGACCCCAAAACACTTGCCACTGTAGCTGTTGCGAAAGTGGGCTCTACAAAATACTGATTGGGGCGGCAAACATTTTTAAAGCAATTTAAAAACAATGGATTATTTTCCTTCCACTTGTAAAATTATGCACAACACAAAGGTGTTGGTCATCATATAAAAAAAAAGGTTTGCAAGCTGGTGTACGGATCCTTTGTCTCGGGATGAATTAGGGTCCTAACAGAAAAAATCACTACTGAGAAACACTGAGTGGAGTGCTTCCAGTGTGTCTGTTTTTTGCTTTTGTATTCGTAGGAAACTGAAACCCAGATATTTTTTTCAAATAAAGCTTTGAATAAAACTACGATTTTCTTTATTATTAATCAGCCTATAAACATTTTAGTGGTAAAACTTCACCTGTTTAACAGACTTATTTTTATTTTATTTATGTCAAAGCTTTCATTCAGTAGATTAGTCAAGGTTATGCCCAGTATGGCATCTGTTTACATCTCAATCCAGTTTCTATAATATGTAATCATTTTCTTCTTCCTGTTTATCTCTGTTCAGGTCATTTATTCCTGATAAACACATGGTGTTCTGTCCTGAACAGCTGCTGCGGGTTATTCTGGCTCACATTCACTACATGCCTGACCACTGGCAGGGCAATGCACACCGATATGAGACCCGAGACCAGTTCTCCCAACTCTTTCAGTACAAAGCTGTAAGTGAAAAATAATGCCCAGGATTAGATGTCAAGTGTCAGAACTTACTTATCCTACAGTATAATGTAGGTTATACTGGCCGAAGGGCATGATGTTCTACTCCAGAGTTTTATCTGATGCAATTTGGGGTTTAATTAATCATCATTTAGTCTGTGTCCCCAGATTCCCCAGATTTCTTCAGCTAACTGCTATGTTCTCCCTTCCAGGTGTTTATTCTTGAGGAGCTACTAAGTCCAGTGGTGACTCCCATCATTCTCATCTTTTGTTTGAGGAGGAAGTCTCTGGAGATCATTGATTTCTTTAGGAATTTCACGGTGGAGGTGGTTGGGGTTGGGGATACCTGCTCTTTTGCCCAGATGGACATTAGACAGCATGGACACCCAGCGGTGAGGCTCAGCCTGACAGACGTCAGAAGCTTATGTCCAAATTGTGTGACAAACAGTAGATTAAATGGTGTTTGATCTCCACTCTGCAGTGGATGTCGGAGGGGAAGACTGAGGCATCTATCTACCAGCAGGCAGAGGATGGGAAAACTGAGTTATCCCTGATGCACTTCGCCATCACAAACCCACACTGGCAGCCTCCTCGAGAGACGACACACTTCATCAGCCAGCTGAAAGAAAGAGTCCACAGGGAGGCTGCATCCGCCTCCTCTGACACACATCCGCTCTCCTTTTCAGAGTCTGAAGTAGGGTCGTAAACAAAGACTTATCTTGGTGGTCATGTCTGATCTCTTTACAGGTTATTCATTTACTCTTTTGCCCTTTCTCCCTCTTGTAGCCAAGAAGTCTCGTTGCAAACATCTTGGCAGGTCCCTCCACACTAGCATCTGTTCATTTTGCCTGTGATAGCTCTTTGACTAATAATGCAGCTACTGGACTAACCAGCGGGGAAACAGCCTTGCGCTCTCTCTCGCCGATTAGCAGCAGTCTTCACCTGAGAGACAGTTTGAGTGCTGCTCATAGAGCGAGTGGTTTTACTAGCAGAACAATGACAGGTTCTGGGTAAGTAAACATATTTTTCAGATTTCTGGTCAGATATGCTAATATTTACAGTGACTTGCAAAATTATTCGTACCACTTTTCCACATTACAACCACATACACCAGTGTATTTTAATGGCTTTTTATGTGGAACACCAACACAAAGTGGTATATAATTGTGAACTGGAAGCAAAAGTACGCATGGTTTCAATTTATTTTAGAGAAAAAGTTAAAGAGGTTAGGTCTGCATTTGTTTTTTGCTTCAAAATTCACCTTTTTAGTAGTAAATAGAGTCAACCTATATGTAATTTTATCTCAATAAAAGAAAAACATCTGTTCTCTGAAGGCCTCAAAGGTTTGTTAAAGGTAATTAGTGAACAAACAGCATCAAGAAGATCAAGGAACACACCATACAGGTCAAAGATAGAATTGTGGGGAGCTATCAGGTCCATGGTAACTCTGGGGGAGCTGCAGGGACCCACAGTTGAGGTGGGAGAGTCTGATGACAGGACAACTATTAGTTGTGCACTCTACAAATCTGGCCTGTATGGAAGAGTGACAAGACGAAAGCAAAATAATTTCCATTAGTAATTTGTCCCAATCCATGTAGGGAACACATTAAACTGTAGAAGAAGGGTCTCTGGTGAGACGAGACCAAAGTTAAACAGAACTGTTGACACCATCTTCATGATGAAACATGGTGGTGGCAGGATCATGCTGTGGGGATCCATTTACTCCATGGAAGCTGATCATCACTGCTCGGCAATCCTGAAAGAAAATCAATTAGAGGCTGCAAAAGACTGGATACTGGGATGGAGGTTCACCTTCCAGCAGGACATTGACCCATAACATTAACCCAGAGCTACAATGACATAGTTTAGATCAAAACATAGTGTTAGAATAGCTCAGTCAAAGTCCTAAATCCAGTGGAAAATCTTTGACAAGACCTGAAAACCGAGGTTCAAAGGCTCTCCATTCAACATGAGCTTTAACTATTTTTCCAAGAGAGAACGGGCAAATCTTTCAGTGTCTACATGAGCAAAGCTGGTAGATGCATACCAGCTGTAACTGAGTTTAAAGGTTATTATTGACTGAATTCAGATTTTTATCAGTAAAAAAATTGGAATGTCTTTTATCGTTTCTACTTCTGTGCACAATTATGGACTACTGTGTGTTAGTCTACCACATAAAACCTCCTGAAATTCACTGCAGTTTATGGTTGTAATGTTACGAAATTTAAAAATAGTTTAAGGGGTGGAAAGGCAAACGTTTAGAAAATAATGCAATGGTGATATTATCGGTAATTATTTGTAAATATTGTGATGGCAGTATTGGTTGCCATAAACCCTTGTCTTCCTTGTGTGCTTCCGACAATCTCTTGGGTCACTTGGTTGTGTTGGATGTAGCCATCTACTGCAGTAAGACTCCCTCAAGCTGAATATGGTATAGGCATGCAAAGTGCAAACATTATTGCATTCCAAGCTGCACCCATTAACCCCGTAATCATGATATATTTGTAAAGTATTAAAGCCCTATCAAGCAGTATGAAGAGTTTGCAAGCCTATGAACTTATGATCCATTTTGTTGTTTTAAAGACTTTATTCTGTTATTCTCTCATTTATGTCTTATTTTGTCTCCTTTTCTACTCTCTCTCCTTAAGAACTGATGCCCGAACTGTGAGCTCAGGCAGCAGCGCATGGGAGGGTCAGCTAACTAGTTTAGTCCTGTCAGAGTATGCCTCGACTGAAATGAGCATTCATGCACTTTACATGCATGAGGTAAAACTTAAAGCTTGTCCATGTTAAGATGTATCATGAGTCTATTAAATCATTATTTCAACTCTGTCCTGTTTTCTTCTCCATTAAGATTCATAAACAGCAGTCTCGTGGTGATGTATCACGCCACACATGGCACAGGCAGGAGAGCGACGAAAGCAGCGACAGCATCCCTGATGAAGTAAGGAGCGAGCCCAACGCTCACTCCCGAAATTTTCCACGCTCGCACACTTTCCCAACCACGCTTACTAGTCCCAGTGCCAGTCCCGCCTCAGCCTCCGCCACAAGCGGCACCACCGTTGGCCAGGATGGGGCAAAGGCACAGAGCAGCACCCAGAGGCGCCACAGTGGACCCGCTGCAGGTAACTGTTATTATCCAAGGTTCCTTCTTAAAATATTTTAATGTGCATGTTGTTTTGTTGATTTAACAAATTTGAACTTTCAGTAACAGTTTTAGTGCTTTTTACCTTTTCGTGGGGGGTAGATATGATCAAAACGTGAGCAAAAGCGCTGCGTATTTGAAGCAGGAGAACAACTTTTTCTGTCAGAAGAAACACTCAATTCTAGTACAAGAGATTCATGCCTCAGGTGATGTACGTTGGAAGTATTCAGAGAACCAGCTCAGCCTGCAGCAGCTTGACATGTGCTGTACAAAAAGCTCTCATATAGTGTTTCTTCTCAACTACCTTCTCTCTGCTTCTGTTTTCAAGACCATTTCGGTGCCAGTGGAAAGGTTGTGAGGACGGCCCGCATGCCAATGGGCGGATGGGCAGAGGGTGGTAAAGCATCATCAAGACATCATGAGCCTCTACAAGAGGAAACGTCAGAGGATGAGCTGCCTCCTCACATACACAAGGTCAATTGTCTTTGTCTGGCAGAAGTTTGCTGTGTAATTTTTTCTTTGTGTGCTGCTATTTTAATATATTTGTCCTCTTTTTGTCTTGTTTTAGGTTACATAAGCCATATGAAGACCTACCTTCACAGATAACTAAACACTCATCCTCATCCTTCTCCATGCCTGTATCTTGGATTGAACTTTTCTTTATACAGACGGGGAAACAGAAATGTGCAGCAGGGTTTATCACAACCCCTTTAAACTCCTGAGAAGTTAATTTAACTGTATACGTTGCGTTAATAAATACAGCTGGATATTGCAACCTGCTGACTTTTCTGTTTAAACAGGCAGATGGCATGAAACAGTATATGTCGCAGGAGGACATGCAGGATCAAGTGTAAACAACAGAAAGCACTAAATGTTTTTATGATGTCATATGATAAATTGAAAGTCTTTGTGTTATTACAACATAGAAAAACAATGTGAAAAATCAGAACTACAGGAAGTACCTAGCAGTAATCCAGACTTGCTTCTTATTTGCTCTGTCTTTTATAAATCTGAAAAAAAAACAATCTAAATAAGTAATAAAAAAGTACAACAGAATGTGTTCAGAATGATGGGAGTCAACACAAGGAATTTCATGTGTATATATGTCCCCTGTACTAAAAAGCATTATTTAGGTCCTGTTCTCTGTATTTTGATTTACATTTGACCGTTTTGCAAAAACTAATGTAAAATTACTATAATACTTTCAATTATATTTTGAATTATTTCTACGTGTGTTTTCTAAAATGGTTTAAGACTTTATCCTAAATGTGGTTCCATTTAAAAAGATTTACGATTGTTGAAATGATTATTCATACAGAGCATCAGCCGTCTATGTGAACATATGCACATTATAGAACATAATAGGGTTATTCCACAACAGAAAAACAGAATATTAAAATAATGAAATTCACACAATTCGTAAGCCAGCAATGTGCGATGTATGTTAAGGGTTTGGTCTGATGTGACCCCAGCCTTTGTTTATGAATAAAAAGGCCCAAACACAAATGCATGAGAAGAGTTCAAACAAGATCACCCCAAACACCAAATCTTTGCGAATCACAGCATGGCTGTTCTGTTTCCTTGTCATTCAGAAAATATGTTGAAGAATTGTACTTTGATCATTTGTTTTAACGCATAGGATGTATCTGTTTGGATCATTTTATATGCTTTTGTTTATTTTAAGTTATTTTACGTATCAAAGGGAAGTGCCATGTTGAGTGACTGCTTTGACTTAAGTGTGTGCCTAATGATGTGCACTGGCATTTAAAAGAGAACACTGTAATTCTAAGGAACATGTATAGATGCAGGTCAAAGTCATAACAGTTGATTTCTGTTTTGTAGATGCTGTATAATATTAGTTTGTACGGTTGTAAATTGATCTATTAAAGACAAAGCAATTACTTTGATTACAGTTTATTACTTGTAGCCACTACATAGCCACATAGAAACATGTGTCAATAATGACATGTAAAAATAAAAGCTTATACGACGGACCTGAAAAATATTTCTATATTACCTTTTGATTACCACTTCAGAGCCCGGATAGCTCAGTCGGTAGAGCATCAGACTTTTAATCTGAGGGTCCAGGGTTCAAGTCCCTGTTCGGGCGGCTGATATTTTATGTTTTTAAGGGTAAAATTTCCATTTAGTTTCTTATTTCGTTTAACGGACCTTTAACTAACTTCATTTAAATTAATTATGGGCCCTTCTGGCGTGGATGCCGGTCATTTAGTGCCAACACCGTTTAATAAGAATGGATACGAAATGGCGAGGCTACAAATGACCCAGAATAGCTTTAACACACGGTCCATTCCGTGTGCTCCACTGTGTTATTCACAAGTGTAGGTTGCTGTTCGACTTGGCTCGTATTTGGGAATGATGTCACACGCCAGTGGAGCGCGTTCTAACTGAATGACGTCGCACGCCTTTGAACCGCCGTCTAGTTGTAAGCAGTAGGAAAACCAACAATAAGTGAGGACGAAATTTCCGACTGGGGAAGTCGGAGTTTGCCGAACAGTCCCGATTTCCGCATCCAGTACGTCTGCAAATATCCAATTTGTGGTGGCACAGTATACGTTAGCGCATCAGCCATATTTGTGAGTGGCAAGTTCTGCTTGGAAACCAGTACAAATCTGCCACAAAGTTTTACGTTGAAGTTATTTTAAATAATCAGTTTTATATATAATAATTTGTTTTACTGCGTTTTATTAATTAAGTTTAATTTAATCAATTATTGAAACACTTTCCCGTCAGAACTGGCATTAAGTTCTTCAGCAATTTAAGCTACAGTCGCTCGTCTTTTGGATAGAACCCACGTCTTCACTGCACAGGTAGATAGATCACTGTACCTTAACCCTGTCAGGGAATAACCACCGTTAGTTGATCAAAACATTAAGGTGGTAAAGTATGAACATGAATCATTTTATTTTAACCTGGCTAAACTGAATTTTGAACTAGTTTCTGTAAAGGATGAACTGACACAACAGCAGGAAACAGATGACTTTGAAGGTGCACATAAACTGGTTTCCTATATGTTGCCTTGTTCGTTTTCATTGCAGGGCATAGTTGTTTGCTTGAGGGCTGCGGTAACAGCACAGCTGGAGTGTTGCTGGTCCCACATAGGCCTGTTTTGCTGGACTGGGAGGTGGGGGGCATGGGTTCCCCCTTATTTTCTAATTTGTGCAAGTAGGTGAGTGAGTGAGTTTATTTGGGTGACTGTGGATGGGGCTGGGACTGGAGCCCGGTACCCTCTGGCCTGCTCAGGTTGTTTCTGGCTGGGGGGAGTTAGGGGCTTGCCCCCTCCTTGACTCTCCTCACTGCTTGCTACAACGGCCACCTGTGGCTGGTATAGGCTTAAGGCGCATGGTGCTGTGGGCGCTGCTGCACGAGCTGACCCAGCTTGATGTCTGGGGGACAGGTCGTTGGGTGCCGGGCTGGCCCTCTGCCAGGGAGAGGGGGCTTTGTCATGCAGGGCTCTGGATTCCGCACCTGACCCACACTTGGGTGACCAGAGCCTACCTGGGTTGGTAGGCTGTCACCCTTGCTTCCTGGGGTCCTCTGCTCAATGGCCTCATGGACTCTCTCCCACACTCTCTTTTGCTGTCCTCTGGGGGGATGCGCAGTCATCTTGTAGTGGACTGCCTGGCCTCTATGCTCCATGTGGCCCTCTGCACCCATCACTAGGCACAATTCATGTAAGGCCTACACCACACATTTTGTATGCTCACACACATACTAATACACACATAAAACAGTAGCTGTGTTGGCCTGTAGTTCTCACCGTGAGTATAAACAGTTTTCTTCCATATTCTTGCTGCTGGTGTTGTTGCTGTCTGTGGGTTTTTTTTGCCTCTTTGCAGGTGTTTTCCCCAGTTTCATCATAGAGGCCGTAGGATTGTTTGTTGGGTTTTGTCATTTTTGTCTATACATTTCTTTGTCTCTGTCCTCTCTCTCTTTCTCTTACTGTCATTGTTATTCCTCTTCCAGAAGTGTATAGCAACTAAGTACATTTACTTTGTTATATTACTTCAGTATTTTTTTTGAGGATCTGTACTTTACTGAGTATTTTTTATTTAAATTGAGACCTTTTCTTTTATTTCGCTACATTAGAAACATAAATATTGTACTTTTACTTCTTTACTTAAAAAAATCAGAGACATTGTTACTAGCTACAAATTAAAATATGACCGGAATTTATCATGAAACGATTTGTTTATGTGGAATCGGCATGTGAACAAGAGAAGAACTGTGCTCTCACGATGATTACAGGTGGATTGGTGGGTATGTTACAGCAATGATGACTAGTGGTTCTGTTTGTGGTGATGAGAAAGACATGGAAGAAGTTTGCCAACCGACGAGCACATCTGTTTTGGCTACCTTGCAAGAATGTTTGGCTGATAAACCCAAGAAACAGCGAAACCATTCTGCATTACTTGTGCTACAGTGTAGTGAAAATTCTTTTACTTGTTAGTTATTTTGACACGAACCACTTTAGTTTTTTTTTCTTTAAGACAGAGTGGACACATTTCGTTGTATTCTTACAAGAGGCGCTTTTAGTTTTCTTAGGCAGACAGCACAGTTGTGGATGCACATTGTTCTACACAATGGCTTTTGTGTTCTTCTGAGTTCTTATGGACAGTACTGTTTGAATACCATGTTTTCTTAGGGCTAAATTGTGTTTTTCACAAATGTTTTTACCCAAGTCAAGTAAAGTAAATAGTTTTTTCTTGCTTCTTTTTATGTACAAAAATACATAGTACTTTTACTTTCACAATTATTGTGAACAATTTTCTGACTTTTACTTAAGTACTTTTCTTATCAGTGACTTTCACTTTTACCAAAGTAATTTTCTGTTAAGGTATTTTTACTTTTACTTAGTTTTTTTTGGGAATTTATGGGCGTCAAGGGAGGATTTATAGGTATAAAAGTAAATATGTTTGGCATAACTAGGGGAGCCAGAGCAGCATTCTGCTTGCCATGAAGCTGGACATGGCAAGGAAAAAAAAAAAAAGAGACATGCATCTCTAAAAGCAAAAAAAATAATAGATTAGTTTACAGTTGACAAAAGGAAAAATATAGTGACAGATTCCTTTTGGCAACAAAAATATAATACAATAATATATGTTGGCAGAGTACATTCTCCTGCTTGTTTGGGGTTTACACATCTGGGGCCAGTTTCAGAAACCTGGGTAAGTGAAGACTTAGAGTAAGTTCTGGGGTAAGTATGTGCATACCCTGGGTATTCGGTTTCAAAAAGCCAGGTAGCCAAGTTGAGTCAAATTACTACTGCGACATACTCCGTGACCCACCCCTGTTGCACTCAAACAGTTACTGAACAGCTTTGTGGTGTACCCTAGTCACAGACCCATAAGGCTAATGAAAGAAGAGTTCCACAGAATTGCAGCTATAATTGAAAGCAATAATATAGTCGATATCACATTCTGAGTGATATATATTTATGCATATATTCTGAGGGTTTTTTTGCGATTGGACTGCTTGTAGAAGCCAAGAGACCCAAATGGAAGTATAAACAAATCAAAAAGTGAATTTTGCATAATAGGTCCCCTTTAATAGGGTAATGGGTGGGGTAACAGTACAGAAGGTGCAGTGAGATGTGTTAAACTATGACCCTGCTTCCTGGTCTGAACCCTGGGCTGTCAGAGTTTTTGAGAACTAATAAATTCAGCCAGTTTCCTAGAAAGAAGATTAGCTCCATCGAAAGTGGGTTGGATGCCATCTCTCCAGATCAGACCAGGTTTTCCCCAAAATGTTCGCCAATTATCAATGTAGCCCACAACTTTTCAGAACACCACCTAGACAGCCAGCGGTTGAATGACAGCATGCGTCAGTGTAGCGACACTGGAGAGGAAAAACTCCCCAGAACCAGGTTCAGAACGGCCATCTGCCACGACTGGGGGTTAGAGAGAACAGAGCAGAGACACAAAGAGAACAAAGAAGCACTGATCCAGGAGTACTTTCTATGGGAAGGAAAAGTAAATGTTAATGGATGTAGCTCCTTTAGTCGTTTCACCTAGAAGGAAAGAAAACCTAGAACAGAAAACTCTGAGCCAGTTTTCAAGGTTTAGAATCTGAAAGAGAGCCACAGAGAGTTAGTTACAGTAAAAGCTCAGTACATCGCCCCATGTCTAGGAGAGAGAAAGGGGTTTTTTAGTTTAAACACTAAAAGGATCAGCCGCCAGGTGGATGCATCTGGTAGAGGAGTGAGCATTAAGTTGTATGCCAGCAGAACTCGGACGAGCCCCTCTCAGAAAGGGTCACAGTAAGCACCAGAGGTCAGGCCAGTGAGTAGCTTCTAAGGAAGAGGCAAAAAGAAGAGAACACCTCCCAAAGTAAATGTGAATACACACAGTCAATAATGTAAACTTGGGTGAATGAGTGTTGATACATTTGTCTCGTCATCAGTCCGTGTAGCATGGTCTACAAATCCCGCACCGCCCACTTTTTTTAAAAACAAGCCATAGCAGCATAACTACACAGAAACTTTCAGTTCAGATTACTTAGTTAAACGGTTGTTGATGGAAACAACCTCAGTCAGATATAAACTGTGAAACTTCCTCTGTTTCTGTCACCTGCAGAATGAAATGCTCATCGGCCTGTGTGCTGAGGAGCACACAGGCCTCAGCATTAAATACTTTGCTGGACCTGCTGTGAAACTTCAAAAGGAACAGGCTTTGTCCCTGACATTATGTATCTGCAATTAGATAATGTAGTACCGGAAATTTGATGAACAACATATAGGAAAAGGTGGCTCTTTTGTGATAGTAATGATTAATATTGAATTAATAAACCGTATTGCATTATAATTAATAAAATACCAAACAAAAATGCTGACCACTCAGAGTCATGATGGTGTAATGCATTATTTGACATATTTCATCCATTTATTGTTATTGTGCTCTAATATCTGCATTATTTCTGTTTCTCTATTGATATTAGCATTATGCACTTTTCCTTCTTACAACAGGTATAAAAGGGTAAAGGACCGGTGTCACACAAAGGAGAAGTACAACGCAGCCAGAGTCTTGCTGGACCTTCACAATGTGCATGAACTAGAAATCATTTCATTGCATTCAACTGATGTTATATTGTGCTTGACCTACCATCAAGCTGTTTATTAGGAACAAGACCACAAAGTTACTAAATATGCTGCCGTAGATGCCAATTTGTGACATATCAGTCTACAACTATTAATGTACATTTATATAGCTTGTTAAGCTGTTTGGGGTTAGAAAATAAAGACGTTGGAGGGGAGTTCCTCCTCAAGTGGAGGAGTTCAAGTATCTAGGGGTCTTGTTCACGAGTGAGGGAAGAATGGAGCGGGAGATCGACAGACGGATCGGTGCGGCTGCCGCAGTAATGGGGGTGCTATGCCGGTCCGTTGTGGTGAAGAGAGAGCTGAAGCCGAACAAAGCGGAAGCTCTCGAATTTACAGGTCAGTAAATTACCTACCCTCACCTACAGCATGAATTTGGGTCAATGAACGAAAAAAGACACGAGATCCCAGATACAAGTGGCTGAAATGAGCTTCCACCGTAGGGTGGCCGGGCACTCCCTTAGAGATAGGGTGAGGAGCTCGGCCATCTGGGAGGAGCTCAGAGTAGAGTCGCTGCTCCTCCACATCGAGAGGAGCCAGTTGAGGTGGCTCTGGCATCTATATCGGATGCCTCCTGGACGCCTTCCTTGAGAGGTGTTCCAGGCACGTCCCACCGGCAGGTGGCCCAGGGGACGGCCCAGGACACGCTGGAGGGATTATGTTTCTCGGCTGGCCTGGGAACGCCTTGGGCTCCCCCTGGAGAAGCTGGAGGAGGTGTCTAGGGAGAGGGACGTCTGGGTGTCTCTCCTGAGTCTGCTGCCCCCACGACCCGGTCCTGGATAAAGCAGAAGATGACGAGTACGAAATAAAGACGTACATGTGTTACACTCTGCTCTGTTTATTTGAATAATACCTTCAACAACTACCTGAGTCTTAGAGATCAGTGCATTTTAATTTTGAATGTTAATAAACAGTTTCTATCTTAAAGGACTGAAGTACCCACAATTACATTGCGTTATCAGTGTGTTAGTCCTCAAAGCAGGATCAAGCTATGAGCATATAACTAGATGTAGTTCAGTAAAAAGCCTTAAATGTGTTCAGTATAATTTATTTGTATGTAATAACAAACACAAAACAATGTCAATCTCACGCAAAGAAGACATAATAAAATTAGCAAGTGCACAAATTATGAAACGTACTGTAGGTAAGTACTTAATGAAGATTTCTTCTTGTTTCACCACGTGCTTGTAAAAAAAGGTTAAAAGTGCCCAAATACTTGAAGGATCGTAGTGTCTCCATAGTGTAGGCACTTCTTGTGAATTAAATAATTCACAATGTCTATATAGGAGACTGCTGGCAGCAAAGGCAACTCCGCTGACATTTTGCATTTGATCACCTCGTATGGATCTATACCGAATACAGCAATCTTTGCTTCGGATCTTTTTAAGTGTTTCTGTAACGCGCTACAGCACTTAAAATACGCCGTTGCTCACACAAAAAATAGAATAAAAGCCGCAGTAATGCCACTCTTAATGTATTTCCTATGTAACACTGTTTACAGGTAACAAGGCGCGCATTCCCGGAGTCTCTTACTTCCAGTCTTGTGGGAACTATCCACGGTGTAAAAGCTCCAGTTTGAAACTAAATCTGTTGGCCAACCTACACAGGTCCGAAACTTTATTTGACATAAAAACATACAAACCTAATCGGTGCAGCAAAACTCTAGGGTTAAAATCAGCCTCCACTGTTTCGTTGCCTCGTCTCTTGTGTTATAAAAGTGACCGTTCTTCTTTGGCCCTGTCCCAATACTCGCACTTTCACCCTTGTGTCCCTCAATTGCGTGTCCCGTTGACGGGTTCAAGTCTGTAGTGTGTCCCAATTCTCCAGAGTGGTCTTTCACCCGTCCCCTTTGCACCCTCGATTCACACTTCGGCTAAGTGCGCATCTAAACGTAAAGTTATGCATATAACTACTGTTCCCTGAAGGAGAGTAACGAAGTACAACACATGAGTATGGGATATCAAGCCCCGCGTGTCCTGGCTGAAGCCACCTCTAATCACGCCTCCTAGGCAAATTATGTGATGACGACAGGCCCCGCCTGCACTATATACCTGTCTGTCATCGTCGTCATTATTCAGTTCGATAGCCGCTATTCACCGAGCCCAGCAGAGCAGCGGGGTAGCCATTTGTTGTACTTCGTTACCCTCATTCAGGGAACAGTAGTTATATGCATAACTTTATGTTCCCCTTTCAGTCGATTCACTCAGTACAACACATGAGTATGGGACATATATAAACGCCCCGCAGAACAGCCATCAAATCTGCATCATGCACTGTATACTAGTGCAGCACTTCAGACCCAGCAGAAAGAACAGATTGAGCCACAGAAGGGGTTGTCACATCCAAACAATAAAACTTTACAAATGTGTGTGGTGAAGACCAGCTGGCTGCAGCACAAATGTCACTCATGGGCACCCATCTAAAAAGGGCCTAGGAGGTCGCTATGCCCCTGGTGGAGTGAGCCCTCACACCACGTAGCATTGGGAGACCCCCCTGTTGCTGTAAGCTAGAAAATTGCCTCCACAATCCAGGGGGAGAGCCCTTTGTCTGGAGAGAGCTTTCCCCCTTGGGGTTTTAGCAATTCACACACAAACAGTTGATCAAAAAAAACCTCACAGTCTGAGTACGGTCAATGTAACTGCGCAGTGCACGTAAAAGGGCACAGGAAGTGTAACCTCCTTTTTTTTTTCCTCAGATGCAAAAGGAGGTGGACAAAAACTAGGAAAGCTCCATAGTCAGGGGAGCTGTAGTCCGAAGGTAAAACCTTAGGAAGATAAGCTGCATTAGGTCTCAAGGTGACCTTGGAACCATGGGGGAAAAAGTATGCAGGTAGGATTTTAAGTTTAAAGCATGGGGGTCTCCAAACCCTGCTTTGCAGTTGTCAGAGCAAGAAGCAGAGCAACCTTTTATATGAAAGGAACTTCACATCTACTGACTCCAAAAGGTTTAAAATGGAGGGTCACAAAGAGCTTCTAGTACCAATGTGAGATCCCCGGGAAGGAAAAAAATCTGGGTTTAAATCCCCAGGTCTGAGTCTACGAACCCCCTTTTTAAGAAGCGTACAGCCAGAGGATGAGACACCTGGTATGACTCCATTAAAACCCAATATGGCAGGCAGAAATGGTACCCCAAGTATACCTTTAAATTGTGGAAAAAGGAAAGACCTTTATCCAGCAGTTCCTGAAAAAACAAAACTTCTACCATTGAGCCCCGAAACGGAAAAATGTGCTTGTCCTCACCCCCAACTGCTCAAAAGCCTGCCTTTTTTAAAAGGCTATAAGCCTCTAGTGGAGGATGCTCTGGCATTCTGGATTTTTGCCATCACATCAAGGGGGGAGGCCTTTTGGGCTAATAAGCTGGACCTCTCAGCAGGTTTTAGGGCCATGCAGCTTCCACAGCTCTTGGGTTTTGTGGATGAAATTTTATCTCCACCCCTTTTTGCCTTGGTGAGGAGATCTCGGCGAACCGGGATTTTTGCCCCCCCCTTTTTCTGCTGCCAGCAGGCTGATTATCTCGGAATACCATGACTTTGTAGACCAACGGGGGTGCTACCCAAAATTAGGGACAGACCCTGTTTGCGCACCCTCTCTTGTACAGGTAGTATCATTTCCACTGGGGGGAATGCATACAGGAGTACATTGGGCCATTTATGGGCCAGGGCATTCACTCTCAGTGGAGCATCCTGATCTGTTATGGAAAAGAACAGAGGACAGTGGGTGGCGGCTCTAGTTGCAAAAAAGATCTACTGCTCCTGTCCCAAACAGACACCATATCTGTGCCACCACGGAGGGGGGAAGCCTCCACTCTCTCACCCGAGGTCCGCCTCTGGAGAGCAAATCTGCACCCAGATTCAGTCATCCCGGGAGTAGCTCTGATAGACAGAAAGCGTATGCTGCACCACTGCAAATGGGTGTGTGATAGCTTCAGGAGAGGAAGTGAACGAGTCCCTCCCTGTCTGTTTATGTATGAAATCACAGTGATGTTGTCTGTCCTGACCAGAACATGTTGATTTAACAGAACCTGGCAGAAATATTGCAGAGCCAACAGAACCGCTAAGAGCTCCAGGTAGTTTATGTGGAGTTTGGATTGTACTGGTGTCCAAACCCCCCTCACCGCCACGCCATCGCACAGGGAGGCATCCGTGGATACCACCTTGCGAAAGGTTACTCTCCCTATTGGCGAACCTCAGCACAACAGTCCTGGTTCCCGCCAAGGGCTGAGAGCTGACATACAGGCAGTGGTTATCGTTAGCTTTCTGCTGCGGGGACGCCATGCACACAACCGGTGAGAACGGGTCCATCGCTGGAACGGGCGCATCCTTTAAGTAGAGCGAGCTGTACTACTGCAATCATAGATGCCATCATTCCCATCAGTTTTTAAATAGTCTGGAAAACCAGTTTGTGTCCAAAGGAAAATTGAGCGAGGCAGTGGTGAAACGCGGCCACTCTGTGGTCGGGGAAAGACGTGGGCCCCTGCTTTTTGGGGAGCATATTTCCAGACCGAGAAAAATGAAAATTGCTGACTTGGGATCAGTGAGCCTTTTTGAGAGTTTACCCCAAAATTTTATCCTAGGGCCCCTGAATGTGGTGACCCCAAACCCGGAAGACAGCTGCACTGTCGCCTGCTCTCTGGAATGGGCTATTTAAACCCAGTCGTCCAGATAAGTTAAAAAATTGCGGACGCCTGTTTCTCTGAGAGGTGCTAGCGCTGCCTCTACACACTTTGTTAAAGGTGCGGGGCGCTACAGACCCAAAAAGGCAGTACGAGGTACTCGTAAGCCTTGCCCTCGAAGGCGAATCTCAGAAACTGTCTGTGGTCCAGGTGTATCGCTACGTGAAAGTAAGCGTCCGTCAGGTCGATCATGGCTAACCAATCGCCCGGGCTGATAGCACTCAAAAGCTGCTTGAGTGTTAACATTTTGAACTTGTATGTTCGGAGGTATTTGTTCAGAACTCTCAAGTCCAGGATTGGACGAAGCCCGTCCCCTTTTTTCGGAACAACAAAATAACGGCTGTACCAACCTCTGTTCAACTCCGACTCGGGAACCATACGGACAGCTCCTTTTGACAACAGTGTATTTATTTCCTCTCTCAGAACCTCTGCTGGTTGGGCCATTACCGCCGTGTTTACCACACCAAGAAGGCGGGGTGGTCTCCGGCGAAACTGTAAACGGTAACCCATAGCAACGGTCCTCTCCACCCAAGGTTGGAGTGCGCATGCGCACCACATATGGAGATGTGCAGCTAGGCGACTGGCCTGCGGCACTGTTGCCGGAACGGTGCTGCCCTCTCCCGACCTGCGAGAGAGGTGCAGCCTCATTTGGCTGTCACCTGCAGCCATTTGATTTTGACCTTTTTCCATTGAAAAAGCTGTCTTTATTGAAACGTTTGGAGCATACATACAAACATTTGGAACAACTGCAGTGCTCAGAAACACATTCAACGCACCCAAACTGGGGGCTTTTAGTTTGTGGGGAAATTGTGCTTGGGAGACTGTGTGGGGGAAACGAAGCGCCTCTTGGGACTGGGATCCCGAACAACACCACCAAAACATCTTTTGTACAGCAACCACCGAAAAATGGCAAACATGTCTCCCTGCTCGTGAAACCCCTGAATCTCGAGTCCCACAGCTAGGAGGACTGTGTCTTCTTCTTCCGGGACATCGAGTCCCTCTGGAGCCCGGAGGAGGACCCCTGCTCCAGGCCGTCTTTCGGGGAGCTTGGCCGTGTGTCGGGATCTGGGGGTCTGTCTGTTTTGCTTGCTGCTAACCTTATTCATCCAGCAGAGGGTGTCGGAGCTACAGGAGGAATCTGGACAGGTGTTTTCCATCTTCTGATTGCTGTGAACGCTACTTAAGCCGTGGCTGCCAGCAACTCTTCGCCTGAGTGTTGAGCCTACTTGGTAACCAGCTCAAGCCAGCTTATTCTAGTATTTGATCAGTCTGTTTCGATTTTTCTGACGCATGTGTTTTTGCCTCAGGTATCTGTTCCAGTGTGTGCGACAGTCCTCCGATCATTCGTCTAGCGCTTGGAGCTTTGTGATTCCCTGTCTGGATTCTGTATGCTCTCCAAGACCAAAGAATCTTCAGTTTTTTTCACCAGACCTAAACAACTCACTGACAAGCTTTCTCCTCCTGCAAACCTGTCCACCCTCCAACGCAACATCAGCTTCTTCACTCTCTCACTCCTCACGGAAAGGACGAGCGCTGTGAACTATGCTCCCAGTTTCCTTAACTCCGTCTCCCCTGATGGATCCCCTCTCCTTTCTAGGAAGAGCAATAACCATTATTTATTATATGTTACCGTCACTGTTTCTTACCTGCCCTTTTCCCTCACACAGTTGGAGAGACCAGACTCCTGTTACTTCCCTGTAGGAATTTAGGAGAAAATAAACTTCTTTTTTCACCGTGAAAAAAAAAAAAAAAAGAAAAATCGAAACAGACTGATCAAATACTAGAATAAGCTGGCTTGAGCTTGTTACCACGTAGGCTCAACACTCAGGCGAAGAGTTGCTGGCAGCCACGGCTTAAGTATCGTTCACAGCAATCAGAAGATGGAAAACACCTGCTGACCAAAAGGCACCAATTATTTCTCTTATCCTGGTCATTCTGGCAATTCAAAAACATGTTCTATTGTCTTATCTTTCCCACAGTCACATTTCCCTGTCTGGTTTTCCTATTATGAATAAGTCTGAGTGATGAAAGAATAGCCTCCTCCCTCCTGTTCCTTCGTGTTCTTCTCATATCTATTTTCCTTTGAATATTGTAAAAACCGCCTTCCTTTCTTCCTCCCATTGCTTTTGCCACCTCTCTCTCATTTTTTGTCTTATTATGCCCTCTATTTCTGCTAAACTAAACTTAATATTAACAATAACTGAAAACCGTTTGGTGCCTTCCTTTGCTATCTTATCTGCTATTTCATTTGCCTTTACCCCATAGTGGGCTGGTACCCATATAAAATTAGTTGTAGGCCCCATCATATTGATTTTATAAAGTATTAGTTGTAACTCAATTAACATGTCTGTTAAGCATTTCTCCTGTATAAACTCCCACACTAATCCTTTTCCCTACTTTGATCTAAAGTTGTGGGACAATGCACGCTATCCCGATCCGATTAGCTATTTTTTTTAAACATCTGTGTATATACAGTATGTACATAATTATAATGTTGCTTGATGTATTCCTGTACTTTATACGCATTCAAAATAACAGATCTATCATTGTCCTTCTTTTCCAATACCGTAAAATCAGCTGCAGCATCAGGAAGCATCCATGTTGGTAGTGTAGGTATAGGGACTGTTTGCCATACTGTATGTTTAATTGATCAGAATCAGAATCAGCTTTATTGTCAAGTTTGTGCACAGAAACAAAGAATTCGACTCCAGGAATGCTTGGCTGTCAGTGACGTTTCCTTTTCTTTTTGTCAATATAAATAAAAATAATCTTTAAAAGGTACATATTTACACAAGTTTCTTTACAGAGAAAATAATGTGAAATTGTTCTGGGACTCTGACTGTCAAGTGTTCATCAGAGAAACAGCCTGGGGGAAGAAACTGTCTCTGTGGCAGCTGGTTTTAGTAAACAGTACTCTGTAGCTCTAAGCAGTTTATGTGCAGGGTGTGTGGGGGGTCTGCAGAGATTTTAACTGCCTTTTTCCTGACATTTGACCTGTGTACATCCTAGACAAAGAGAAGGTCGGACGTAATGATTTTCTTTAGCTTCTCACTGTAGCTTCTCTCAGTTACTTTGATCTCCATGGTCAGTTTGTTCCTGGTACAGGCTCATTAGCTTTGTGACTTATCATCCTTCCAAAGCTCTTAATTTGTGTCTTTTCCTTTTACCAATGAGGTTAAGCATGTGGACTGTGTTGGCCCATTACAGCTATGCATCCGACCCACCGTCATTTTGGAGGAGGCAGAACTGCTGGTTAAACTAGCACAAGCGAATGGCTGGAAGTGAAAGCCTCCTTGTAGACGGACACCATATAGCTATTGCTGTAGAGAAAACGTAGCTATTTACCCATGTAAAGGCAAAAAGTCCCGTTAGTTTGATTTTAGGTTTTTTGCTTTTTCAAGATTTTTTAAAGCTGTACATGATATGATCGTGAGATTCAGTAATACAGTTTACAGCAACACATATAGACAAACATTGTCTAAATTGGAAGATTAAGACTAATGTTATTCTATATGTTGCCCTGATAATATTATTTAGATATTAAACTTTGATACATAAATCAATATTTTTATTATTTTATGGTTATGTAGCAAACACAATTCACTACGTTGAACTTAGATGGAAAAATTTGCTAAAGGTTTACATCTAACAAAAACTAAATTCAGATTATTATTATTACTATTATTACGTTTTTAATACCATAATTACTGAAATATGTTTGCTTAAATGGCGATCATAATATTCCTGTTTTATAATTTTCCAATCTAACCGTTAAAGGTACTGTTGCCTTTCTGTCAGTGATTTCTGTTTTATCCTAAACAACAGACTGTTTCACTTTTATCAAAACAAACTAAACTTTGTCTCTGGTGAAATCAAGAAAACAGACCAAAGAACATTGAAAAACACGTTGCCATCTGCCAGTAAATTAGAAATAATAAGTTAAACTATTTACCACAATTCTTTCTACTTTGACTCTCAAATATACAAAAATAAATATTCTGTCTTGCAAATTTTGTTACCGGAATTTAAAAAAAATTAAAAAAGGATGAAATTTATTTATGATGAATCAAATGAAGCCATCTTTAAGTTTTAGTTTATGCTTTCTTAAATTTTTTCATGATTTACAGATTTTTTTGTAGGTTTTACAAAATATCCTAGTCCAACTTCAGATTACTTTTAGACCAGATAGTTTTGCTTGATCTAAGCCTAGATGAAATATCGAAGTCTAAACCAGGGCTTCGGACCGCAATAACAGGGTTTTCTGGTCTATTGCATCATAAAAATGTTAACGATCCTTTTGATATATTGGGATCATAGTAATTAAATCCTGACATATAGTTAAGATACACTGATTACCTTCCACATTTTCCGTATAAGCCAGTAAAACGGCATATTCAAACTGACGATAGAAGAGGTCAATTCATGAGCCTTATTTGAATGGCTAAAAGTCCCGTCAATTTAACACTGCTGACCATAAACACAATTTTGATTGGTCAACTGTATTCTAGATTTGAGTGACGTGGACGATGGGCGGGGCTTTAAACGCAAAATTCATTTGATGAAAAAAAATATTACATTTTGATTTGCCCGTTGGCTGAAGAAAAGTGATTAAGGGCGGAGTCAAACCGACTTGGCGGCCATACTGAATGTTGTCTGTTGACAGTTAGTCGTACAAGGCTCAAACATTTTAGTAAAACTAAGTAAGTATTGGATTAAAGAAGTAGAGTGGCTTTCCATTCCGGTACTGGGACGGATGGCCTAGACTGTCATCGACTGCATTATCAAGCTATGGATGAAGCTGAACGACAAAAGAAGTTAGAAGCTGGGAGAGCCAAGGTTTGTGGCTAACGTATGATGCTAGCAGTTAGCAAACTCTTTTGTCATAGCTCTGCGTCCGTTAACAGCTAACTGCGCCCACTTTTAAAATGGTTTTTCGTGTAGTTTAACGAGCTTCCATAGTTTATTGCTCCTGCTTGGTAAAATACTGGCCTTGGCCGTGCAGTTTGGATTCTGTATTTATGAGTTAGCAAACACAACGTTTACTAGCTCTCCGCTAGTTAAACGAATTTGCTTTTATATTTCTGTAACAACAGAAAGATGTGCGTTTAGATTTGTCCCTAATACATAAAGTGTTCATAATTCACAGCTTACGTTTGAGGCGAGTCGAGGTGAAGTGCTGAGGAAGCCGATCTCTCAAGCTACATTATTGCTTTGCATTGACTTTTTACAGTTATTTTGAGTAAATGTTTGTTATGACAGGTCTTAGAAGTTTGGGTCCGAAAAATACCTGCAGGATCTGCCTTATTACTTTCATCAACCTTCTAACAGTCATAGTTCATGTTTTTAAGTACCTAGTCCACAACATTTAGGTAGTTTGTTACCTTAGCACACATTTTTTCATCCCCCGAGCTAAAGTTACAGCGACTATAGCTTTAAAAAGGCTGTGGATCTTGGTATTATTTGAAAGTTTAGCTTATGCTCTTTCAAATTAATTAGATTTGACATAAAGTGCGTTTGAAATTGTGTCTACATGCCTACAAAATATGTATTTTTTTTTGTTTTGCAATTGAGGACACGCCTCTTAAGTTATTCGCGTACCAATGACCAACCACACTCTGTCCTGTGTGTTTAGGGGATTGGATGTTTCTACTGCTTTTTAGTTTTATTTTACTAGGTTCATCGTTCATTCACCTTGAAAACCTATGGCAGCAGCTTCACTGAGAATTACTGCACAAAATATTTGCAACTATTTGAATGCTCATAGTCGGCCAAATTTTGCATCCAAGCCTTCCTTTGCGAATACAGTGTTGTAAACATTGACATTCTGCTTTTAATATTTTGTTTATTGTTTTTTCCCCTTTAGTTGTCAGTTATCCTCAAACAATAGACATTCACAGACATTGAAAATGTGTTACATAGACAATATATCATCTGATATGTTGGTCATTGGTTAATTAATGATTTGTAGCTGCTATGTCTTCAGCATCGCCAAGCAACTGTTTTATACATATTAGTTATGGGCCAGTGATCATGAATGACTTGCCCTGCACTGAAAACAGGCTACATTGTCAAAAAATGACATATCAAACTGGGTCACTGGTTTAGGCCAGCTAATTATTGTATTCTGCTGTCAGTCACCTCTGGCTAATATTGGAGAGGATTGGTTTAAAATGCAGAACTACATTAATTATGGAGCGCAAACTTCCTGAACAACTTCAATGAAATATTGATATTTCTTATAACAGAATTCGTCCGACATGCCTCGAAATCAGTCGGTAAGTATTGAAACTGGTGACTAGCCAAGGCTTTTTACTTTGTGTTGGGATTGATTATTGCTAATGTATTGCTTTTACTGATTCCTGCACATTATTGTTGTTGGGTGGCGGCCTGTCACTTTAATTCTGTTCAATTATCAAGGGCTGGTATGATGACAATGTGGAAAAATAATATGGTTTCACAGTCTCACACAAAATTAAATTCAAAATGTTGGAACATGATTTATTTACTTCTAGTTAAAATAGAATGGCAACAATTATTAACACTGCTGCAAGGACATCTGTAGAACAAATAAGCCTGTTTGCTTGTAAACTACTCCTACCTATTCTTTAAAGCGTGCGAAAAAGTAGGAGCCTTATCACAGCTAGCCAACTGCCAGTGTTCAGCAACAGGTTGGGTAGGGACAACGCTATGTTACTCTATGCTGCACACAGCTGGAAAAGTCTTGTTACTCTGATCCGTATTCTGGCATCACATTAAAAGGCTTTGGTCTATTGTAATATTTGTGGTTTTGAATCTGTAACTTTTTAAGACCATGGTACTGGTAACATGCCGGTTATCATGTAGTAAATAGACCTGACTTACACAGTTAAGTTATTTTGTAAAAAATAAACCTAGATTTTGCGCTGCAGATTCATTGTCATCATTATTTCATGGTATACATTGGCCACACCAAAGGTTTGTTGTGATGGGCCTTCCTGTCTGACAGTTATCACTCTTCTGCAGTATGATATGATTGCTTTCATTAAAAAAAATCATCCACTATCATGAAAAATAAAAAGATTTAGAATGTCAAGCTAAAACGATACTTCAACATGTAATTGAAATGTATGCTCCCCATGTACAGTGCAGTGCTTTCTGAAGGCCATCAGATGGGGCAGTGTGTCCAAAAGATTACAGAAGCTTTGTTTTGCCTGTGTTTCACATAGGAGACGTTGCTATGGTAATGCTTTGCTGTTAGTTGCTCTGATTTTGCTCATGCTACCACACTGGAAGCTCCTTCTGTCCCCAAAGATTTAGCAAAAATGAAGATAAGCAGAGGGAATGGGGTTTCTTTAAGCCAGTTGTACGGCATGTTTTAGTTTTGGCATCATTTAAACCATTTTTAACACTCTGCTTTCAGTGGAGTATGCTTCAGCTAGCTGCTTAGTCAGACTCTCAGCGGTGCAGAATTGGCCTTGGGCTAAACACAACTCATCTGGCTTATGTTTTTCTGAGATTTTGATGCTCTGTGGCAGGTAGAAGAGCTGAATATCACTGTGGTAGGAGGGTGGGTGAGTTTTCAAGTGCTTAATGAGCCTTAAGCCAACTTTCTAGTATTAGGGTAGACATTAAAGGATAATGAAGCTGAAGAAACAATCTGAAATTTTAATTTGTCTTTTGCTATATGGGAGTAGAGAGCGAAACCTACTATGCGACTTTAACAGGAACACTGACATGCATGCACATGCGGTAAAGTCATGCATCATGTATGTGACTCATTGCATAGAGCAACAAGTAGGTCTCCAGGGAGCCCGTAATCTCGGATTGAATTGAGCATGCACGCTCTGATGCTGCTTGCCACACATGGAGCTTTGTCTCCTCCTCTCCGTGTGACTGCATCTGCCAGTCTCCACCCTCTATCCTTGGTCTAGACGTGTGCCATCAGCTTTCAAGAGTTTGCGGATCCCCGTGCTCTGGATGATCTGTTGGGATGGTGGGTTCAGCCGACTGTCGTGCGGCCAGCACGCTATGAGCTCTACATCTGGACCATTAAACCACTGACCCGATATGGGAGAAAAAGGCAGCTCTGACCCATCGGCAAGAAAACCAATCAATTCCAGACTGTTAGATATTGATGGACAGCAGTGACAAGCTCTCTGTCAAAGAGACGACCGGTGTGATCTGATCGAACCTAATGAAGGACGAGCTGGGCTGTGAGAGAGAGGCAGCAAATAAGAATAGGAAGGGTGTGTTGCAAAGAAGAATTGGATTGAAGAGAATTTGCACCAAAAAGGACCCTGAAGGAGTTCACATTAGAAGCATGGCTTAATCTGGAATTGTGTCTTTTGTTATGGAGTTATATCTCAAGGAGTTTAAGAGGAGACTTGAGGATGTTTTTTAAAAGTCCTCCTTGAGGAAAATTGCAGAGCAGCAGTACAGTTTCTTTCTTTTTTTTTTTTACATTGCTCTGTTTCTGGTCTACCGAGGTCATTCTGAGTCATTAAATTCTGCTCATCTCATGGGGGGCTGCAGTTCTCCGGAGAATAGAGAAATTTTTAGCATGCTCACATTATTTTGAACTTGACTGTCTTGGCAGGTTATGCAGTTCCCTATCATGGGTGCCAGTGGGATATCTTCTCGCTTCACTGGCTTTTTTCCCCCTTTGTATCTGTTCAAAACTGGTTCCTATCCCTTTCAATCAACAACTTCTGCACAACTCTCTGTGAGCAAAAACCTATTGCTTTAATTTAGCTCAAATCTGGACTGGAGTCTTTTTTTTTTTAATTATTTTTTTCACTTGACGCCTGAATTTCACCATGCTAGTCGTTTGGTGGTGCTCTGTGATCCTGACCTATGTGTCCATCTACCTCTCGCTGTCTTTCCTGCGCAGCTTGCTAGTTTCAGAAAGAAGCGGGCGAAAAGCGACGGTGCGAGGGAGGCGAAAAAGACGCAGAAGAGGAAGGGCCAGACTGTCTCGAAGAATGACTGTTCAACACAAGACTGTTGGGTAGAACCCCCTTTGCCACCGGCCAGTGCTACAGGGCTAGAGGGCAGGACGGGTTCAGAGGTATAGTTGAGTATAGTTCTGCTGTGGAAATTTTAATGTTTTTTTGTTCAAATACCTTCCTAACATCACAGAGGCTTAATATGTTGTTCATGGCCTCTGTCTGAACATAGACTTTAGAGAACTGGGTCACTAACCATCACATTGCCTTTAAGGCCCGTTGTCATAGCAACCTGACCAGGATTAACTGAAGCTTCATTTGCTTCTGTTTGTGTTCAGTCTACATGAAGTAGACTTAACACAGAATTTGTACTGAATGTTTTGTTGAATTTCCTTTTTTTTTTTTTTCATTTTAAATTTTTATTAAGGGGGTCTCAAACTCTGACAAATCAGAAAATCAGCAAAATGACCGAGAGGATCAGTGCTCTAGTCCGGAGCGAAGCCTTTCCCCTGTGGAAGACCTGATAGAAGAGGAGCTTGCTGCACTTACTGGCAAAGAGCAGCTCAAGGTATCCAGCATAGACGGCTAGATGCTCTAGGTTCTTGTGCAGTCCGGAAAGGTGCAGAATTATTTTCCGGTTCTGGATACTTGATACTTTCAAAAATAAATCCTATATAATTTACATATAGATTTAAGCCCAAAATTATTCATATTCCCGGTAGATTTAGATTTAAAATCATTTAAGTTCAAACAAGACCTTTGTTTCTGAGCGGAAATGAGACGGCCTTCTCTCAAAACGTAACAGTACAAAAGGAGCAAAACACAAAAAATATTTCAGTTGTCATTTAATTTCACCTTTTTTTTTTTTTTAGAAACTAGGAACACTAATTAAGATTAAACATCTTTAACAGAAAGCTCCTGTCCATCCCTATGCATGTTTTCTTGGGTATTTTGATGATTTATTCTTGGTCATGAGCTTTGCGGTCTTTGAGGTTGAAAGGGCTCGTTGCCATTACCCTAATCTTTAGTTTCCTCTGCATATTCTGGACCACTCCAAAAAATAATTTCTTCAAGTCAGAAGAGACATGCTGGCAAAATTACTTTAAACCTAAATCTACAAGGTGTATGAATAATTTTGGACATACCTGTAGGTTTGACTATATATCACGTACAGTACTGACCAAAAGTTTGGACACACCTTCTCACTCAAAGTTTTCTTTATTTTCATGAATATGAATATTGTAGCTTCACACTGAAGGCATCAAAACTATGAATTAACACATGTGGAATTATATACTGAACAAAAAAGTGTGAAACAACTGAAAATATGTCTTATATTTTTGGGTTCTTCAAGAAAGCCACCTTTTGCTTTGATTACTGCTCCGCACACTCTTGGCATTCTGCTGATGAGCTTCAAGAGGTAGTCACCTGAAATGGTTTTCACTTCACAGGTGTGCCCTGTCAGGTTTAATAAGTGGGATTTCAAGCCTTAGAAATGGGGTTGGGACCATCATTTGTGTTGTGCAGGAGGTGGATACAGTACACAGCTGATAGTCCTACTGAATAGACTGTTTGTATGTTTGTATGCCATAATACTGTTTGTATTATGGCAAGAAGAAAGCAGCTAAGTAAAGAAAAATGAGTGGCCATCATTACTTTAAGAAGTGAAGGTCAGTCAGTCCGAACAATTGGGAAAACATTGAAAGTGTCCCCAAGTGCAAATACCATGAAGCGCTACAAAGAAACTGGCTCACATGAGGACCGCCCCAGGAAAGGAAGACCAAGAGTCACCTCTGCTGCGGACGATAAGTTCATCCGAGTCACCAGCCTCAGAAATCGCAGGTTAACAGCAGCTCAGATTAGAGAACAGGTCAATGCCACACAGAGTTCTAGCAGCAGACACATCTCTAGAACAACTGTTAGGAGGAGACTGTGTGAATCAGGCCTTCATGGAAAAATAGCTGCTAGGAAACCACTGCTGAGGACAGGCAACAAGCAGAAGAGACTTGTTTGGGCTAAAGAACACAAGGAATGGACATTAGACCAGTGGAAATCTGTGCTTTGGTCTGATGAGTCCAAGTTTGAGATCTTTGGTTCCAACTACCATGTCTTTGTGCGGCGCAGAAGAGATGAACGGATGGACTCTACATGCCTGGTTCCCACCGTGAAGCATGGAGGAGGAGGTGTGATGGTGTGGGGGTGCTTTGCTGGTGACACTGTTGGGGATTTATTCAAAATTGAAGGCATACTGAACCAGCATGACTACCACAGCATCTTGCAGCGGCATGCTATTCTATCCGGTTTGCGTTTAGTTGGACCATCATTTATTTTTCAACAGGACAATGACCCCAAAAACACACCTCCAGGCTGTGTAAGGGCTATTTGACCAAGAAGGAGAGTGATGGGGTGCTGCTCCAGATGACCTGGCCTCCACAGTCACCGGACCTGAACCCAATCGAGATGGTTGGGGTGAGCTGGACCGCAGAGTGAAGGCAAAGGGCCAAAAAAGTGCTAAGCATCTCTGGGAAAATCCTTCAAGACTGTTGAAAACCATTTCAGGTGACTACCTCTTGAAGCTCATCAACAGAATGCCAAGAGTGTGCAGAGCAGTAATCAAAGTAAAAAAGGGGGCTACTTTGAAGAACCTAGAATATAAGACCCTTATTTTCAGTTGTTTTCACACATTTTTTGTTCAGTATATAATTCCACATGTGTTAATTCACAGTTTTGATGCCTTCAGTGTGAAGCTACAATATTCATAGTCATAAAAATAAGGACAACTCTTTGAATGAGAAGGTGTGTCCAAACTGTACTGTATTCCTTTCAGGTTTTTGGTTCCTAAAGCAAACACTCTGTACCCCAGATGTACAGAGCTATACAAACATCTGTACAAATACAAATTTTCACCTCTCTAAAAACATGTTTTTGAAGAAATGAAATCATTTGTCTTGATTGTTTCTAAACTGGCATAAATTACTGTGTCTGCAGCTTTTGCAGCAGGCAGTTGAAAAGCGGAATGAAATAATTGCCAAGCTCAGCCATAACCTGCAAGAAGCCCTTGCAAGTAGAGACCAGGTGCAACTGGAGGCTCAGTCTCTTGCTGGACAGATTCAGGCTCTGCAGAAACGGCTCCAGCAGGTAAGCCCCTCTCAGACTGGAAGCATTTTAGGATTTAGGTATTTTTGCTGTCCTCGGCTCCATATAGATGTTTTTGTTTGATTTCATACAGACCGGTGTAGAGTTCCTGCGAATAAAAGGTCGCTCAGGGGCTGAAGCCTTTGGTGTTGTAGAGCATCCCCATGGACTTTCTTCCCAAGCTACAAACATCAAGCATAACGAGGCAACACCAGAGGGATCAGGAAATGCCAGTCATGGCTCCCAGCAGAGCCCTGAAGGCTTCAGTACAGACAGCGACACTGAGATGGACACTGTTCTACACAAGCTGATGTATGAGCTGGAAGAAGAAAGGAAGAAGAACCAACGCATAAGTGCTGAACTAGCAAAGGAGATGGAGAGAAACCTACATGTGCTTTCATTGTTGGAGGAGGAGAAGCAAGGGAGGGAAGAGGAGAGAAAGGAAAGGAAGGCCCAACTGCAAGACCTCCAGACCCAGTTAAGCCAAGTACAAACCCAGTGCCTTACCATGCAGCAATACAAAGAGGAGAAGGAGAAGCTGAATAGAGAAGTGCTGGAGCTGAGAAAAGTGCTTCAGGAGGAAGAAGATTCAGAGAGGAGATCCAATTTGGGTACTGCCAGCTCTGTTTTTTGTCCCCAGACTTGTGAGGAAGAAAATAAGAGACTGGAAGATGAGATGAAAAGGCTCAAAGAGGAGGTTGAGCATGTCAGGCAGCTGTTGGATAAGAGTGAAAGTCAACTTAAGCAGAGAGAAAAGGAGGTGGAAGGACTCAAAGCTTTTAAGAACCAGGAAAACCATGCCAAAGCTGCTTTTACTGCTGAGGGGATTCATACAGAGGAAGCCAATCTGGAAAGTGGACCCGATGATAATGGAAATCTGGATACATCAGGACAAGGGGATATTCTGATGGCGCGGTACTTGTCCTCTTTTCCCGCTGCATATTCACAATCTTCAGTGGCAAATGAAAGCTTCGAACAGCCCAGTCAGCTGGACGTGTCTGCAGACTGCAGGTGACAGAAGCTGTTGGATTATTGTTTTTAAATTTATTGATTTCTTGTTGTTTCCTCGCTTCTTATACTGAATGGCAATAACATTTCCTCTTCATGCCTCTCTGTACAGTTTTGAGCTCAACAGCGAAGTTTTCGGCGACCAGCCCCTGCTGTCAATTTCAAACCGCGTCTGTGAAGAAAACGAGAACATTGAGAACATCAGCAGCTCACAGTACGGTGACCCAAAAGCCGGCGATCCCGGTGATCCTTTAGGCTCTCTCTGGCCTCACAGCTCAGCTTCTGGTGAAATGGGGTTGAGTCAGTTCTCTGAGCAGCAGTTTGAGGATATTGATTTGGAGAAACAATTGCTGAGCCAGCAGTGTGGGGAGCTGCGCGAGGAGCTGGTTCTAAAGGAGCGGGACTTGGGTGTGTTAAGGGAGGAAGTCATCAAGACTGCAGAGGAGTTAGAGGAGGCACGGAGCAGGTAATGAAAATGGCAAGAAAATAGTTTGGTTTCGTCTCATTTACGACCTTTTTTTCTTTTGTATTAATCTAATCTTGCATGTTGTGTAACTGCTGTTGAGCTGTGAAAGACATCTCTGCAAACTGTCCATCAACCTGCTAAAGTATGCTGGTGTGGTTTCCCTACTACTGGGACTTGTTTGACCAAAGCAAAGTAGAGCATGATTGTGAAGTGGAAAGAAAATTATGCATAAACTCTTTCTTTTTTGTTATTATAAATGAAAACCTGAGAGGTGTGGCATGGATTTGCTTTCAGCCCCCATGAATCAGTTGTTTGTAGAACCTTTTGTTCTTTTGTGGGAATCTCTAGGGGTCTCCAACTCCAGTCCTGAAGAGCTACTGTCCTGCAGCTTTTAGATGCATCCCCGCTCCAACACACTTGAATCAAATGAATGGCTCATTACCAGGCCTTTGCCAAACTTGATGGCATGTAGAAACGGTGATTCAATCATTTGATTCAGCAGTGTTTGAGCAGGGATGTATTTAAAAAAAATGTGTTTTTTTTCCCCCTCCAGGATTACCCTGGAATCAGCTCTACACTCCACACTTTTCAGACTTGATTTTGTAAAAACATGTGAAAGCCACCTTTAATTTTCCTTCCATTTCACAATTTTATGCTTCTTTGAGTTGGTCTATTATAGAATCTTGGTGGTTCTCATGACAAATTG
This sequence comes from Crenichthys baileyi, assembly GCA_036173005.1. NCBI lineage: Eukaryota > Metazoa > Chordata > Actinopteri > Cyprinodontiformes > Goodeidae > Crenichthys > Crenichthys baileyi. Next base: position 344,866 of record JAHHUM010000866.1, read on the forward strand.
TGTATTTTATTTGATCATAGCTGCTTTCAGAGGCAGTCCATGTGCGTCTGAGATAAATATGTAGAAAAAACCAAAGACTTTTCTTTTAATGCACTAATTAATCTCAGAATTTATGTCTTAAGCCTTTTTAAATGACCTCATCTCCTCAGGTGGGCCCAGGTAACAGAGGAACTGCAGGAAGCTCTCAGCGAACTTGAAGAAGAGAGGGAGAGAAGGAGACTTGTTGAGGAGGAGATGAACTTGAAAGCTCATGAGCAGGACAGCTCTACCATCAAACCCTTAATGGACGAAATGGGAAATGAAACTGTAGGAACATTAATGGGACTAGAAGCTGGAAGAACTGCTGAAACCTCCCTGTTTAACTTTGCCATCTCTTCATCGGAATATGTGAATGAACTTTCAGGGAAAATAAATGAGGAAATGGAAGTAGAGGTTTCGCTTTTGGCCCCTCAAAATCAGGAGGAGCCCCAGGTGGAGATTAAGGCAAGTACAGATTCTACCAAAGATATTTCAAAGCCGAGTCCGGAGATCCAGATCCAAACATTACAGGCATATCACTGCAATACAGAATATATGAATATGCTTAAGATTTCAAAGTGAGGCAAAATGCCGGCTCGGTGAAATTAACTTATTTTTTGTTGTGTTTTCTTTCTATCTCAAGGCCTACTGTGACCATCTAAAATCCGAACTAGAGGAGACAAAGATGGAACAGAAAACTGCATCAACCCTCTTAAGCCTGAAGGTGGCCGAACTCGATGCTCTGTCCAAAGAGCTTGAAACGACTCGGGAACAGTTTCTGAAGCTCCAAGCTGAAGTCGACAGACTGCAGCAAGAACTACTGAACAGCCAGGACAGTCTAGACTTTGCTGAAAGGCAAAAACATGAGCTAGAGTCTCAAATTCACAGCCTGAGAGAAAATCTGGCCTGTTTGGAGGAGGCGCAGGCTTTGTTTGTGAAACAGAGGGAGGAGGAGAAGAGGAAGGAACAGCAGATGGACGAACAGATAAAAAAGATGGAACAGGTCCTAGAGGAGGAACTCGAACAGTTTGAGAACATTATGAAAGCCAAGGATGCTGAGGTGAGATGTGCAGAACATTAAAAGGATTTATTCCTCTGTTTGAATTGCTCCTATATGATTTATAACTTTATCCAACAGTTGGCTGAAGAGAAGGAAAAATGGGAGGAGGAGAAGCAGGAGAAAGAAAAGCTCATTGATGCGACTCGTTTGCTGGAGGAAAAAATGAAAGAGAAGGAAGAGGAGGTGAAGACTCTCCTTGAAAAGCAGGCCCTGGCTGTGGAGGAAGCTTCAGGAAGACTTGAAGCTTCTCATGAGCAGGAAATAAAAGACTTGATGGCAAAACATCAACAAGAGGTGGGATTTACAAACTGTATAAACGTTGTCTTCAGATTGTGATTCTGGACATTCCAATGTTTCTATATTTCTTCCTGAATACGCATGTAGATTTCTGAGTTGAATGATCACCTGGAGACAGAGCTGCTGAAGCAGCGGGTCAGTTTGGAGGAAGAGCAGAAGCGACAGATCAGCTTCATTAAAGAGGTATCCGTCAGTCGCTCTGGCATATCTAAAAGTTCGCGTTATTTTTGTTTTGTTTTTTCTGCCAAGGTTCTTTCTTTCTATTTTTTTTTTCTTTGCTTATTACTTTTTCTGTTTCAGGTAACTGAACGGGAGCATGAGAGGATGGTGTCAGAACTGACGGCCAAACACAACGAGGAGCTTGAACAACTGAGGACAGAGGTGTCCGTGGAGCTGAGGGAGAGCATGGAAGCTGCCCACCAGGCTGAGATGCATCAGGCACAGGTACAATTTTAGAATCCACAATTTTATTTAAAAAAAGCAAACATATATGTCAACTTTCACAAACATTTCACAAAAATTATTTATTGTATATAATAACAGTTTAAGTTTTGTTTAATATGGCTGTTGAGGAACTGGCAAAAACTAAAGTTTTTTAAAGCTCTTACACTAGTTAGTCCTACTATGACACATAAAATCGCCAATAAACTCTGCAAACTGTGTTTAGGCCCAGAAGACCTTGGAGCTTGAAGCTCTACGTCTGAGCCTGACCACAGTTCATATGTCTCAGCTGGAGACTTCGCAAGCAAACATGCAGCAAGAGCAACATTCTGCTCTTGGTAAGCTGCAAGCCTCAATGAGGGACACTTTCACCCAGGAAAGTGCTCTGCTTCAGGCTCGGCATCAGTCGGACCTCGACAAAATCAACCAACAGAACCAGGAGCAGCAAGACAGGCTGCAGAAGCTGCACCAGAAAGAGATTGGTGAGTACAAACAAACTGGAACACTTGTCTGCAAATTTGTCCTGAGATGTTTGCATTTTGTTCATGTGTTTGACTGTTTTTAGATGAGTTGAAGCAGCATTGGGAGTTCTGCTCTGCTCAGGAGAGAGCTTCAATGGACGAGAAGCACGATAAGGAAAAACAGGTTGGGCTTGTTTTGATCTATTTATCTTTTTTATATTTTGTCACTTTTACATGTGATGGACCAACGGAAAATAACTCAAAGTTGTGAAATGGAAATGATACATGGGTTTTCACAATTTTATAAATACAATGTTTTGTGCGTTTGTATATTCAGGCCACTTCAGTCGGCCACCTTCAGCTATAATTACAGCTGAAGGTCTTTTGGAGGTATATCTCTACCAGGTTTTCATCTAGAGACTTAAAATGTTACCCATTCTTCTTTTGAAAAATATCTCAATCCTAGATTAGATGGAGCATCACTTATTCAAGTAATGCCAGTGATTATTGGTTGGTAGGTCTGGCCAGTCTGTGTGAAAATGCCTATCTGCTGTGCTGTTCAGCTGGAAGGTGAACCCCTGCCCTAGTTTCAAGTCTTCTGCAGCCCCCAAGAGTCTTTTCCAGTATTGCTACGTTTTTTAGTTCTAGTCATCTCCCCATCAATTCTGTCTTGCCTTCCTTTTTTTCTGCTGAAGAAAAGCACACCCACAGCATGATGCTGCCACCACCATGTTTCTCAGTACATCAGTGGTGGGTTCAGAGTGATGTGTACGGTTAGTGTTCTGCCAAATTTACCATTTTGCTTTTTAAACAAGCAAGCTATATACTTCAGATTTGGAAAACTACTGTATGTGTCACATTTTGCATTTCACAATGATGTGCTACTTTGTGTTGATCAAAACGTTTAAGACACACAAATATCTGTGCAAAGCACTGAATCAACCACTGTTACGTTATTTCAAAGCTAATAAGGATGTTTTTTCTTAGGCTCTAAGAGCACAGTGGGAGACAGAAGCTGAAACAATCAGCCAAAGGTCCTTATCAGAGATTCACAACCGTCTCAATGCCGCACAGACAGAACTGATCAACACCCAGGCCTCCCTTGGAGAAACAAGCAACGCTCTAGCAGATGCCAGAGCAGCTCTGTCTCAGACCCAGTCTGAACTGCAGGAGACGAAGGCCACGCTGGAGGAACTCCAAACGTCCAGTAAGGAGCAAGTCCAGAAACTAGAGGAAGACCTGAAACAAGCCTGCGCCGACAAAGATGCTGCTGCCAGTAAGTTGCGTCGTGGTACCCTTTCTTTCTTAGGTATGCCAATACCAGAGAAAGTAAAAGGCTGTACAGATTTGAGTCTTGCATAAACAAGTAAAGTTTTACTTATCTGACTATTTTATGGAAGTACACATTTTAATAGAGTATTATGCACATTAGGAAATTAAGTAAACTTATTTTTTTTATCAACCATAGACACATACTTTGGCATTTTTTCCCTATATTTTTTTTCTTCATTTTGCACAATGTGATTAGTACATTTTTGTTTCCTTTTTTGTGAATTCTTCTTAGATTCTTTGGAGGAGTTAGTTTGTAGTCATAAGACAGCCCTGCAGCAGAAAGAGCAGCAAATACTCCACCTTGAGGAAAAAGAGAGGCAACTGCAGCAAGAGGTCGGTTTACTCTAAAATGGTTTGAGATGCTTTTTATTTCTTGTTTAAAAATAACAACATTGGTTCATGATTGTTTTAAGGTCTTGGACAGTTAATCTGCTGTAAACATGCGTTTAAATACTTTGATCTTAAAAGAAGTTTGCTCCTCATCATTCAGGTTTTGCACCTTCAGGAAGAGAAGGCATTGCTTAAAAAGAGCTCAGAAGAAGAAGTAGGTCTGCTGTGGACCCAGGTAGAAAGCATGAGAGCTAGCCGTCAAGAGCTGGGAGGTAAGATCATTACACCAGCCTGACATCTGCAGGACTGTGTATGGGCACGTGTCTTTCAAGTTTGCTTTCTTTTTCCTCTCATTAGCACTGCGTTAAACATTTCTCTATAAACTGGCCATTTTCTGAGCGAAAAAAAACAAACGTGAAAGCAAAACTTGACACCCATTAAAACCATGTTTGTTCTTCCAGTATGGTTTTCAGACCCTTCTCTCTGTGTCTGCTTGGTCATCTTCCAGAGCTGAAGGAGCAGCTGATGGCTCGCTCGGCTCAGGTCGACGACATCGAACGTCTAAAGACGGAGTTCAGTGATCAGAAACGAGAAATCAAAGAGCTGCATGAGACCGAGCTGGAAAACCTCAGGAAGTAGGAGGACTCGCGAACACATTTAGGCTCACACACTAAACTTGGACTCAGGCATGGCGTGGTGTGATATTTTTACTGAATGATAGCCTTTAGAAAAATGAAATCTATGGTTGTACAAGTGACCCGTTCACTTTGCTACAACAGCATGAGTTTTTATGGCTAAAATATGCAATGAGCTAAAGAGATGTAACAAATAATCTTCGTGTTGCTAAAATACATTTATCGCATAATTCAGCAACAGTAAAATGAAGTGAATGGAGTAAAATGATGTACGAGATATAGAACACCTGAAACGCCCACCTAATGCGGCAAGTGAAATAGGGTTTTGCCCCATTTAAGCTTCCATACAAGGGCTTAAACCATCACAGTTGATTTCTCCTGTGGGGTATTTGTGTGAGAATTTAAGAGTGTTACAGAGAGAGGTTTAACACCTCTGAATATAGAAATATATGTCAGAAACCCTGTTAGGAAGATATAGATAATATTTAACATTTCATAGTTTCATGATTTTGACAGAGACTGAAGTGTAAAGCTGCTGGTTTACTTGCGTTGAGAAATTTTAAATGTAACTGCACCTGGATGTGCAACAACATTCCAATTTGTACTAATTCAAGGTTTTTTATTTTATCATAATACAAATTATATGCGCCTGTTTTATTGATTCAGTCATCAACCAAATCTTGTTTTACTTCAAAAACTTTTCTTATTGTGTCAAATATTGCTATTTAATTTAAAAAAGCCTCTGATTTATATTTTTGAAGTTGTTTTCCACCGTTTCGATATCCTGTATATAAAAACAAACACAATTTTTGCTGTTTTGAGAGTGACTATCTGTGTGGATAGCGAGCCGGCAGGCTGCTGCTCTTTTAAATATTGTCATCTTAATAAGGCAAGTTAAGTTTATCTGCGTGGCAGCATTCATACACACAGTTTAAAGTGCTTTACAGGAAAACAAAAAACCAAGACAAGAGAAATATGATGATGCTGCACCATGACTTAAAATTTTATAAATAGTACGAGTGGAATTTTACGTAGATTTTCAAACATAATCTTTCAAAAATGTTTGATACTGATAACCAGCCCATGCCTACTTTGTGCTGTGGTTTATTCCATTAACACAGTTTGCTTTGCAGTGCAATGTTGCACCAATAAACATCTCATAACATCCTCCTTCCTTAGGTACTTTGAGAAGCGGCTGCATGCATCGGAGGAGACCTACAAAGAAGAAATAACTCTGCTCCAGCTGAGGTTGGTCGAAAGTGCCTTGGAGGAATCTGTAATGAAAACTGCAGAGGACTGGTATGTTGGTAGGCCTTCATATGTCGTGATGTTTCTCCAGTGCAGTTTGAAAACATCTTGAGCATTCATTCCTTTGGTCTCGGTTTCAGTACTTTGCATCACATTCCGGCCGAGGAAAAGGATGTAAGGGATCCACCTATTGGTCGCGCTGTAAGAATGTTTTGAAGCCAAATAATTTGATGTTTCATTTATTTACTTCCTTGAGTCTCTCTAAAGATGCTTCATTGTTGGTTTTGTCTTATGCAGGAATTACTCGACAACTTAAGGCTTGAGCTGGAGGCGAAGCATGCAATGGACCTTTCCAAGCTTGAATCTTCTTTGGCTCGTTCTTATAAAGAAGAGCTGCAGCAGGTGAGGCACCATGTTTGACTCATGTATGCTAAAGAGTCAATAGCCTGACATTTCTCTATTTTAGTTTACTTCGTTGTTTCTCAGGTGCGCTCAGACCTCACGGACCATTACTATGAAGAGCTGCAGGGGATGAAGACCCGTCATGCCCTGGAATTAGAGCAACTCAGAGCCAAACTTTCAGAAAGGCATTTACAAGGTGTCTTACAATTACATTTCAACAAATAAATGCTCCCTTTGCTTTTTAAAAGATTGTAACATTAAGAAAATCTTCATACAGATCTCACTACAGTGCACTTGGAGGCAGAACGGCAGGTAGAGGTAATAAAATAAATTCAGAACATTTGATTTGAATTTTATCAGCATTTTTTTCTTGTTTTATTTCAGTGTTTTATTCTTAATCAGGTTGAGGTAGAACAGAGGATGTGGCGTCTGACTGAGGAGCTGCAGACAAGGACGACAATCATCCACACCCTTGAGAACAACCTTGCTGCCTTGAGTAAACGGCACAAAGCTGATCATGGGGAGGATATTCTGGAGGAGCAGAGAGAAGAGCTTCAACAGAAACATGAAAATGAGATCTCTGCCTTGAGGTCAGACCTTGAAAAGGAGAAGAAGCGCCTTGAAGAAGCTCTTGAAAAAAGAGAGCAGATGAAGTCTCTTGAAGTTGCTCTGAATGATGAAGAAGGTATGCTCTCTTTAACATGAGTTATGTTGGGGACACTCGAGTTTTTTAATTATTAAGAAACTTTGTCTTCTAGGCCCACAGCTTCTAATGGTGAAACAAAGATTGGAGGCTCAGTATGACAATGAGCTGCAAAAGGCAAAGAACAGCATGGCTGTAGAAATAAAAGAGCTCAAAGTTCGGCTTCAGGAGCAGAGCGAGGAGACGCTTGGACTAGCCTTGCAAAGGTCAGATCTAATATGTCTGGGTTTTTTTTTTGGCTGTCTTTGTGAATATTCTAATAAATCTGAATGTAGTTGAAAAAACCCGACTTTATTTTATTTATAACTGGAAATGCACCAAACAATCAGCCAGAGATCACAATTGGCCAGATTCCCTTAATTGGCTCCAACTGGTGGACAAATGAATCCATTTTTATTCCCAAATCATTTGTAGGAAAGTGGAGGAGTAGTTCTTTTTTTTTAGTTTTTATCCTGTTTGAAGAATGAAATATATTTTATTCTCAGAAATTAATATTATTTCAGTTGTAAATTGAATGATTTATATTAGGATTCAGTCAGGAAAATAATTAATAAACTATTTATAATCACTGAGAAAACATTAACAAACAAATATGAAACTACCTAAAGGGAATCCTAATAGAGTTGGAGAATGAATGTTCAGGTTTTCTTTAGCTGATTAAATATGTACCTAATATAAAATATTTTGCTTTCCTTTGAGCTTGTTTTTATCACCGTGTCTCCAGGTTCCGAGAGGAGAAAGCGGCTTTGGAGCAGCATTTGGTCCAGAGATATGAAAAGTCTATGGCAGAGCTGGAAGACGAACATAAAGCTGAGCTCGAACATGAGAGGACAACACTCCAAAACAAGCACTCAGAAGACATGAATGCCCTCAGTGCCAAACACAAAGCACAGCTAGACTCACTCGGTGCCTGTCACAGAGATATGGTCATTGAGCATGAAAATAAACACAAAGCTGAACTTGTTGCACTGGAATCGGCCCTCCATTCTAAACAAATGGAGGACCTTAGAAAGCTGGAAGCTGCTTTTCAGGAGACAAGTCAGGCACAGCTGGAGGCTTTGGAAGCAGAATTGGCTCACACACACCAGGAAGAGCGGGATGAACTGGAAAAGAGAATGCTGGGTAACATGGACACTTTGGAGGCCACCTACTTAAAAGAAGTGCAGGTAAGTAGATTCAAAAACCATTAAAGTAAACTAGGTTGAGTTTAGTCTGTGCAATGCATGGTAGTATTCAAAAAATGTATCGTTGATTTTGTTTCTCCAGTTTAATGCTTTTACTTCATGTGTTCAAATTTATCAAAGGCATTACGAGATGAAATTAATCAACTTGAGGAGAAGCATCGTCAGGACCTGATTTCCACGCGTTCAGAGCACAAACGGCTGATGGAGCTCCAGGCTGCCGAGCAGCTGTCCATCAGGGAGGAGCTGAAGAGAGAACTGGCTCAGGTACACATGGAGAAGTTCAAGGCTATGGCAGCTGAGCTCAGCCACGTTCACAAGGTAAGCAGTTCTGGCCTCATTACTGAAGTTCAATTATGTAAAAATCACATAAACTATAATATTGTGTTGACTTTTCACTATGATTTGTTTTACAGATGGAGCTGGCTGCTCAAAAAGAGACTTTAGACACAGAACACTGCAAAGCCTTGGAAGCACTTAAGCAGCAGGTACAGGTGTCCTTAAATTACTTTTGAGTTTCTTTTTTATGTTGGAAAGCCAAAAATCAGAAGTCTACTGGATCTTACATTAATTTGAATATCATTACATTATGGACTTTATTATTTATGACGAGGTCCTTGTTGGCATTTTTCAGTTCTGTTTCTTTTACTTTTATAAAATAAAAAATTCACTTTGATTAAAAAAAAAAACAGGTTCACTTAATAAAACTGCCGCTGTTTAGCAATTAATTGCAGATGTAAATTCTAAAGTTACATATAATTATCCTTAGGGCAAGATTACTAAATTTGACAGAGAGACATAGAGTTTAAAGTCAAAGTCACTGACAATTGAAAATATTTTATATGTGAATTGCACAGAATTTCACAAATTAAGATTATGTATGAATATTAACTTGTGTGCGTTATGGTTATTGTGTACAGAGTAAAAACAAGTGGTTATATACACAACCCTTTTATATACATTTTAATGCAACAATGTGGTGCACTGATATATCAGACGGTCCCAATTTAGTTGCAGGGCTAAAGATGCAGGATGGTGGAAGTTAGTGGAGGGTGTTTACTCTGGTGCATTGCGAGGGACAGGCAGCATTCTAACAGCCCGGTGTGTGAGGCTGTTACTTAGTCTGGTAGAACCGGGACAGAGGTTCTGGTACCTTCTTTAAGAGGGGAGGATCTTAAAGGGAGGGTGGGTTTAATTGGGTTGTCAGTTGTTAATAGTGGCTTCCTTCCGGTTCAGAAAGGAAGGGGAGAGGGGGACATTAATGGCCCTGCAGGCTGCATCTGCTGTAGATATATTCTTTATAAGGTTTAGCTTTCATACTATTTGTTGTTGCTGGTCAGGACTGATGAACTTTCCCCCTGTAAAAAGTATGCATGATATGTGTTGAAGTCTTGGTGAGCTTTTGGCCGCTGAGGAGAGGTCCTTGGTTATCTCCGAAATTTTGTACTGCGGACTCTCTCTACAGAGGAGTAGTTGACGATCCAAAGAGGGTGCTCAGGGTGGCGTCTTCTGAAGTCAGTGACCATCTCCTTTGTATTTTCTACATTGAGATTATACCTGATGTTTTATCTAATGAATTTAAGGCAGGACAACCCCTATGGTTGTCATCCACAGACATGACCAACATATTGGTGCTTTATTTCAGCTGGTATTCATTTGTATGCAGGGTCAATAACAGGGAGCTGAGAACACATTCCTGAGGAGCCTCAGCACTTAGGATAATGACTGTGGATGTTTTTGTGGCGATCTTCAGAGCTTGTGTTGCTAATTGAGACAGTCCAGCAGCTGTTCACAGGAAACTTAAGGCGAAATGGGTTGATCCAAAAATCACTAGTTTGTTGTAACCATCGACCATATAGTAAATAAATCGTGTTTTAAATGTTCTTGTTTCCACTAAAATCGATTCCTGTGCTTCTTTTCCCAGGTTTTAGAACTCGAGCAGCAGCACAGCACTGCCCTGCAGGAGCTCTCACAGTCTTACAGCGTTGAAAAGGAACAGCTCGTAGAACAGCACCAAAGTCAGCTTCTGGTGCGTGTTATTCATGAATGAGCAACACAGCATCTTAGTGTGTGTTTCATACACAATTATGAATCCTTTTTCAGTGTCCTGACCTGTGAATGATTGTGTTGGTGGCTCTTACAACCCATTAGAGAAGGGATTACATTAATCATTGTTTATCCTCTATAATGGCATGTTTGCTCTGTAGATGCTGAGTGTTTAGATTTTTTCTTTTATTTTTAAGCACTAAAATTGTTGCCAGCCACATACCATGGCATTGGAATTGTGTGGATTTCTGTTGTAGGAGTTGAGGGGAACTTCTGCACGTGAACTGGATGCTTGTCGCAGGGAGCTTGAAGAAGAGTCGACAAGGCAACGGCAGCACTTCCTAGAAGAGGTGGAGCTCCTCAAAGTTCAATCAGAAGAGCGACTTCAGGATAAGATTAATCAACTAAAGGTAACAACTGAGCGGTTTAGGTAAGAGGAAAAAAAGATGAGAAGCTCAGAAATGTCATTTGGACTGACATCTTCAATTTATTTTAATTTGTGTTTTAAAATGCACAATCCTTTCCAGATAGTGCATTTTTAAATATCGTGTAGTTGGAATATTGCACTCTTGTTGAAAATGTTACATAATAAATAGGATTATCCAGAGCTACAGTGTGTGCCAACTGTGATGCCCTCTCTAAGCTCCAGCTGCACCAGTTCAGTGGCTAGTTCCCTCAGTTGGACTCAAACCCAGTTTTCTCATAATCCCACCATCATAGACGTGGAAGTGTTGACGTCCGTTTGTCTCCATTCTCAATCTGTGCTCTTCTGGGCAACGGGTTTCCGTTCATTCATCTGAACCACAGCTAAATGGGATGGATTTTGGGGTTTTATCCTGTAATGCTAAAGGTTTTAAGGCGGGAAAGATTTTTTTTTTAAAATAGGCATTTAATGCAGGTTGAAATGTGCAACCAGTCATTCAGTCAGACAGCAAAAGATCTGAAGCAAGAATACATTCATGATTTGTTTTTTCTCTGCATCTTCTGATTCATGGAACCACGTCGCCGCTCTTGCTGAAGACGGAATTTGAAGAACGGAAAGAGGTGGAGCTTAAAGATTTGAGGCAGAGCTTCACATCTAAGCATCAGGAAAAGGAAGAGAGCTACACAAGCAAAATGAGCCAGCTCACCACCCAGCTCCAGCAGCTAGATGCTGTAGTTACCCAGGTACTGAAGACACACCTTAACCATTCCACAAGTCTTGCCAGGTTTTACATTGCATGGTGCAGATGGAAAGTTTTAAAATAACATTTAATATTGATTCCAATGATTGAATCATTTGAGTTCTTGTTGTTGTTTATAGGTGTTCAAATATCTGAGTTTTTCCTTGGTTATGTCAGCAAAAAAATAAAACCACCAGTTCATCGTCTTAACACGGATTCTTTTGTTGAGACTCAAAAATTCAGAGTATGGGTTTAAAAAAAATATGACCCGTCTCTCGGCTGGCCTGGGAACACCTCTGGCTTCCCCCGGAGAAGCTGGAGGTGGTGTCTGGGGAGAGGGAAGTCTGGGCGGTCACTGCTGAGACTGCTCCTCCCATTACCTGAGCCACGATAAGCGTTGAAATTTTAAAATCCTAGTTGTGGCTGAAATCATTTTGTTCTGAAGATTACTAAAACATTTTCATCTTTACTTCACCAAACCATGTTAAACAAATTGGTTACAAAGGGCCTTCATTTATTCCTTTTTGAAAAATATGTTTTTAGTATGATGGACTTAATTTGTGGACCCCTAGGTTTTGTTGTCACATGATTTTTCTGTTTTTTGTAAATCTGCGTCTCCCCCATCTAATTGCTGGAGATAAAGATGTTTCTGTTTGTTTATATTTGTTTCCATGGCCCCAGTGCGCTTTAAAGTAAAATATTAACAAACACTCGGGTTGGCATAGAGAGCTTTAACAGAGGAGGTGGAGGCTGTTGCCATGGCAGTGGCTTTGTTTTATTAAGCCAGGTGGCTACTAGAGATGAATTAAGGAGGGAATGGGGAGGAACAAGAGGGAAGAAATGGTGAAACCACAGGGAGAGAAAGAAGAGGTACAGGAAGCAAAGGTAAGAATAGTAACTACTGTGCTGTGAAAAAAAGCGTTTTGGCATTTAAACAGAACTACAACCTAACTGCACTGACTTGGTACTCAGTTTCATCATTGAGAACTGGATACCAGTAATGCTGCTAGACAAGGATATGTAAGGATTACATTTGCCACGTCTGCTTCTAGCCGGCTTTAACAGGTGTTGGGAACTGTGTGATCTGTAATAATAACGAACAAAAATTAACGGGAGATTTGATTTTTACTTCTATTTCTGCAAGTTTTTTTTGTGTAATTCTGTTCATACTTACAATTTAAAGACTATTTTTAATGGACCTTTATGTTAGGGCTGCACAGGACTGTTTGGAGTGCAGTGGACAAATGTTTGTCTATTATATTCCAGGTGTTGATGAACTCGATTTTCCATGCTAATGCAATATTTAGCCAGAGTCTCACAGCAGGATATGATCAAACCAGACACAAATGATATTACCCAAAATGCCAAAGGTCACTGAGTGTAGGAAACAGACGAGAAAGAGGAAAGACAAAAATTGGGCATATATTGCAATATTTACCATAATTATTGACATCACAGTATTTTCTGATATCGTGCAGCCCTGATTTGATTTTAGCGACTTGACACAATCCATAAAATAAATGAAAGAGACAAGAGGGAACACTTAGTTTTGGGAGTGAAATGATTTAAAAACTGTTTCCTCCTTCAGCTGCGAGCAGAAATTGGGTGCTTGCAGGTAGAGTTGCATGGAAAACGTTCCGAGATGGAGACCTTGGACACCCTCCTTCAAAGAAGGGAGCGTGAGAGTCAGGAGGGGGGCAACCTTCTCAAGATGCTCACTGATGACTTACAGGATGCCAAAGAGGAAAGGTACGTATTTTTTTTCTTCATAATGTTTGGACCAGGGTGAATAAATTGTTTCAGGTGTGTGAAATTGATGTTTGCTGTTTGATTTTTAAGGTTTCAGATAACTATATAACTGGCACATTTTAGCACTGGCAGAGTCCCCCACGTTTCAGATTTTAGTTTTTTTTTTTTATCAAAATTTGTTGTAAATTTGTTGTAATTCCTGATGACACTAGTAAATCTTGTCATGTATGGCTGCAATAAATGTACTCCCAAAATGCATCAAATTGGATTTTCTTGTTTCACCCCCCCCAGGAGCAAACTGTACAATGCAAATGAAAAGATGAGTAAGGCGCTTATTGAGATGCTGCGTAGTGTCATAGCAACAGAAGAACTGATTGGACAAAAGATCAACACCAGGATCCAAACAAATGAGCAGAAACTACAGAGAAGTTCAACAGGGAATAAAGATCAAGAATCAGGTTCGTTAATCTTGGACTATAGTCCATATAAGATTCAATTAGTAGCCATAATATAAAATTCAGATTTTTACGACTTAAAGAGCAGCTGTTTAAATATATTTCTCTTAAACTATATGAAGTTTATGAAGTATATGAAGACATTATTTTGCTTTTCTTATTCACAGGTATTTCAGTTGCAGATTTGACATCGGAGGACATGGAGCTGACCCAAATGCTCTGTGAGAGTCTGCTGGTTACAGACACTCAGATCAATCCAGGAGGAGAAGAATCGGCTCTTAAAGCTTGCAGCAGGTTACGTCTGGCGGTGGAGACACTCCTGGACCTGCTCAACGAAGCTCATACTCAGGTAAGGACATTATGAAGACATGGATAGATTTATTTGTACACCTTGGAAGGATGTCTAAGGACCTTTGTCATTAATTCATATTTTGTTGCAGTTTCATAATCGCACTGAAAGATCAGGAAAAATCCAATCTTTAAATTGAACAAATTTGTTGTTTTTAGGAGGGGGTATTTTGTATTATTCCTTTTTGACAATAGGACAGCACTTAGTCTTCTACACCATCTCACAAGCTCGGAGCATTTAGACGGAGAGATCTTGGACTGTTCCAGTTTTCTGTTTTTCTCACCCCTTAGGGTTTACATGTTGGGATTGAAGATTTTAAGAGTTTATTTTGTGTCTTACAAACCATTTCAGTTCTAATTTGGCCGTGTGCTTTGGATCACTGTACTTTTGAGACTACCAAAGATTTTTATTTAAATTCTGCAGGTATTTCAAACATTTCTTGATGCCACTAAAAGAGTTCCCAGGGCCTTCGGTAGATAAACGGGCCCTCACAGCATTACAGATCCTACACTATAATATACTTAATAATGAGCATGAGGTTCTTTTCCACATATTCATACTTTGTGTCTGCGGCCAAATGCTAAATCTTAGCTTTGTTCCATCATTGGCTAAAAAAAATGAGCCTATGTGTCATATCATTTTTGTACCCCAGGAAACCAGAAGTCATACATTATTCATTAGATGTTCCTAAAAAAAAAACAAAAAAAAACTGGTCAACCACAAAAAGTCAATTATTAATTGAAAAATGCTTCACTTACATGTGTTTGTAATTGAATTGTGGGCAGTACCAATAATTATGATCAGTTATTTTGTTAAAAACAATTATTTTGTAAGATTGGATTTTTTTTCACCCCACTCTGAACAGATTATCTCAAATTAAAGGTTGTATTTTTCACACATCTTGTGATATGCCCTTTCAATAAAAGGCTTTTTTCAGTTTACAATCCCAACCAATCTGTCCGTGTCTGTAGCTAATTTTGGATTTGTCTGTTTGCTTCAGCTGGAGCAGACACGCGGTGTTCATTTCACTCTTGAGGAAAAGTTCTCCCAGGGCAGAGAAGACACCACCCAGCTACTTGAACAGCACAAGCTCCTGATGAAGCAGCTCGATGAGGAGGCCAAGCTGAAGAGCCGCCTCCAACTGGAGCTCCATAAGGCAGAGGGTCAGCTATATGTTTGTTGTTAACTTTAAATGTCAAAGTCTCTCATTGATTTCCTAGGGGCATTCTTGAGGCTTTCAATAAGTTTTTTTTTTAGTTTTTTTTATCTGCTTGTTGTTTTCAGGGCTTCTGGAGGGCTATGTGGCTGAAAAAGCTGCCCTGGAGGAGTCTCTGCAGCAGAAGGAGACTCAAGAAGAAAAGCTTGTGGAGGAGCTGGAAGACCTAAAGGTGAAGCTGCATGAGATGCAGGGCCTCACCGCGGAGGTGGACAGTGTCCGAGTAAAGTATCAGGAGCTCACCGAGGAGCACGCCATTCTCCTGCGCCAGAAGGAGCATCTCTCTGCTGGGCTTGGGGAGAGAGAGAAAGGTGACTAAAATCAATTCAGAATCATGATATAAATTTAAAAAAATCATTGAATGTGTCTGCAGAAAACTGCACCAGCTGTTGAATCGGCCTGACCATACACTTATGTAATATCTGTGCTCAGATGTGCCATCTCTCCGTTGGCCATTGGCTCAATTTAGATCCTGACGCAGGTTTGTGGGTCAGAGTGGAGTGTGACTGTGTGTGTTTGAGGGGGGGGATTACTTTGCAGTGTAGGGTTGCTGTGCCATTTGTTGTCGTTCTACTTCTTTTAGCGCGGTATGCGTATCTGTATGCATTAAACCAGCCTCTAGTGGATTATCTTGTTTTATTTTCTACATTTGAAAAGATCTGTAACCTTCAACCTTCATTTTCTTTTTCTTCAAGCTTTGCTGGCAGAGACGGAGCGTTTGACCCAGGACAGACTGGACTTGCAGAGGCAGGCAGAAAAAGACCACAAGTCTCTCTCCCTGCGCCTCAGGAACCTGGAGAGAGAGCTTGAAGATCAGGAAACTAAAGGCCTGGAGAAAGAGCTGCAACATAAGAATCACACTGAAGACCTAAGTCAGCGTGTCCAAGCACTTGAGAAGCAGCTGAAACACGATAGACAGTTTATAGAGGTGAGGTTATGACGCTTCATAAAAAATACCCTTTAATGTAAGGTAATGCAGGGTATAATCATATCTTGCATTTTTATTTGGATTTTTCTTGACTTTTTGAGTGTCACACGTCCGCATCAAGGACCGTCTTTCACGTAATTTGCGTTGATGCATGCAGGAGCAGGCCGTGGAGCGTGAACATGAACGAGACGAGTTCCAGCAGGAGATCCGCAGGCTTGAAGCCCAGCTCAGACAGACAGTAAATGTAGATAACAAGGCACACAAGGTGAGAGCCATAACCACTACATTTCTTTCCTCAGTCTGGTTTGGCTGGATGCTGATCATTTCGCCTCTTTACCATTTTGCACCTTTTTGTTAGTCATCTAATACCTAACATTTTGAGTATGAAAAGGTGACATCTTTCCATGGATGTTTCAAACCGATCACGTGTCAGTTTGCTCAGTTTTCAAACCGAGGATTTAGAAAATGTGGTCATGTGACTGCAATAAATGAGCTGTATCAGCAGGAAGTGGGTCGGGGTAATTTTGTTTTGTCCAGAGGTCGTTACCTCTCATAAGTGTTGAATGGTACGAAGAGGGATCAAAACCACAGTCAATGAAATTGAGAGGTAATATTAAATCAATGGAAAATAATTTATAATAAACATGGAGCATGAAGATGCATCCAGCTCAGTAATACCAGGCACCAGGTGGAACAAATGTCTTCAGATTTTTGGATGTAAATGTGAAACTATATCAAGTTATTTATTTATTCACTGAAGTAGGCTTTTTCTAAATATTTATGGCCTCTTCTATGATTTTTTGTTTTATTTTACATACATCTCTCTGTTGGGATGTCAGTGTCTTTGGTTAAAAAAAAAAAATAATTATCTGTGTAAAAAAAAATATGATGTATACATGAGATTTGAGCATTTAAAATAAACTGCTTAACAGTGGTAGGATTGTAGGAAACAGTTTATTTACAGGAATGGAAAAAGCGAGCGGTGGGTAAGGAATGATGGGAAAAATTGGCGAAGAGGTGAACTGAACCTCAGCTGATTTGGGCGCATAACTCAGCTTTTTTAAAACGAACGCCATTGGTAACTGCTGATGTAGGCTCTTCAATTTGATTATTAATTTTTGATAAAAGCAATTTTAACTCGAAGTAATCTTGGCGTGTTTGGATTGTTGTGTATCTAACAGAAAGGAAATCACAAACGGAGTAGTTTTTCCCAACATAAATGCATAAAGCAGCTTGAATTCTTAAACTAAGGTTTAAACTTGTTTGATTTAAGGTGTGACTTTGTGCTTTCAACATGTAATTTCTGTGCAAGTTGCCAAGTGGAATACAGTTGAATTAACTGAATTATACATACTGTATTATGTTTGCCAATGAGCCTGACTATTGCTATGTGCTTATTCCTGTGTTGAATGGATTGCTGTAGTTTGAAGATTTGCTTCTTCAGGTATGAAATCTAATTGTAGC
This sequence comes from Crenichthys baileyi, assembly GCA_036173005.1. NCBI lineage: Eukaryota > Metazoa > Chordata > Actinopteri > Cyprinodontiformes > Goodeidae > Crenichthys > Crenichthys baileyi. The sequence goes on from JAHHUM010000866.1 coordinate 362,344, forward strand.
GTCATTTTTGCTCCTCTGAAACTTGTGCATGATTTCCCCTATTCCTGTGTAATCATCCGTAGTCTTTTTAACTGTGCTTGTCATGAGTCCAGTATTCTTTCCCATCGATCATTAGCTAATAGATTAACATATCTCTATCATTACTCTTGGGAATGCTTTCACCTTAATCTCTGTATCATTGGCTGCAAATCTGGAATGGCTTGTACAACTTTATTGCAAATCATGTAATTTTTCTTTTTTTAAATCGAATGTCTCTACCTCAAACTCCGAGATTGACAAAAACTGTCCCCGTTACCTCTGCAGGTGGAGAGTCTTCAAGCTATAATCAAAGATAAAACAGAGGACTATTCCTCATTACTTGAGGCCAATCAGCAAGCGCAGCGTGATCTAGCAGAGCGCAACGAGGAGATAGACAAGCTAGCGGGACGAATCCGAGAGCTGGAACAAGCCCTCCTCAACGGTGCCGAAAGTGTTAGAACTGTCAGTGATCTGGAGCAAGAACTGCACAAAGCAAAGCAAAGGGAACAGGAGCTCACACAGGTAAGAGCTGCTTACACACTTCCAGCTCAGCAGTTTCAGTACTTTGCCAGTATTTTCTTTTCATTTTGTCACGTTAAAACCTCAAACGACCTCAACGAAGTATTTTATTCGGGTTTTGTGTGCACAGTTGTTAGGTGATGAGACAATTACCCTTTTTTTAACGTTTCGTTTACACATGTAAACCCAAACACTGTGCGATGCATTTTTATTTAGCCTCTCAGAGTCAGTACTTTGCAGAACCGCCTTTACTGCAATTACTGGAAGTCTTTTGGCTCAGGTCTCTACCAGCTTTGCACATCTAAAGATTCAAACTTGTTGCCCATTGTTCTTGTTCTGTAATAGTGTGAACATCAATTTCTCAATTCAATAGCAGTTAGTGTTGGACTTTGACTGGGCCTTTCCAACACATTGATATGGTTTGATGCTTATACGCTATTCCATTGTCGCTCTGGCTGTATGTTTAGGGCCTTTGTCCTGCTAATGGGTCAAACTTCACTCCAGTCTCAAGTCTTTTGTAGCCTCTAACAGGATTTCTTCCAGGATTGTCCTGTAAGGTGTTCCCTCCCATCAACTCTGACCAGCTTCCCTGTCCCTGCTGAAGAAAAGCCTCTGCACAGCATGATGCTGCCACCACCATGTTTCACAAAGAGGAGTATGTGTGCTAATAAAGGCTAAAAAGTAATATTCTGGTCTCAGCTGACCAGAGCACCTTTTCACACAAATTTGCCGTGTCCCACACATGAATTGTGGGATTCTTCAAGAATTTCTTTCAAAACATTACTCTCAGTTTGACTACACTGGGTTTTACTGAAGGATATTGGAATAAACAGTGAAGGCTGATGATGAGATTAGCACTCTCTCTACTTTGTCACATAAAAGACTAATATACTTGGAGGTTTTTGGTTATAAGGTGACAAACATTAGAACATGCGGCACTATATGTCAGGGAAATTGTTTTTCAATGATCCTCTCCACTTTTCTATAAGGATAAGCTTGCTCTGGAGCAGCAGCAGCTGTCCAGTAGGCTCCAAATCTCAGCTTTGCAGTCCAAGCTGGATGAGACGAGGCACTGTTACCATGACAACACCCGTGACCCCACCCAGGAGCTTAGGGATGCCTTGGATGCTGCTCAGCAAAATCTACATCGCAAAGAGCAAGAGGTCTGTTATATTCCATAAAAAACTGCTTTGTGAATTATTTAGACACCAGATTTGCAGGTTTGACTGCAGTGCCATCTTTTGGTTGAAGTAGGAATGCTGGGATATTCTGTAAAACTGTCTTTTTCTGTTTTAATCATCATATCTCCTAGGTCGAAGTCTTGCTTAGCCAGTTGGAAAATGTGCAAAGTGACTTGAACCAAAAAGAGGTTGAACTGAAAAACCTCAGAGCTCAGCTTGAACTACTGACGAATAAGAATGTGGCGCAAGTTCAGGAGCTCCAAAAGGAAATTTCTTCCCTCAAAGTAAGAACCGTTCTGTCTCTACATCCAATTATTTTCTTATATGTAATTTCACTTTATAGATACTCTACAGGTAACTAGATACAACATAAAATGCAAAACTGCATTAGTTTCACCTTTTTATCTTTTCTACCTGGTTAATTTATATTGGAAGTGTAAGCGAACTGCTGTGTATGACTTGCAGGACACCGTGTCCACCCTCACTGATCTGAATGCAAAAAAGGAACAAATTCAGATGGCAGAAAATGAGGAGGAGACCCTCCCTGCAGCACTTCTTCAGGAGAAAAACCAGGAGATCGATCATCTTAACTGCGAGATCCAAAAACTTGAGCATGAGCTAGAGAGTGCAAGGAGCAACAAAGTCAGTGTAAGCGTTCTAACACAAAGTATCTCTAAAAGCTGTTTGTATTCATTAACTTAGGGCATCTCAAAATGTTTGCTTTTTCTGTATTTTTCTTTTAAAGGCTCTGAAGGTTGAGCTGGAGGATCTGCAATCTCGGGTCGAGCATCTTCAGTCTGAAATCACAAGAGTGCGTCAAGAAAAACAGGAAGAAGAGGAGCGACTTCATGAGGTCATTAGCACGCTGCAGGCAGAGCTTGCCACCCTGGGTCCCAATCTGCATGAGGTCAGTGACTCCCAAGATGGCGACAGCATCAATGCCTCACCTTCCCCCAGCCCTGAACCTCACATGGAGCACCTGCAGGAGAGGAGGGGAGGTCCAAACAGCCTGAAGCATGAAATCAGCCTCACACATTCTGCTTCCTCCTCTTCTCTTCGGTCTCGTCTCAAAGCCCTGCAGAGTCAGTTTGAAACTGCTGTGGCAGAGAAAGAAGGACTGGAGCGCCTGCTGCTCTCACAGGAGGAAGAGTACCGGACACAAGGGGAAGAGTTTGGAAAGAGAGTCAGAGCCGAGAGGGAAAAGTTGGATGAAATCCAGGGTCTCCTCAGACTGAGGGAGACGGAGTTGGAGAAAGAGAAAGAAAAGAGAAAACTGTCAGAGGAAGAGAGGGACAGTTTGAAAGTTAAAGCTGAAGAGGCAAACACAATACGAGAAGAGAAAGACCACCTGAACTCGGTTGTTTTGTACTTGCAAAAGAGTGAACAAGAGCGAATGAGAGAGATCGAAGCTTTAAAAACAAAGGACCACAGGATGAAGCTGGAAATGGAGGTCCTCAGAGAAGCCAGCCTCACTCTTGAGAAGCAAGTCCAGGAAGTAAGAGCAGAAAACGTAGAGATGGCTAAAGGGGTTGCTGAAGGAAGAGAGAGGATTAAAACCCTGGAGACTATGAAAGGAGAACTTTCAGCAGAACGCGAGGCACTAAGGGGACGAGAGTGTCGGCTCCAGGAGGAAATCGAAACGCTTAGAAAAGAAGTTGGGTCAATGAAGGCCCTCATCCAGGAGCTGACGGTTAAGCTGAGAGAAAAAGAAATCCGTCAAGAAGAGGTTCAAAATGAGGTTCTGGTGAGTGTGTCACATTGTTAATCCAGCACCTCCCTCTAGTGTCTAACTGTCATGGCTGTAAGGGACTTCTCTGATAGAATGAGTTAGATATGTCTGTGAGGTATGTCACTCATCCATTCAGAGAACCAAGGTTACATACATAAGCTTAAGGTTCACATTGCAGTCTAAATCCATTTATAAATGCTATTGGAATCTTGTTTGTAGCACCGCCTAGTGTCCAACCTGCATTATGTGATTTATTTCTTTTGTTTATGGCCTAATTTTAACCAAGAGTTCAAAGCAAAAATCACAAAAATACAGACGCTGTAAAAACATTCTCAGAAGGGTTGGGGTTGCAGATCGACTAAGTTTATTTTTTTAAATGTTAAGGTTTATTCAAGCAATATATCCTAAAAAATCTCAGCTCATTGGAACAAATGTTTAAGTCTCTATTTTCAACGTTTAAAGATTAAATTCATTATATTTTTCATTTCCAAGTCACGTCTGCTCCAGTCATTTGTTACCGCATTGAAGCAGTCGACCTAGGGCATTACCATGAATGCATCTAACAAAGTGTTTTTTTTACAAAATATGTTTATTGATTTTTAGGTTTATGCAAACATAAAATAAAGCAGAACAAAATAGAACACAGAACAACAAAACAACAACCCGGCTCTAAGGTATCGGTGGCAAATTTGGAAAAAGAATAATGTGCACTCTAAGGAAGTAAGGACATGGTTACATTATAGAAAGCCCCGCAAAAAAATTGCTGAAATATCCAGACCAACATACAACATAAAAGGATCCCAAATTTTATGAAGCACATTCTCTCTATTGTGTAACTTGCTTGTTAAGTAATCTAACGACACATATTCAAGTACAGTCCGCTGCCATTGTGAATTAGACGGAGCTCTGTCTGTAATTCAGTTCAGAAGATACATTTTCTTGCACAGAATATAAGCATCATGTCAAGTTGTTTTTCACATTTCCCCTTAATGTTGTTATTTGCATTCCACTTAGCAAGCACAATGGGTTACATTCAGTAGCAGCAGAGAAGATCTTATCCAGTTCACTTTCTATACTAAACCAAAATTGCTGTATTTTTCTACAGGACCAAAAACAGCGTCTGAGATTACCTACCTCCGTTTTACACTTAGGGCAGAGCGGAGAAAGAGCTGAACTAAACCGATGGCGTTGAGAGGGACATATATGAGAACAATGTAACATTTTAAGTTGGATAGCTTCTACCCTGTTGGAGATGTTTAAAGAGTTAGCATTTTCCCAGGCCTTGTCACTGATTTCCATAACTAGCTCTTCTTCCCATGTCCTCTTCAAATGAGCTACGTTTGTGACCCCATAGTCTTCAAGCAAAGCATAGTAAGTCTTAATAGAGCTTGTAAGTGTTGGCCTAAACAACTGTTTTTCGCAATCAGAAACAGTTTGGTCTTCAAGTATTGTTGTGTTCTTTCAAATGTAGTCCCCTACTTGTAAGTACCAGGAAAAAATCATGTCTACAAAGTTTGTTGTTAATTGGTGCAATCCCTTCTGATATAATCATTTATTAGTTCTCCCTAGTGTTGCCTGTTTGCAAATTTAGGTATTCTACCCCAGGATATTATTTAATTCAGATATATCTTCATATGTCAGAGATGGGCCCTTATAAACCTTTTAGCTATCTAGCCAGCCTTGAAACTGGCTTTGACCATAACTTGCTTATCTTTAAAACTTCAAAAATCATCTCTGATTACAGGATTCAGCTTTGTCTGGCTACAGCAGGCACATTTAAGACCATTTAGACCAATCTTAAAAGGAGCTTTTGATAGATTTAGCATTTTTTTTGATTTGGCAAAAAAAGATTATCGGAGGAAATGGGCATGGTTTAACTATTCCCATGCAGAGTCCTTGCAGGATATGGTTTTGAAAGTGTGACTTATAGCTTGCGAGTTATGGGCCAAAATATGTTGACCCTAACAATATTGCCTCCTACTGGTGGTTAGTATTGATTTTCTTTTGGCAAAGTAGCAGTGCAGGTACTTAAGTTGCAATAAAGGTCTTCAGATTCGCTCCAGTTAACGCTGCTTTATGAAATGAAATTTAAACATTTAAAACAATTGTTCCGCGGCTGTTTATTTGAGAAAAGGGCCAGAATTCGCACTACTCATTATCGGCAGAATTCAATAAATAAAGTTAAATAAGAAATTCCAGATTTGCTGCCTGTGGTACACAGACTTAGGTTATATGATGCTGGAGTGCAGTGGCAGAAAAACGGAAGGAAATGTGGAAAATGATCCAACTAAACATTTACAAAAATTATTAAATACAGGAATTATCAGAAAATTCCCAAAACAGCTTTAGAATATCAAGCCTGGGTTTGGTATGAGCTCGATTTTCTTTTTAATGCCTCTAAAACAGAACATTTTTTGATAGAAATAGATAGAAATGGATGCACTCATCCCAACAATACTTAACAGTCTTCACCGGACGATGTGTTGAAAAAATGTGCAAAATTTCACAAATCCAAATGACTTGGATATATATAAAGGTTAGCTTAAAAGTATACTTTTTTATGAAGGCATTGTGACTCGTAGAGAAAGGTATTAGAGGTTTTTAACCCAGATAGCTCTGTAAACCTGCCTTCCACAGGCCTTCATTCAAAGCTAACAATATCATGTTGCTTTTCCACCTCACATAATGCTGTTAAAGCCACTGCAGGCAGGATCACATCTGGTTATAGTTAGGGGCGTCGCTATTATGGCACTGCACAACACTGACTGCAGAAACCTCCTCACAGGGAGGAAGTAACTTTAAAATGAGGAAGAATGAGGAGAATCTATGCTAGTTCATTGTTTCAACACTCTGTCGCAGTTTAAGTTTGTTTTTTAGTTGCTCTGTCGGGACAGGATGTGGTAAGAAGCAACGTTTTCTTTTAAAAGGCGCCATATTTTAGAGGTTTGGAGTGTAGTTATTCTGCCCATCTGTTTCTAGTTGTGTATAACTGATTTTAGGCCAGTGCAGTTTTTCTGGTATGAATATTCTGCCTGCATCAGTTATTTCAACTGGAAATCCTGCACGCACAACAGACTCTGGCATTCATTCAGATGCCATTATGTTGCCAGACAGTTACTCCAGTTTTCTGATGCTTGTGAACATTTGTTAAACTGTCAAATGAAAAGCGACGAGTGTGAACTCAGACTCAGTGAGATGATTATAAAGCTCACTTCTGTTCATTTTTAACTTTCTGTCAGACCCGTGCTGATGTAACCCTGGCCAAAGCAGACGTTGCCCTGAGACAGAGGGAGTCAGAGTTTGCCAACCTGAAGGCTGAAAGTGAGGCTCTCGAGACTGAGCTGGCCGCGGTGAAACAGGGGCTGAGGGACAGCTCAGAAAGGGCTGGAGCACTTCATGAGAACAGACAGGTGGGAATATGCAAGCTAAAAGACTGGGTATCTGTTATAATCTGTGTGTGTTTGATTGGTTTTGATGGAAGGCATCTCTGTCTCTCAGATCAAAGATGGAGATCTTGTTAACCTGGAAGCTGAAAACCAGCGAATGAAGGCAGAGCTTGAACGTCTTCAGGAGGATGTGGTTGTACAGGAAGAGGAGCTAGCCTATCAGCGGAGAGAACTGGAGCAGCTCCGTCTACGGTGTCAACAACAAGACATAGTTCCTCACCATCAGGACTACCAGATCAAGGGTATACGTAGCATTGATTACAGGAATATTCAATATGTGCCTTTATTTTGTCAAGTTTCATTTTGGTCAAACTAAATATTAAATCTTGCATTTTTCTCTCAGATATTTCTCAGAGAGCCTTTGAGGAGGTTCTTATAGTCTCTCGTGATGAAGCCTCTCTGAGCTCCCCAGAGGTTTTGAGGAGACTCGAATGTTCTGAGGACAGAATCAGAGAACACATCCACGGCTCTGTTCTAGACTCCCGTCTGTCTGAGCTCAGTGGTCTGAACTGTACAAGCCTGGATCCTCCCCAGGAGAAAACTTCTCCAAGGGTTGTGATGGAGCCTCCACACTCCAGGACCATCACCCCAGATCCAGCCACACAGAGTACCCACTCCCCGGGCTCTTTGTCCGTGTCCAACCACTTCTCTGTGCTGGATTCACTGGACCCTGACAAAGTAAGCAGTGAAATATTTGTACTATTTACATTTTAAACCTTATTTTATGGAACCTTTTAGTGTTTGGGTCAGGTGTGCTTATATGTATAGTAATACTTTTTATTTTTTATAGCTGGTCGAGTTGGAAGAGCTTGACCTGACAGCACCTCCGTCTCCACTTGGTTCCACCTCCTCCTTCTCAGCACAAGAGTGGAACAGTGATGGATACGGGAGCAGTAAGTTCTTCTGTACCCTGGTAGCAGGAGGGTTTGACAGCTACCTCCGATTATGTGTGAAACATCTGTCGCCCAGGTTACACAGCTGGTTTCTGAGTAAAGCAGAAAGTTTTCTGAAACAATACTTTGACTCACTTACATTTGGTGCTCAATCTTTGTGACAAACGTTATTCTATTACAGTAATATTTAAAGCTAAGCAAGAAGGTATAGTTGAGCGTAAGCTTTTAGGTGCATTTTTAAAATTTTGTGTCGATAAAGACAAATAGAAATAAGTATGTTGGAATATTTACAGAGGGAAAAATTGTATTTGGACTTTCACGGATAGCAGAATGCATCCCTCATCTACTCAAATTAAGCTGGTGATAATTTAACAAAGTGACTACTAAAGGTCCTGCGCAGTCTGGAAAAGTATGGATTGAAGTATTTACCGGGTCTGGATAAATATGGAGTATGCGAGGCCGGCTTTATGCAGGCGCAATGCCCCCTCAAACAAATGCCTGACCCCCTCAAATTAATTGTCAATCACACAAGCACAAGCCCCCGCCTTGCCTCTCCCTCCTCCTCTTACACTGGCCTGATGTTTCTTTAAAAAAGGGCCGGAGAGGGGGGCATTTAGACACAACACCTGCTGAAAAACGCATGCATTTTCTTCCAGTCAGCATCCATGCACGACACGTTTTGTACTCAGAAAATCTGTGATTTTCCTAAGACTTGTCCAGCTGTTGACTGATGTTTGTCAGGTTCAATGAAGAGAAAGACAGGGAGATATACCACCAAGACCATTTCACTAATTTCACTTCATTATTTTAAATTTAAAGTCTGAAGAAAGAAAAGAAAAACCATGGCTACAACCGTCTTTCTGAGTGTCCAATAACTCTCACAATAAAGTGTTGATAATAGAAACAAATATACAGTATTTTATAATTACAGAATGCTGGACTAAACTCTGTTCTGTGTAGGTAAAAGTCACTTTTTCTCAACGAGCTCTTTTCATGTAAGCATTTCTACTCCAACAGCTGAGGAATCATTAGCTAGGTAGTTAACATTACAGGCTAATATATGTCGAAGGCTAAAAATAATACTCTATTATATAGAGCAGCAAACACAAAATGATAAATAAATAGGAAATGTTACTTAGCTGTCTATCTGATTTTATTAGCGTAATAATAGACCCAATGTTAACATTAACTACCTAAAATTTTATGAATAAATTTGGCCTTTTTTTGGCACCTGCCTCCAAAAATGTCTGTGCATGTTCTGAATGATTCTGGTTTTAGCTTTCTGGATATTTTTTGTATTTTCCCCCTTCAGCATGAAGCATCTCTCAACGTCAAGTTTAATAAAGTAAAGGCTGCACCTCAGTATATATTAGATGAACTCTTAACAGGATTTTGGGCGTTTACAATTGACCAATATAATTTCACAGTGACAGCAACCAATGACCATCACTGATTGATGATGTCCTGTTCAACAGATTCTCTTTTTCAAAATAAATGAACTACTGATGAGTTAAAAAGACACATTTTGAGATGTGTAGGTTTTTACTTTTCTGCCACACAACGACAACTATTTTGATAGAATTTTCCCATGAATAATTATAAAAACTCCATTTCGATTCAGTTTTATTTCTTTAGCACCAATTCACAACACATCGCTTCAAGGCACTTTACAAGGTTGGTTCAATCGAATCATACAGATTTCAAGTACATACATTCTAATTAATCCTAACTATCAAACAGTGCAGTCAGATTCAGTTTAGTATTCAAAATCGTGAAAAGGTTTTCTATTTAAGGAAACCCAGCAGATTGTATCCAGTCAGTGACTTGCAGCATTCACTCCTCCCGGATGAGCATGTAGAGACAGTGGACAGTCACTGGCGTTGACTTTGCAGCAACCCCTCATCCTGACCATGCATGTAGCGACAGTGGAGAGGAAAAACTCCCTTTTAACAGGAAGAAACCTCCAGCAGAACCAGGCTCAGTGTGAGTGGCCATCTGCCACTCCAAGCCTTCCAAATGTTGTGAAAAGCAGGCCAAATTTTAACAATCTCTCCAAAGCTATTTTCTTCCAGCCCAATGTGTTCGAAAGAAGCCCAACTGGGGGGAAACCAGTCCAGTCTGGCAAATTGCGCAGCAATACAGTCTACAGTTTACCCCAATCCCATAAAGAAAACACTAATCTACAGCAACAATAAACATGCCGGTGCATGATGTGTATGCATGATGATGCCCCGTCCACACTTCTACCTGCCCCCTCATATATGCATGCCTAGAACCGGCCCTGGGAGTATGCAAAAAAAAAAAAAATGTTTTTCTTGACTTTATTTCACTATCAAATGTTTTAAAAGTTGTATCCTTCATCTAATCAATCTGTCCATAAATAAATGTCTGATATGTGTCATTCATACATCTGTTTGTCCAGTGCATTTATGTATGTAAACCTGAATATCACCGAAAGCTTAACGTATTTCAGTGATTTAATATCAATAGTGACTTATGTACATTAATTACACACAGCGGGATATGTTTCAGCTGTTCCTTTTGATGGTTGTGGCGCACAGCTAACAACAAGCCAAATATTCAGTTTATCAGAAAATGTAAATACTACATAAGACTCATTTAAAAAGAAAATATTTTAAACAGAAATGTTGGCTTAGTGAAAGGCATGTCCATGTACTGTACAGTATATGCACTCAATACCTGATCGGGGCTCCTTTTGGTAGGAGTTACTGCATAAATGAAGATGATCAGCCTGTGGCTCTGCTGATGTGTTTAGGAAGCCCAGGTAGCTTCAATAGCATCTCTCACATTGTCTGCATTGTTGGGTCTGGTGTCTCGTCATCCTCTTGAGACGACTTGATAAAACACAGTGGACCAATACCAGCAGATGACATGACTCCACAAATCATCATTGACTGTGAAAACTTCACACTGGATCTCTGGCAACTTGGATTCTGTACCTCTCCACTCCTCCAGACTCTGGGACCTTGATTTCCAAATTAAATGCAAAACCTACTTTCATCTAAATATATTGTTATGAACCACTAAGCAACAGTCGAGTCCTTTTTCTACTTAGCCCAGGGAAGATACTTCTGAAGCCGATTCAGGTTCAGCAGTGGTTGAACAAAAGGAACACAACAGTCATACCGCAGGTCCTTCATATGTCTGTTCTGGATAAAGTGAATCTTCCCTAAACTCGATTAAAAGACTTTGCTTCGCAATCCTCAGAAAGCTCCAGTTATTACTGTTGCTTGTCTAACCTTTTCTGCCACCGTTTTTCCTTCCACTCAACTTGCCATTATTATTATTGCGCTCTGCTAATGGCCAGCTTCTTTAGCGATGACCTTTTGTGGTTTACTCTACTTTTGAAAGATTACAGTAACTGTCTGCTGGGCATGTATTGTGTTGGCAGTCTCATGATTGTGTGGGCCATAATTCAAAAATATTTTATTCATTCTAAATGAAAATTAAATAAACCACTACAACCTGCTGCCACCTTGAGTGGCGCAATTCTAGAAATATGATAATATGACCTTTCTGTAATAAAATCTTTCTTTAATGTTCTAAGAAAGGGAATTTTGTTGTTACCTTAGCTGTAAGCCATAATCGTCAAAATTAAGAGATATACTTTAAATGCATCACTCTGTGTAATGAAGCAATGTTTGAATCAATTCAAAGTTTTACTTTTTGAATTGAATAGCTGAAATAAACCCTTCAATAATATATTAATGAAGTTATTAATATTGTAAATGGGTGTGGGCGATAGGGACTCAAAATTATCTCCTGATATTTTGTGGTATTTATTGTGAAAACAAAACAAATAACATATGATTTACAATTTATTTTCAGTCTTTCTTAGGTACAGCTGTGCTGTTGTGACTGCATGGCGCAGCGCCCCTTGGGTCACAGACAAATACTGCTCTTAAAACTCATACCCATTTTCAAATGGGCTTCTTCAGAACACCAGTTGTGTGAAAATTGTAAAAATAACAGTTCCAGGAATAGTCAGTGAAAATTTTTTTTTATACTTTTGAGATTTTTCAATGACACCCATATGGGAGTAATTGGTTACAAAGTGGTATCAAATCTTGTATATAGATTGTGAGCAGTAAGCTATATTATATAATGCTGACAGAAAAAAAAAAAAAACACTGAAATGTTGATCGAAAATGATGCGATAAATGCCCCTTCCCAACTGTAATGTTTTTGTCCATTTATCCTTTCTGGTTTTTCTTCAGGTTCATTATTTTAAAGACTAACCTCTATAGAAATGTCTGCCAAAATTCTGTTTTTTTTGTATTCTTTTTAAGAAAAAAGTTTAAACCAGTTAATTTTCTGGAAATGTGAAAATAGAAAAACATTTTCTATTTTCAGTTTTGAGATGAAAAATGTTAGACAACCTTGGTCTACCTGCAGTGTGGCACATCAGCTTTAATTTAAACTATCATCCGACTTTTTCCCGTTTTCAGATGTGAGTTCAGAACTAGGAGCTAGACTGAAAGTGGAGCTGGAACAGACGGAACGGCTGGATGCTCAGTTTGTTCAGTATCTCCGCTGCAGAGGAATAAACCCCACAGCCAACACAGACAGTGCTGCAGGAAGTATGAGCTACAGCGATGACTTGTTGTCGCCTGAGCTTCAGGTAGGCTCTGCTTACAATAGAGTTTTCAACTGATGGTCGACCCTAAAATGAGTTTTACTGAGTTCTCATGTCTTTCTGTAGGGTCTGTTGAGAAAAGTTTACCAGGAAAGCTGCAGAATTCTCACTCTGAGTCAGCGTCGCAGCGCACCTTCATCTCAACCCAACACTTCAGAGCTAAAAACCTTCTCATCTAGTCGGACCCAGGATCACTTTGAAGAAGGCTCCACCCTGCTGGACCACAGGGATAATTCGGTTTCCTCTAATCCTCCCATGAGCTGGCAGCAGGAGAAGAGGGCCTTGCAGGAGACTGTGGTCGCTCTTAGAGAGCTGCTTTGTCGAATGGCACAAAGACAAACACAAGTGAGTTTCCATGATATGTTGTACTCCTGAGTTGGGTCAACCGGGCCATTTGTTTGGAATCTAGAGTAGAAATGTCTATTTTTGTAGATGTCATTGATTCTTTCATCATTTGGGTTGAACATTTTTTTCCTCCTCTTAAGACTGATTACAGTGATGATGGCTGGCACAGAAGTCAGCTACAGTCTGATGGACACGTTGAAGCCCAACTGAAGGCTGAGCTGGAGGAAAACCAGAGACAGCTAAAATGTGCCCATGATGCTTTACAAGAGCATAAGAACAAAATGCTTTCGCTCAGGTATATTTGACACATTTTCTTTCTGTTTGTGCCAGTGTTTAAAATGTATTTTGAAAGTTGTGCTGAAATTTTATTACTCTTATTTATTTATTTATTTATTGTTTTCAGGCTGGCTGTAGAAGAGGCTGAAGAAGCTTTGAGAACAGAACAGAAAAGATTCCTGGAGCTTCAGCAAGAGCTGGAGCAAGAGAGAGCTCTGGTTCTCCGTAAAGACCGAGAGGAGGAGGAAAGGAGAGAGGTCAGAGAGGAACATAAAGAAAATGCAAAAACTGAAAACTTATCCTATAAGGGTAGGATAAAAGAAATGGCAGTAGGGTCATTTAGACGCTTGTTTTGGGGCCACACAAGTGAACAATTACAATTTCCAGTGACCCCTATCATTCATAAGATAAGATTGACTTAATTTCGCCATGGTGAGATCAAGAAACTTGTTACAGCAGCTCTTAGCAACACACAAGTAGGGTGCAGATAGTTATGAAAAAATGTGCAGTCAAAGAACAAGTAGTAATAATAGAATAAAATAAAAAATAAAATTACTTGTGTACAGTAAAAAGCGGAGGTCATTTGTGCTAAAGTGACAATGATTGCAGGTATTTACAAATACAGAGGTTGTTGCACTAGTTATATGGTAGAATTGAACAGTCTGACAGCAGTGGGGATGAGGGAGCTGCGGTAGCCCTCCTTCCTGCACTGAGGGTCTCTCAGTCAGCCACAGAAGAAGCTGCTCAGCTCCTCTACAGTCCGGTGCAGTGGGTGAGAGTCCATGATGGATGTAAGCTTGGCTAACATCCTCCTCTCATCCACCACCTCTACAGAGTCAAGTGGGCAACCCAGGACAGATCTGGCCCTCCTGACCGGCTTGTTCAGTCTCTTTCTGTCCTACTCTGTGCTGCCTGGGGCCCAACCTGGGGCCCATCATGTTCATGTTACAAAATCTGTAATAGTGTCAGCAAAACCATAAAAACCAGCGTGCCATGTGCAAAATAATGATATCTAGCCACTATGTTTGTCAACACTTGATTGCTCGTACACTGAGACTGACCAGTATATGTTCAGACTTATGAACCATTCTGCACCCAATTCTACATCAGTTTCTGTAAATGAGGCCCAATGTATCTACTGATTACGTGTTTAAAAAATTATCCTAAAAATTATGTTAAATTTTGATATACACTCCTCCTGTTTCATTCCCAGGCTGTTCAGGTTTCCTCAGAGAAGTTGAAGTGTGAGGTTATGTCTCTGAAGGGTCAAGTTGAGCAGGAAAAGGTGGCCTGCAGCAACCTCAGACAGGAGCTCCAAATCGAACAGTCCCGCAGTCTGCTGTTAGAGAAACGTTTGGAGGATGCACAGAAAGAGCTGGAAGGTGAACGCAAACGATTTACCCTTCAACAAGAACTCCTCCTACAAGAACAGTCTCAAGTTAAGCGTCTCCTGATTGAAGCAGAATCTCACCTGACTGAAAGTCGCTCTAAGCTTGCAGATTCTCACAGGAAGCTTGATGAGGAGAGACACCATTGTTCTAGACAGATGGATGAGCTGAGCCGCAGACATGAGGCAGATTCAGCAAGGGATCAGAAGTTCATCTCAGATTTGCGCTCCCAGTTAGAGCAGGAGCGAAGGCAGGGGGAGGACCTGGCGGCTGTGACGGACAAACTCAGGGCTGAGCTGTTGCAAAGCAGGAGAAAATGGGAAGAAGGAGACCGAATAAGACTGGAAGAACTTCAGAAGGAGAAAGAAGCCGCCACCAGGCATAAATTAGCTGCAGAGGGCTTGAAAGAGCAAAAACAGGAGCTCAGCAGTACTCTAGAGATGGAACGACACCGGACCAGACAGCAAGACGTGGAACTAACACAGCTGAAGGAGATGCTTCAACTATTAAAGGAGAAGGAGAGGGAGAGAGATGACCAGTTGGAGAAGCAGAGGAGAAAAGAAAGACAAGAGCTCATGGAAAGAGAAATGCGACAGGAGAGAACCAATAGCAAATTAGTGAGTGATCAGCATTGATCCTTTTGTATGTGTACTACCTTTGCTAAAGTAATCCTTTAAGTATATTTAAGGAAATTTTAGATGTATACAAGCACATCACATCTTAAATGTTTCTTACTGAAGTTGGAGTTGGAGTTACTGAGGCAGAAGGACCAGCAGCGCATGCAGGAGCTGCAGCAGACTCTTACAGACCTGGAAATGGAAGAGAGGGAGATGGCTGCTCAGAGGCTGTCAGGAAAGACACCAGGACTGCTACACCATAAAGCAATGTCCCCACAGCGTCCCCACAGCAGCTCCCAGACGGATGGGGCCCAAGCAGGTGCCTCACAGCAGCACCAGCGGGTATTAAAATGCTCATTACCTGTGATCAGTTGAAATTAGATTAGGGATAATTGTGGCCCAACTAAATTTAAGTGTGAAACTCAGAGTTTCCTTCTTGTTCAGCAGATTAAATTTTTAAAAATGCATATTTTGTCACTATAGAGGGCATCCACATCATCATCCGATCTGTTGGAATCATTGGTGAAGGAGAACTCTGAGTTGACCCAACGTGTGACAACCCTGAGTCAGGAGAGGGCCACCTACAAAGGTAGACTTGCCAACCTGGAGAAACAGCTGCGCCGCACAGAGTGCGAGCTTGCCAAGGTCACCACAGAAACAGAAAATCGACCCATCAGTGATTCGGTCAACAGTAGGGTCAGTACATACATACAGAAACACTACAGTGTTATTTAGTCTTTCTTATGTCAGTATTGTTTTTTTTAATCCAAATTCTGGCTGTAAAAGACGATTTAATGACTTTATGTTGACATTGGCTTCTGCTATTGGTTTAAAGCTGCAGCGTTATTATGAGCGCTACCTGCGGGCTGAGAGCTTCAGGAAAGCTCTGGTTTACCAGAAGCGATACCTGCTCCTGCTGCTGGGAGGCTTCCAGGACTGTGAGGAGGCCACTCTGTGTCTCATTGCTCGTATGGGAGTGCGGCCTTCGCCTCCCCTCTTGTCCCAGCATAGACCCCTCTGGAGATTCAGGGCTGTGGTCCGAGTTGTGATAGCTGTGTCAAGGTAAGGCATCAATGAATCTCATCTTTGTGAGCCTTGTGCATGAATAAAATGAACTTCAAATTGTGTTTTGTTTGTAGGATGAGGTTTCTGACCAGAAAATGGCAAAGGGCGATCAGAAGGGTACCATTATCTGGAACCACCAATGGGCATGCTCCAGGTTAGAAGACACAAATTAAAGAAATTACATTTTAACACATTAAAAGCTCAAATTTATGTTAGAGTGACAGAAAGTTGGGGAAATATTGTGAAGTGAATTGAAAATAATTAAGACTCCATTGTGTGACTGTTTGTCATTGCCATGTCTTCTGCAGGACCTAAAGCAGACGTTTTAAGGCAGCAGCAGCCAAGGATAAATTCTGACTCGGCACAGAACAGAGATGGCAATGATGCCCGAAGAGACGCTGTGTCATCTCTGGCTCCACCTGGCAAATCATTCAGACTGCAAAGAAGGTTTGGGCTACTGAAAAGCACACGTTTGCATATTGTCATACATTTGTAAATCACTTTTTCATTGATCTCTAATTTCTCCTCAGGCCACACTCCACTGCCTCTGTAGCCTCTGCTCACTCTGCTGGAACATCCCAGGATCCAGAACGCTCCCTGACAGAATATATCCATCAACTGGAGAAGGTACAGCAGCGGCTGGTGGGAACTAGACTAGAAGGTGAGTTCTGTACACTGCAGGGTGTTTAAACAAGCTTCAATTACAATGGGCCTGTCTCTCTGTCACTGTCCAGTCCTATTGAACTGAGCTCCATTGCAGACTGAGCAGTGCAGGCCCAAAATAAAAAGAATCATGATGTATACATTTTTTGGCAACCCTCTCTGCAACATCAAACACTTGCTGTATTCAGAGCACATACAGTGGAGAGCAGAAGTTTTTATACACAGTGTAAAAAGACAACCATTTTTCCTCACTGTCTGATGTTAAATCAGACTAAAGTTTTCCTGTCTTAGGTCAGTTAGGATTACCAAAAGGATTTAATGATATAATGATTTGTAGACCCTACAGTCAGTCAGACGCAGCCACTCTTCAGGAAGGTAAAGGTTAATAAGTTCAAAAAATATCAAGAATGTCATTAAAAACTCTTGGAAAAAAACAGAAGTTAGTGCATGGACCACCTTACACCTTAAGAGAGCTCCTAATGTGAGGAGATGTTAAGAGTAGCGAGGGGGACTTTTAGTGAGCCTAAGAGTGTCTTAAGCAGAAGAGATGGTGGAAAAACAGAACGGAGGAAATTCTCTGTACAATGAACAATGGATTAATAAAACGCTACTGGCTCCATCACGCAGGGATCCACCCACTTAATAGTTGAGCAAATGAGAACATAAACTGCTATAATAGTCATACAATTAATAATATAGAGATTAAGATTAACCTTATCATTCCCCTAGGGGGAAATTAAATAGTTTCAGCAGCAAGACAGATTAAAGGTGCACCTCTAGTAAGGTAATATTAGGAAGGATAAATAATAGAAACAATAACTATGAATAAAAAGTAAACAAAATTACAATTGTTGTAGACACAGAATTATTTAAATATTTACAGACTGTGAAATACTTTCAAAAAATAAAAATTTGGCAAAAATTGGAAAAACCTGAAAAAAGAAGACAGATGGATGGATGGATAGATAGATAGAATCAGTCTTAAGCTATGACTCTTTGCAGGAATGTTTAGGCTAAAATAGGAGCTCCCTGAAAATCTTTGTGAATACAGGCCTTGAACTCAGGTCTAAGGATAAATGTGGCTTTCCTAACGGGGTTTTTGTGCTTCTGTTTTTAGGTTTATCTGCCTTCCAGTGTGACCCCAAGTAATCCAACCACAGAAGACTGAATGTTGCCTTTGTGTTTTAGCACCAAATTGACCATACCTTAATGCCTTGAAGGATGTTTATAATATTTCTTTTTTTGTAATTTTACATGATTTCTTTTAAACACATAAATTATTTTTGTATTTTTTAATGTAAACTTCTTTTTGTATGTCTGCTGTTTTTTGAAGGTTATTCTAAAGATGCAGCTGGAACAAACATTTCTCAAGATTTTTAATAGTGCTTTATTTTGTGTTCTGTAGCTGAGAACGATTGTGCATCTTGCTAAATCTGCACTGGTTTCATACTGGATTTGAGAGATGCACACTATGCCGAGGGAGCAGATTGTTGTATAAAGATAAACTGTATATGCTGGTGTTTGTTTTTATTTTAACATATTAAAGAAGACACTATGCTCTCTTAACTCAATCCCGAGGTCTAAATAATTGTGTTCTTGCTTATTCCAAACCTATCAAAGTGTTTCTACTCCATTATTCAACCATGAACTTTGTGTTCTGTTCACAGAAAAAAAGTTTTTTCAGTATTTTTATTATGTATGTTCAGATTCTACCATAAATCACAAAAACCTTTAAAGCACAATGTATCATTGATGGATCACACTAGCATACTTTGAACTGGTGAATACTCCCTGCATTTTGGCATGCAGTAGCTGGTAGCAATTCCTTATCTGGATAACAGGACACTCCCAAAATATATGCACATGGTGACCTATTTTCTTACAATTTCTTCAACAGTATCAGCCGAGGGGTCCTTCACAGAATTGGAAATGACAAGGGGTGTAAAAATGCCTAACTTTTAGTTTCCAGACAATGTCTTTCCATAATTGACTGTAAATCCCTCTGACTTCTTTTACAAAGGTTGTCCCATACTTCATCTTTTAGACATTTCATTTTTTTCCCATTTCTTTTATATACCTGATATCGTGGGTGACGTCAGATAAGAACTACTTATAAAAATTAGAAACGTCTTTTTGTTGAAAATTTTCTTTCTATAATTGAAATAACGTATTGTTCTGTAGCATTTGACTATTAATTCATTTTCTTTATGGTTCATAATATGCCTACATTGGATATACCTACGCATTTTTTACATCCATCCAGACTAAATATGTGTAATCCATTTATACTAATTTTTCTATTTAATAACCAAGCTGATCATAACACACCCTTTGTTTCACACTGCTTTATTCGATTCCAAATTAGTTCATCTCCCCTGATCCAGGTAACTGTGGCAGCTAACGGAGCTGAAACTCACGTCTTTGAATGTCCAAAATTATGACTGACAATCAAAATATTTTGAGACTTTTTCAACATTTTTAACTATTGTAACTATCACTTTGAACCTCATAATTACAACACACCATGTTTCCTTTTTTATTCTTTCAAGGGAACTCAAGTGGGCTTTCACAGTGTTTACATAGCCAACAATGCAACATGAATTTGAAATGCAAAAATATGTAAACGCATGAAGAAAAAAACAAGGTGGCAATTAAGAGCATCGATAAAACAAGCCACAAGGCTGGCGTGTCCCAAATTACAAACAAAAAACATTTGCATAGGAATCGGCACATAGCCTTTTGGGAAAAAATACGTATTGTTTCAAGTTTGTTTTCACACAAGGAATGGAGAGGTCTGTATTGGTCATCATAGGTACACTTGAGCTAGAGGCGGAATCATTAAAAAAAGGAAACCAGATTGAATGTCGTTTTAATTTTCATTTGATAGCATGAAATAAGTATTTGATCCCCTACCTCCATGTCTGGAGGAAAAAGGATGAGTACAATCTCATGAACAGTATCCCAACTGTGAACCATTGGGGTGAAAACATCAGGCTTTGGGGATGCTTTTCTGCAAAGGGGACAGGATGACTGGACCGTATTGAGAGGATGGATGGGGCCATGTATCACGAGATTTTGGGGAACATCCTTCCCACAGTAGGAGCATTGAAGATGGGTGGTGGCTGGGTCTTCCAGCATGATAATGGCCCTAAACACATAAGAAGCATTTCAAGGTCCTGGAGTGGCCTAGCCAGTCTCCAGACCTGAACCCAATAGAAAGTCTTTGGAGGGAGCTGAAACTCTGCGTTGCCCAGCGACAGCCCGATACCTAAAAGATCAGGAGATCTGTATGGAGGAGTGGTCCAAGAACTACAAGAAACATTTGACCTTCCTTTTTCTATAGTAACAAATACTTATTTCATGCAATAAAATGCATATAATTATTTAAATATGACATTTGATTTTCGGGATTTTTCTCACAGCTTAAGTGTACCTACGATGAAAATTACCTCAGCAATGATTGTGCGAGTGGGAAAACTGGAAAACTCGTCGGTGTGTCAAATACCTACTTTCCCAATTGTATAAGAAGTATTACAAAGTCACGTCAGTTTGACCTTTTGGGCGTTCCGTAGGCCATTCACACCTGGATAAATCACTTATTCTTGGAATGAAATTGAGTGTAATAATTATGTATTTTCCAGAACATGTGTGTCACAGTGGGTTTCTATGGGTTCGGTTGCATTTTATAGACTATATTTTATTTATTTATTGCTCTTCAGAGAAAGTAGCTGTGATTGTTAAATGCAATCATGCAATCAATAACTATATTAACATGACTGCGTGGTGAAGACAGACTAAACATCATAAGACAAAGATGATGTTTGTTAGGGTCCTAATATGCAAAAAAGAGTAGGGCTCTTCAAAATAACTTCTGCAACAAAGAGACGTTATAATACATACAGTACATGTTGTGAGTGCAGGAGCAACATGTGATTACAGTGAGGACACTGCACAGAAATTTGCTTTGTAGTGACAACCCTTGGATTTGAACGGTTCTGTACATTTTGTTCAGAATGTAGACTTTGTGGTTGAGTGGGTGCTTCCAGTGTGTGACATGGGGCTTCTGAGGGAGCAGATGTGGATGCAGCTGAGGGCCCTGATGTAGCTGGAGCAGATGTGGATGCGGCTGAGGGCCCTGATGTAGCTGGAGCAGATGTGGATGCGGCTGAGGGGCCTGATGTAGCTGGAGCAGATGTGGATGCGGCTGAGGGGCCTGATGTAGCTGGAGCAGATGTGGATGCGGCTGCTGATGGCAGGGATGAGGCATCTTGGCAATGGATATCCAAATGTTTTAAGATACCATTTTTATTTATGTACGTCTTTGAGCAGTGACAACAATGAAAGTGTTTAGCCTTTCCCTCACAACCAAGTCCACAGCTGTATATTATGTAGTCTATAAAGAACAAAAGACATGACAGTGATGTAAAAATCAATGACTCACAATTTCTAACAAAGACTTGTAAATGTACCCAGACATACCTCTATGATGGACTGCTTTGAGCAAGTGACTGGCAAGATGTGTAGCCATTTGTGAATAACCAGCTGGTCTATATAACTCTGGGGAACAGAAGGGACATTGATACTGGTCTGGATTTTCCAAGCTGGGAACAGGGCGAGGTTTTTCATCTCCTTTGCGATGCACTGTTATATGCTGTATGAATATGATAAAAAAAAGTGTAAGAATATTCAAAAAGAGCACCAAGGGTACCATTTAAAATATTTCTCTTATAGCTAAGCAAAAGAAAAATGGACAAATGCTAATTTGCAAATAAATATATTTTACATGTATAACAAATTATATGACTGCAAATATATTTAGTTAAGCCACCTTGACACTTAATTTGCACAGCAGAAGCCAGAGAACCATGACAGTGTTTTCCTATATTCACTTTATTTTGAATAATCAGTTGTGAGAATTATTTGGAAATATTTATTTTAATATCAACCTTACGTGATAGTCTGTTCAAATCCTGTGACGTTCTCCATTGCCATCTAGCAGACCGTAAATATAAAATGGCGACTTTCCATTTACAAGTCCCCAAAAACCCCAATGTGGAGGTCAACACTCCACCCATCTCTAAAATATATGACTAAATTTACAAAACTATTTTATATTTTATGTTTTTCACTCTTCGACCTCACTGCTTCGGCGTCGCTACGAACACGTTTGAAACGTAAGAACGATAGATTACCTTTCTCCACTTACATTTTAAATCTGTACTTTTTTACCTACAAAGTTGTACATGTATGCTTCATAATACAAACTGGCAACCATAAAAATATAATTTCGAAAATTAACTTAATGACTTAATAATCGAGTTACCTTCATACTGCGCTTCTCCGTAAAACTTAGCTCTGATTAGCTCTGCATCTATGCCTCCGTTAAAAACAGAGGACAGAAAACCCACCAATCAGAACCCCTTCTCATTGCCGCTAACAAAACGTCACACTGACGTCACACCAATGCTAACGCTAGGCTAAAGCACCGATAGCCGTTGTGTCGTAGATTGCTGCTTGAGGCTTTAACCTGCGGAGAAATAGTCCTGGCCCGGGCAGAAGACCTCGTTCCATTTTTCTCGTATTTGTCTGGGATGTATGGATGGATAGTTGACGGAATATCGTCTCTGTTTGAACCCGTTACCGGGCAAGACCACACCGAGTGGCCCGCGAGAAGTAGCGGCAGTGGGGAAGGAGCACGGCGGCAGGACAGCCAAGGAAGACCGGCTAAACGGAATTACAAGAGGTCGGTGTTATTCTGATCCCGAGTGATTTAATTTCAGTCGCTTTATAATTCCTCTTTTTTTAGGTTTGTTTACTTAAGGCTGGCTAAAGTTCACATTATCTGCTAACAATGGTGGGGAGACATAGTAGGAAATAGTAAAAGATGTAAAAGCTCTAGGCTAGGGCCGGTGGCAACTTGCAGCTTTTAGATATATCCTAGGTCCAACACATCTAAATCAGATCGCTAAATTATCTCCTCTGTATGCGATAAAGTCATTACTAATGGCTTAGTTATTTAACTCAGGTGTGTTGAAGCAGAGACGCGTCTGAAAGTTGCAGAGCACAGGCCTCCAAGGACTGGAGATTGAAACCTGTGACCACGATCATCTAATCCCTGTGTTCTGATTCTCTTTTCTCTTCTTCTCATCCCACTGATTTCCTATAAGTTGGGTCTGAGGACAGTGATGCCCATGAAAGGAGGCAGATTTTGGGTCTGTTGAACCATTTCTATGTTGGTTTTGGTTTTCATTTAGGATTATTAACCTTCTGAAAGGCTCATTGATGTCCAATTTTGGGTTTCTTGTAGTGTCCACCTGATTTTTTTTATTTAAAATCTCTGGGTATTTCAAAGCATTCATGATGCCCTGAACTGGAGCTGGTGGAAGAGAAACCGGTGTTGGGATGAAGTGCTTTTTCACATGTGCTTCCTGTGTTCAACATGAACCCCACTAGGACACGTTGCCATGGAAATGGTGTCTGTTGGTTGTTATGGAGACTGGGTGATCCAAGTGTGCCACTCTGTGCTGTAGTTGTCCAACTTTGAGCTATTTTTGTTTTTATTTATTCTTTAAATGCCCTTATCCTCTTAGCTGCTCCATCCCGGATCCTCTACAGTGATAAGCTCTGCCACTACCTACTCAACTTGACCTCTCCTGCTACAGCTGTACTCTCCTAGATTTTCTGAAATAATATTAATTGGGCATTGTTAGCATTTACCGGCTCTACGTACAGCCGAATAGTAATACTTTCATCTATACTTTGTCCACTAGCGTTGTAAACAAGTGTTTCAGTTTTGTTCATTTAAAAGGTTCCACCAGCTCCTAAATAAATATTACAAAAAGGGGTTAGGTATTGTAAATAAGAGGCAGTTTTCTTATTTTCTTGTGTTACAGCGTGGATGTCGCAGATAGTATTTGTCAGAGTGACCCGGTGGAGGCAAAACGACGCAAACAAGGTCTGTTGATCATGATTTATTTTTAAAAAGTCTCTTGACTTGCCTTTCAGTAACTGTTTACTTATGTCCTGCCTTTTAGATGTTGTGGTCAGCTTTGTGAAGAAGACTGTAGCAGGTTTAGCAGGTCTACTGAGGCTGAGGAAACCGCTGTCAGCAAGGGGTGAAAATCCAGGCAGCCATGAAGAAACGCATGTAGGTGTTATGTCAGTGTGTTCAAGTGATGCATAATGTTTTGCATATATGGATGATAAGCTGTCTATTTGTTATAAACTGAGGAGAAGTGGATTGAAACTGACACGAGGATGTGTAGTTTTCAGTATTGTTTCTAAATGAGGACAGATTGAGAATAATTTTGATTTCAAATCCATTTTCAGACTAAATGTAGGATAAACAGGGTTGCTGTCATTACACCACATCACAAACTAAAGTAGTTTTAGCTATCCAAATAAATACTTCTGGATTTGTATTTCAGTTTTGGGAAGGTGGTTTTTGTGAAACTCTACTCCTTTGTCGATGAACACAGCATTCTGGAAGTGTTTCACAGAAAGCACAGAAAGTAGAATTTTTAAAGTTTTATTCATCAGATTCAGGTGATTTTGATACAGTAGATCACAACATTTTGACCTAAAATCTAGTCATTGTAAGTACAATGGCAAAAAAATAATAATATTGCCCGGCGATCTCAGAAGATTTTCTATTCTGTTGAGTTAAGATATAAAGAAGGAATGCTGACTAACTATTTTGCGGTTGTTTTTAAATAATTTAGGGTATCGTATATTAGTTTTGGTTTGGTTAGTAATTTATTTATGGTTGGTATGGGAGGCAGCAACATCTGCCGCCTTAAATAGATGACTGCATTGGGCCAAAATCCACAGATGCTTTTAATGTATCAGAAAGGAATCATTAGATTCAAGTCCCAAAATGCAGCACACTGCGGGGCTCCTGATATGCATACCCCTTTTTACTCTACACGTTTCCTCTTGGGTCTATTTTCAAGAAGCATCGCATCTCTTTTCATAGTTACACGGGCATTACTCAGATTTGCATAGTTAAAACGTAACACTTGATTTTCTCTTATGCTGCTGCTTGTTTATCTTGCTGAAACCAAATCCTGGATGGTAAATAAACCTACTTAATTTACTAAATTTATTAAAAAACAAAATGTAAGTGATCATATTTGGATCTAATGGTATTAGCAGAACTACTACTTTTGGTTCTGAGGAACCTGGAACCTTTTGTTAAACTGCATGTGCAACATTTTGAGTGCAATGTCTGAGATAGTATTTCTATAGATAAACCTATAATTTGGAGTTCAACCTTAGTTCAACCTTTTTTTCTCACTATTTAGTGACTAGAAAAGGGCAATACTAGCTTTTATTACTTATTAACTCTTTGTATGTTGGTGTGAGCCGGGCCTCCCTGTCATGGCTCTAGTTGGTCCAGAATGGTCCAACTCGTCTTTTTGCCTTTTCATGTACAGCACTGTGTGTTTAAATGTACATCATGGCTGGAATTGATTTGATTTAAAATATTTTTCACCCTATATTTTAATTTAGCCTGTCGCTTTAATGGGCATAGACGAGCTTCACACTTCATGGCTAAACGGTACTGACTGGAAAATGGGTGAGTGATGATGCACATCTCTACAAAAACTCCTGGCTGGATTCATGTCTAATTTCTGTTTTCTTCCCAGATAAAGCTGTAGGTGGGGTGAATGACATGAGTGCTAAGAATCCCTTCCAAAGCTCTTTACCCCCTTTAATAAGGAAATGCAAGTATGTGATCTAGTTTTTCTACAGCTTGTTTATGAGTCTCAATAAAACCTTTAGCACAAAGCCTCTAAAATGCTCTTTTCTTCTAATCTAGTGGAACAACACTCCCTGCTGCACTCCCAGATAGAGGGAAAAACTGGGGGAGGAGAGCCTCCCTTCAGCTGCTGCCTTCAAGGCCTGCTCTCAGAGTGGGAACTACTAATCCCGAACCGTTTTGTAATGGCTACGGACACAACCGCTGCTATAAGCCCAGTCTTACTGTGGAAGAGGTATATTTGAACCTACATCTTTTCGTTGTTTGGGGTATTCGCTTACACTTATATTCACATTAAATCATTTTCTTCACTGTTTGGATTATCCTGCATGTAGTAATAATCAGGTCATCATTTAATGGTACTTTATCATTCCATAACCACTGAGATCGTCAGTTTTAATCTTTGTTTTAGGCCATAAAGCAGAACAACAAGGAGCACTACAGACGTTTACTGGAGATGGTGACGGAGAAATACAGCAAAAGCCAACCCCTACCCTTCAACCAAGCTAAACCACATGAGTGAGTGTTTTCATCTACAGATGTGGGGTTTTCAAAGAGGTTTACTAAGCTCCAATCAACATGCACCTCTCATCCTTCCTCCGCCCCCCTAGTGAGTCGCTGTTACAGATTCCTCACAAGACATCTGCTTCAGAGAGAACCTTTGACTCGGTCTCCAGGAGGGTGGTGTGCACAGGTAGGGCTCTTCAAAATAACTTCTGTGTTTTTGGTTGTTTGTTCCAGGGGCTTCCATTGAATCTACAGGGGTTGGACAATGAAACTGAAACACCTGGTTTTAGACCACAATAATTTATTAGTATGGTGTAGGGCCTCCTTTTGCAGCCAATACAGCGTCAATTCGTCTTGGGAAGGACATATACAAGTCCTGCACAGTGGTCAGAGGGATTTTAAGCCATTCTTCTTGCAGGATAGTGGCCAGGTCACTATGTGATACTGGTGGAGGAAAACGTTTCCTGACTCGCTTCTCCAAAACACCCCAAAGTGGCTCAACAATATTTAGATCTGGTGACTGTGCAGGCCATGGGAGATGTTCAACTTCACTTTCATGTTCATCAAACCAATCTTTCACCAGTCTTGCTGGGTGTATTGGTGCATTGTCATCCTGATACACGGCACCGCCTTCAGGATACAATGTTTGAACCATTGGATGCACATGGTCCTCAAGAATGGTTCGATAGTCCTTGGCAGTGACATGATATGGCAGCCCAAACCATCACTGATCCACCCCCATGCTTCACTCTGGGCATGCAACAGTCTGGGTGGTACGCTTCTTTGGGGCTTCTCCACACCGTAACTCTCCCGGATGTGGGGAAAACAGTAAAGATGGACTCATCAGAGAACAATACATGTTTCACAATTGTCCACAAGCCCAAAATTTGCGCTCCTTGCACCATTGAAACCGACGTTTGGCATTGGCATGAGTGACCAAAGGTTTGGGGTATAAGCAGCCCGGCCGTGTATATTGACCCTGTGGAGCTCCCGACGGACCAGTTCTGTGGAAACAGGAGAGTTGAGGGCACATTTAAAATTCTGCCGTGATTTGGGCAGCCGTGGTTTTATGTTTTGGTACAATCCGGGTTAGTACCCGAACATCCCTTCCAGACAGCTTCCTCTTGCGTCCACAGTTAATCCTGTCTGATGTGTTTCGTCCTTCTTGGTGGTATGCTGACATTACCCTGGATACCGTGGCTCTTGATACATCACAAAGACTTGCTGTCTTGGTCACAGATGCGCCAGCAAGACGTGCACCAACAATTTGTCCTCTTTTGAACTCTGGTATGTCACCCATAATGTTGTGTGCATTTCAATATTTTGAGCAAAACTGTGCTCTTACCCTGCTAATTGAACCTTCACACTCTGCTCTTACTGGTGCAATGTGTAATCAATGAAGACTGGCTACCGGTTGGTCCAATTTAGCCATGAAACTTCCAACAGTAAAATGACAGGTGTTTCAGTTTCATTGTCTAACCCCTGTATGTTACTACAAAATGTCAGTGTGTTTGTGGGATCTTTGGACGGAATCATGTGAAAAAACTTTTAAATATATAAATAAAATACATAAATGATCAAAAACATACTAAATAGGTTCAATAACCTATAATCCTAACAAAAGTTGACCAGTTAATCAGCTTAAAGGCTTAAGGCTGGTTCTCCTTCTCTGCTCCAATGACCCCTTCAGGTCCCTTCTCCATCTTCAACTTATCTGCCTTATTGCAGCTAAATAAGCCTTTTGAACACATAAGCTGGCAGTAAAAAACCATGAAAAACCTTCCTAAACCCAAAGAGTTGTCATTCGAAAAACATGTTAAAGCTGCAGACAATGTTTTGGAAAACACTGAAACACTGGAAAACACATCCTACACGGATCTGAGCGTGAGGAAATGAAGAGGAGGAGCATCATTTCTGTCATGGCTTTTTTGTTTTGTTTTACATGTTAAAGAATTAACTGACTGTCTGGGAATTAAACTCTCCAAGTGGCAAGATAATTATCTGATAATTATAGCCACATTATCTGGGGAAGTCATGAAATCAGAATCAATTCAATTCAAAAATACTTTATTAATCCCAAAGGGAAATTAAATGTTGTTGTAGCTCATATTATCCAGGTTTCTTCAAAGAGCTGTTGTAGATGCTGATGGCTGTGGGCAGAAAGGATCTCCTGTAGCTGTCTGTCTTACAGCAGATCTGAAGAAGCCTCTGACTGAAGACACTGTTGTTGTAGGACAGTCTGATGAAGATGATGATCAGGGTTCTCCATAATGTTCCTCATTTTAATGAAGAATACTTCTTTACACAATGATCTCCAGAGGTTCTAGAGGAGTCCCCAGGACAGAACCAGCCTTCTTTATCAGCTTGTTGAGCTTTTTTAAGTCCCTGGCTCTGATGCTGCTACCCCAGCAGATGATGGCAGAATAGATCACGCTCTCCACAACAGACTTATAGGAGATATGCAGCATCTTGCTGCAAACACTGAATGACCTAAGCTTCTCCAAGAAGTACAGTCTGCTCTGTCCCTTCTTGTAGATGGCTTCACAGTTGCATCTCCACTCCAGTCTGTTGTCCAGGTGAACACCCATTCAAGCATTCAGAATGCCAAACTGAACAAGTATCTCAATATCATAGTTCTGTGATATTTACGCCAAAGTTGTGTGGATTCTCCTGCATTGTTTTTCACATCCGTAGCAGCCTGGCTTATTATGATTAAATCAAGTAATCATCAGTGTCAAAAGCTTAGTTAGGCAATGCTGTAACAGTTTTTTTTTTTATGCCACTGAAACTTAAGGCAGATATGCAGTAAAGTCACACGAGTAGTAATTCAGTTCCTTACCACAGTTTCTGCAAGGTTTTAAAGTCATACATTTAATAACAGAAAGTGTTGAACTTTTCCATATTAGGTCTTAACTTAATGAGTCAAGTTAATTCAGTTCAGTCTTCAATTTTTTTCTACTTTAATTGCCTTTATCTTTCTCCATAAACGTGCTGGCTCCATTCATTTGTTCTGGTTGAAGATTTCAGGTATTTTGCTTTGACAAAAAGCCCAAAGCAGGGAAGCATTAAATCCTAATGAAAAGGAACTGTTATGACGTTTGTAGTGTACTATAAGTGTTGAAATTAGTCAAGCTAGTTTTCAAACAACAATTCAAGCTGATAATTATACTTAACTAATAGAAAAAAGCAAATACTAGAAGTTAGGTTGTTCTTTTATAATTAATGTAGTTCTTACATTTTAATCATAATAGTCTTTAAAAGTATTGCACTTGCAGAAACCCTTCTCACATTTAATACTAATTTTCAGAAGGATTTAAATAATCTTCTCTTCTTCCCAGCTGCACCAAATGTGTTTACATACAGAAATACTACTGCAACTAAGGACAGGTTGGTTTTAAACTACTTTAATTTGATGTGACCAAGTGAATGTGTTTTTGTTTTTTCATCATCTCATTAACTTGTGTTTAATGCATCTTCAGGTGGGGAGGCCTAAGTTTTAATAAGTCACACAGTGAAGAGGAAATACAACCTGTTAGATATACAAAGGTAGGCATGTTTTAATAAACGTCCGCCTTGCCAAAGCATCCATCAGGTCCTGTGTGTAACATTGACCCGCATTGCAGACAAAAGAGACTGCAGAGGTGGACCTTTCTACAGAAGTTGCTACTCGCCTTAATCTAGTGGACAGAGATGCTTCTGCAGTCAGCGTCAGTGAAACTCAGTCCGGTTATGCCCCACATGTAAGGCACAGCGAAGACATACCCAGGCTGACCAAGGTGAGATTTAGTGGTTAAATGTAATGTAGATATTAATGTGTTTCCGACCGCATGGTTACACTTTGAGATTTTACTGTGTCTCTTCTCTGTCTTACAGGAAATGGTCATGGAGGTTAGTGAAGCTTTGGCTCAGAGAGACCCCAACCTTGTTTTAAGTGCAGCTTTCAAACTTCGGATCACGCAGCGAGACCTATCCACTCTACAGGAAGGTGGATGGCTCAATGATGAGGTAAATATATGCTTAACTGCAGCCTGCAAAATCTTTACAATATGGATCTCAGAACATCACCAACTTTAAGACTTTTTTTTTTGTTGCCTGAAGACAAGATTAAGCTCATGTTATTTTGGAGAAAAATGTATTACACAGTGTCTGAGTTTATTGTTTTGTGCCAATTTTTCCTTCAAGGTTATTAACTTCTATCTTTCCCTCATCATGGAGCGACGCTCCAGCGACAGTGGAAGGTTAAAGGTCTACACTTTTAGCACCTTCTTTTACCCAAAGCTGCGGGGTGGGGCAGGAGGACAGGCTGGAGGACATGTGGCTGTGAAGCGCTGGACCAAGGCTGTCGACCTCTTCATGTTTGACCTCATTCTCGTCCCGCTGCATCTCGGTGCCCACTGGGCGTTAGCTGTGAGTCAGAATTATCACATAACTGTCAAGTTCAAATAGGTTGTATTTTATTCATTTTATTTAAATAAACATCGATAATCACGTACAAAAAACAAACTCGGATGAAACTCAGTGTAGAAAATTATGAGTAAAAAAGGAGCTGCTCTCACATTACAACAGAATTAATACAGATTGCTGGTCCTAATTTACATATTTTTAAAAAACGTAAACAAACATGAGCTGCTATATCTTTTTAAGTATTATTATTTAATAGGTTCATTATGTCTCAATCATTTTTTATAGGAATTCTTAAAGTGAATCACAAAAACTAATTTTGATTTCTCCAAATTATTTCAATTTAGCTCCATAAACTATAATCTGCACATCTGTCTAAACGTAGCCTGTCTATGCACTTTAAAAAACTATTTTTCTCACAATATTGTTGTTTGATGCTAATACAAAAACTTCTGCTAATTATTTGTCAGTAATGTTAAGCCTTTTAGAAAACTAATAACATTTTCAAATTTTGAAACAAACATTTTGCTTAATTCAATTGAAATGCCTTGACATACCTTTCATCTTTAGTATTCTTTGAGATTAAGTTCTAATTGTTTATGATCTTAACTTTCTTCTAGAAAAACGTAACTTCAGATACCTTTTCTAGGGAATCTTCGTGTATTGATATTAAATCCTTCCTTTAGTCAGTTTAAAAATAACCTATTAATAAACCAATTCTTGTTTTGCAAACAATATTCTCTACAATAATTTTTAAATCATTTGAAATGCAAAAATATTTAGCATTAGAAAACATAAGTAAACTTTAGTTACTTCACAAATGCAGTTGTATATAAATTAAAAAGTTTGTGTTCCTAACACTAAACCTTGTGGGACTCCACATTTAATCTGTTTCAGCGCTGGTATTTCATTGTTAAAATGTATAACTGTAGATTTACCATTTGATTCCATGAAAGCGTGCATTAGTTCTGCTTGTTTTGATAAATGTTGTTCCCTTCCTTGTAGGTGATAGATTTAAAGTTAAAAGCAGTGAAATCATATGACTCCATGGGTCAGAGACATGATGACATCTGTAATCTTTTACTGTGAGTCTAAGTTTTCTCTCTCTCTACTTTTGATTTTTTTTTTCCCCTCAAACTGCAGTCTGACAATCTTTAGCGTTCATTTCTTGGAGTTGAACTGTACTATGAATGATCCAGCTGTGCTCATTTTCCAGACTTTACCTTAAAGAAGAGCACAAAGCAAAGAAAGGAAGGGAGCTTGACAGTGCCAGATGGACTGTTGGAAGCCTGAAGGTTGGTCCGCGTTAAACTCACTGTTGACAAAAAATTGAATAACGTCATTTAAAATGTTATCTGTAACTTGGAGATTAATGTTCTATTCTGTACAAACAGGACATTCCTCAGCAGAAAAATGGAAGTGACTGTGGTGTTTTTGCCTGTAAATATGCTGACTATATTGCAAAGGGGAAGCCCCTCACCTTTAAACAGGTAAACACAATTTTTTTGTAAATAATGCAACCATTTGGTTTTTGTTGTTGTTACTGAAAGGTCCAGCTGCTTGTGCAGAACAGCTTTTGTCCTACCATGCTGCTACTTTGAATCAACAGAGCATAACCCTTAGTTTTATTCAATTAGAGTTATTTTAAAATATTTCAGTGTGTTTATACTATGCAACTTTTATTCTAACTTTATGATCGCTTTCCTCAACTTTTGTAGTGCCACATGCCTCTCTTCAGGAAGTTAATGATGTGGGAAATCCTCAATCAGAAGCTGCTATAGAAGATTACAATACCAGGAGCAACAGCGATGACATGTTGGTCTTACAAAGAATCGGTGGGCCAGAAACATGAACTTTACTGCTTGAAAGTTAACCCAGATATTTGGAGTGATCAACACTAGTCTTAACTTTAATCATACAAAGAGACATAGACACTATTTTTAATCCGAGTTCTAATTGGAAATGTTTTGTTGATGGAAATTTGTGATGCACAAAAGTTCTCACTTGTGAGTAAATGGCTTTTTTTTTTTTTTTTACTGCTTCATGTAGTGCTCAAAGTGCCTTTACCCTCTTGTTGAGCTCAGTTTAGAGCACGCTTTATGGAGGATTTGTTTTTTTGTTTTTGCAAGTATAATTTTTGAGCAACTTGGCCCAGAATGCAGTGATTCTCTCCTAATGTAATGTGGATTCATAGCTAAATTCATCGAAGGATGTAAAGATAATTTTATTTAGTCAAGAAACTGTTTTGTGTGAAATATAAATGGTGAAAATGTTGAAATACCTCCTGTTTTGCCTTATGTCCAGAGACAATTTGCATGTCTGAGAGCTTGCTGTAATAACATTTGTTAAACATTATTATTTATTAGTTGATTGGATGAAAAATAGGTTGGTTTTTTTTGGAACGCGTCTGTAATGTTTTTCCCCCCATAATTGGAGTATGACTTTTGTTCACCCACACATAGTGCAGGTACAAGGACTTAGATTTTAGTATACTTCATAGGGAACTACTGTACAGGCATGCATGTTAGTCCTCATGCTTAAAATGTAATGCCTCCTCCTGTAATAAAGTGTTTTTTTGTAATCAGAGTTTTATTTTTAGTCTGGGGTAATCCTAGAGGGCTCCGGTGAACCAATGAGTGGGATTTTCTCAGGTCATTACAATCCCAGCTTATAAAGCGATGAGCTGTAACCTAGCTTGTAAAAGTTATTCACAGCCCTTAAACGTTTACACAGTTTATCATTCTACAAACAGAAATTACAATGTATTTCAGGGAGGTCTTTTTTTGTCAAATCAGAAGCTATTGTGCAACAGCAAAGTGAAAGGAAAATGATATAGTTTGTAAAAAATAACCAATGAAAATCTGGTTGCATTTATGGTGTGCATTTGTATAAAGCCCTGCTATACTGGGTGCTGAACTAAATTTTGCTGCAATTAGTCTCATGAGGTACAGTTTTCAAAATGATTAAATCAGTCCAACATCACCAGATCGTTCTCTGTTTTTGATTTTTTTTAAAAGTCTACTTGGAAAATAATTTTGTGGTAGGTTTGGAGTAATAGAAACCCAACAGTCGAGCATTGTACTGAGCCATTCATTCTGTTGCCAGCTCTGCAGCTAGCCCAATCCCCGGACATTAATACGATAGAAAAGTTAAAGGGTGAAAAGGTGGACATTAAACATGTTTCTGAGGCAAAACCAAGAAATGTGGAGGAATTGTGGAAATATGTCCAATCATCCCAGGCAGGAAAATCTATTTATGGGAGCCAGAAGTTGGTCAACTCCATCCAACACAGATGTGAAGCATAGTTCAGAAACAGTTGCGAATAAATGTTAGTTCAGACTGATATTCAAGCATTTATTCAGTTAATGTTATGGTTTTGTAAAAAAAAAAAAAACTGTTTTATTTTGAAAATAACCGGAAGCAGCGTCATTAGCCATGGAACATTATAGAAGGTTTCTGTTTGGCGTTGTGGACAGAAACGGCTCGTGCCGTGCGCTTTAGCATTCCACTTAATTTACGTTGCTCTCCGGGTTCAGTATACATTTTAAACTCGTTTTAAATTTCTGACTCTAAAATGAGCGACCACGAGAAGGATTTCAGGGAGCAGGTGAGTTTTCTAAATTAAAAAATATCGAGTTTCTTCGGTTAAGAGAGAAGCGGCTAGCTAACTTAACCGTTTCCAGCCGTTGAACGTCTGCAAAGGTTTGCTAGACTAAAGGATTAAGGTATGTTAGAACTCATATCTGCATTAGACTTAATTGTATTTTACGTTACTGTTTATAAGCGGTTAATTACTGATAGTTGCAACACATCTAAAGAATTTAAATTATAACCCAGAGCATGCTAGGCCAAACCACGCGGCCTGTGCAGATCGGGAAATATGGTTCCGCCTTTTAGAGGTACATTCATTGTAATACATTCGTTCTAATTAACTCGAATTAAGCAATGAATTACGAGTGCTATAATAACTATATGTGATCTATGATCCTATCCTTAGTTATTTGAAATTTAACGATATTGAGCTAACTTGCTGAGTTTTTTTATGTTTTTTTCTTTATACCTTTTGGCTTCAACAGAAACCAACATGCTTTATCACCCTTGTTTGTTTTTTGTCAAGGTTAAGGTGGGAAGAAAGAAAAAGGCCCAAGACGTGTCAGATGTGACGTTTTTAATGTTTGAAGCTGATGGGGTTGATGCATGCTAATGTTTTGGAAGCTGAAAAGAAGCGATCAAGATCTGGCCTCACTTCTAGTGTTGTAATGGCAGATGGTAAAAGGGGGAAGAGGAGGAGGAGGAAAAAAGAAGTCAGATTCAAACGGAAGAAAGAAGAAATGAAGGGTTGTTATGAAGTAATGAAGTGAACGAAGTTATGAAGTTAAGATCAGAAGTATAACTGGGTATGAGTAATTTCCTAACAACATGTTATGTTATTTCTCTTTTACTTTTTTCTTTCTCCTAAGCATGCTTTATGTTTTTGCCCTTTCTGTACCAGAGACATCACTGATTGTTCCCTTAATTCTGTTGGAATTTTTTAAGTGGATCAGCTAAAATATTTAATTTATATTTCAATTATTTTTCACATTATGTTTCAAATTTCCAAATAATTCCTGTTAAACCCTCTAATCACCATACTATGGTGCTTCTAGAAAAGGGCATTGGGGGCTGAGGGTTCTCACCTCCTAGCCCTTTGTTACTATGATATAAACTTGTCTGTAAAGAGCGTCTGATACCTGTCTTTGGTCTGCTCAGGACTCTCGGGGAGGTTCGAGGAGTGCATCCCCTAGGGGCTCGGCAAAATCAACCAGCCACTCCCCTGCACGCTCTAAAGATGGCTCTCGGCGCTCCAGGTCCAGATCTCGCTCCCAGTCCAGATCAAAATCGAGGTGAAATACAACCCTTTTCTCCTGTAATGTTTTGCTATTTTTAGAGTTCAAATGCTTCAATGAACCCCCATTTCTGGACCACCCCAACAAAATAGATCAAGGTCCCATCGAAGCTCACGCAGACGCTACTCCCGGTCTCGCTCCCGGTCTCGACGCAGACACTCAAGGAGCCGCTCTCGCAGCTCGGATTACCGGCGACGTAGGAGCCATAGCCGTTCCCCGATGTCAAATCGGCGCAGACACATCGGCAACAGGGTGTGTTACCTATTTGGTTTTAAAAAGTCTTGCAATTGTAACAGTTACCATTTCTTTTTCTACTATATTTTCCTTTTGTTTACCCTCCCAGGGCAACCCAGACCCCAGTGCCTGTCTGGGTGTGTTTGGTCTGAGCCTTTACACCACCGAGAGGGACTTGAGGGAGGTTTTTTCTAAATATGGTCCACTGGCCGATGTCAACATAGTGTATGATCAGCAGTCGCGTCGTTCAAGAGGTTTCGCCTTTGTTTATTTTGAAAACAGTGAGGACTCCAAGGAGGTAAGCACGTGACTGGGTTATGTATTTATTTGCAGTTCTGTTTTGCTGGTACTCATAATAATGTCTATTAGGCCAAGGAACGTGCTAATGGTATGGAGCTTGACGGACGCAGGATCAGAGTGGATTTTTCTATTACCAAAAGAGCTCACACTCCAACTCCTGGAATATACATGGGACGCCCCACATAGTGAGTGTTTGGGGGGGGGGGGGTGGTTTTATTTTACATAGTTGGAGTATTTATCATCCATGGTGTACATAAAGGTGACCCTTGAACCTGTCTGTCTGCAGTGGTGGTGGTGGAGGAGGGGGAGGAAGTGGAGGAAGTGGAGGTGGTTCATCACGCCGTTTCTCTAGGGACTACGACCGGGGCTATGACAGAGGATATGATAGAGGTTATGATCGAGACTACGATCGTTATGAAGAACGAGAATACCGATCCTACAGGTACAATTGTTGTTACACAGTGTATGAGATTGTCAGATGTAACCACAGTAGATTCTTCTCTAATCTTGTTCAATAATTCTGAAATGAAAGTTGTTCTTCCTTTAACAGGCGCAGATCTCCGTCTCCGTACTACAGCAGAGGTTACCGCTCGCGATCTCGGTCCTACTCACCACGTATGTATATGAAATACACTTTATCTTTTGTACTATGGAGGTTAAATATACGGTTACCAACGACAACTCATCCATGATATAAATTACCCGTTTTTTTATTAAATATAAGCTTGAAATACAAATTCAGTATCTACATTTAAATTGTTCATGTAGTTTAGTGAATAGTTATGTTTCTTGTGTCGTGCACTTCAATAATTTTTCAAATGACAACAGATTCTAATATTTTATTGGGTAGCCTCCATATTTTACCAGAATAGTTTTTTTGTTTTTTTTTACTTAATCTGTATGCTTTGTTTTTCTTTGTTTTTTTCAGGTCACTACTAGGCAGTGAGGATAGTCGGCTACAGTGTTACTTTTTGGATGCTGTTTTGTTTTTCATTTTCATATGTGTGTGCGTGTGTGTGAGAAAGAGGCTTTTGCATGCATTCATGTGTAAGAAAGTTACATTTTATGTCAAAGGCAATGTTGTATTTTCATGTCACTGGGTTCAGCAAAGATTATGGAGGATCAAAAGTCACGATTTTTCACTTTTTCAGCTTTGCTCTTTGCCTGACTAAATTCTGTATGTTGTGGCAAATAAAAATTCAGAAGGCTGTTTAAAGTTATTGGAAAAATACTTTGCTTGAACTGACATGTTATCTCTATAGGATTTTGTGCTTTTTTTGTTCTATATAAATGGCTTCTTTAAACTGTCAATGTTTTTTTTGTTAAAAAATTAAATGACATTTTTTTGTCTTTGCTTGGTGGGTACTAGTGTATTGTTTTTGTATATAAGCAATAAAAATACCTGGGTCATTTCCTTGTCGGTCATTGATCATGCATGTTACGATATAGATGTTATTTATAGATTAACTTAAAACTAAGTATACAAAATGATTATTAATCTGCAGATATAACTAGAGAAAAACTTTCATGCCAAAGTTGGGCTGGTGTAGTTTTTCCTCAGTATCACATTTTTGATACAAATTATAAAAGTTGATTGAAACAATTGGTTTGAAAAAATAACCTTTTGTTTTTGATTTGAAAACCAGCTGAAACACCTTAAAGGTCCTAAAAAGTGTTTACTAGGTCAAAAGATGCGGTGTCAGTGTTTAGACAAATCTCCACAAGAGGGAGTTTTTATTTTGCTGTGGTAATCACGTGTTCATGCCGGCCAATGACATCACAACCAACTCAATCCCTTGCTGTGTTAGAAATGTACATGAACTATTGTAACTTGCTCTTTGTTTTTGAGGTTACAGCAATTTCACAAGAAATCCTTTAAATACAGTTTCAGTCCGCGTTGTATGCCTATCTTCGCCTCCAGTGGACCCCATGCTGCGATGGATCTGAGAATGACGTCACACATCAGTTTGACATGGGGAAAAAAAAGCGCAATTTGCATATCGTGGCGCTAAATACTGGTATAAAATACACTTAAAGCATTGTATTTGATGAAAACAAATCAGTCTCCATTCTTTGTGCATGTCGCAAAAATTGTGTGGAAACTTGTGTTTGATCAATTTTTTGGGAATGAATCTGATCATTGGAAAGCAATTTTTAAAAATGTCCTATAAATAATGAGAAATTTGTAAAGAAAATGCATTTGGATGTGCAGCAGAGCTGTTTAAAACTACCATCAACTGCAGGTGAGGCTTTATTTGCTCACCTATGCAACTTGTTTACTTTATTATTCACATTTTTTGCATGTTAATTAACAACTTAATAGATACCTTCAGATTTTGTTTTATCCCAAATAAAGTCTGGATAAGCTCGTTTTTATGTAGTAAAACGGCTGGTTAGACGATCTCAACTAGCCTCTGACGTGTCGTTCCAGATGTCTGTCTGACCAATCAGAGACGTTTTGCGTCAAAACTCTTCCGCTTGGCGTTGCGACCTGCCTTTCCAGTGGAGTGGCTGGTGTGAGCGGACTGCAGAGAAGCAAACACCACGTTGGATAAGGGATTAAAGGTACCATTCGAGTTGTTTTCTCTGCTAAACTTCTTGCCGGTGATTTAAAGGGATCTCTGAGTGCTTATATGACCCCAGTGGTCGGATACTTGGGGTGTTTCCAGTTAGCCACCTGCTAACGCTTAGCATGCTGTGTTTGAATGAGCATACGAGTCGAGCTGCCTCCACACGTTTTCAGCAGGGCTAGCTGAGAAGAATCTCGGTTTGTTGAGAAAAATATAAACGGTTTAATGGTTCCATGAAAGATCAATAAATAAAGCACAGTCTGTACATGTATGTCGTGGTTGAACATTTCTCTTTTACCTCCTACAGATGCCTCCAAAAAAGACAGAAGCTCCAAAACAAGCTCCAATCATTGGGCGGTTTGGAACATCCCTGAAAATTGGCATTGTGGGGTTGCCTAATGTCGGGTAAATACCCTGTAGGAGTAGATGCTGAATATTGTAAATATTTTTAAGCATAACTGAACTTAGTTACTGTGGTATTGCTGATGTTTTAATGGTTTTGTTGCAGGAAATCTACATTTTTTAATGTGCTGACCAAAAGCCAAGCTGCTGCGGACAACTTCCCGTTCTGCACTATTGACCCAAA
Source organism: Crenichthys baileyi (assembly GCA_036173005.1). Lineage (NCBI taxonomy): Eukaryota > Metazoa > Chordata > Actinopteri > Cyprinodontiformes > Goodeidae > Crenichthys > Crenichthys baileyi. Next base: position 401,386 of record JAHHUM010000866.1, read on the forward strand.
TGAGAGCAGGGTGCCAGTTCCTGATGAGCGATTTGATTACTTGTGCCAGTACCACAAGCCAGCCAGGTGTGTTGTCGCTGTTCAGCATGGTTGTCATTATAACAAGCACCCACAGTGCCTGTCAAAAGGTATTCATAGCATCTGCCACAGATTTATTGACCGGGCAATTTTAATACACGGATATGTCTTAGATCTAAACTATTCCATGTTCAGAGTCGTCATTCTGTGTTTTCCAACCTCTGACAGATTTTCTCCCAGGATTGCCCTTAAATTAGCTTCATCCGTTAGTGGTGTGCTTATGAAGCTTCATGAGGCATTCTGCATATTGTGCCAGTACCAGTTTTGAAGTTTCAAGCACTCAGGTGGCACCTAGTGTTTGCAGGAAACATTGGAACTTTTAGAAAGGAATTCACACTAAAATCTTTAAAGCGTCTATGTATTACACATCAAATGTCCCTGGAAGGTGTCATACGTAATCTGCCACATGACTTTAACTAAATGAAGCAAGTTTCAACTCCCCTGTTCTGTTGCACTAATTTTCAAAGCAAGTTACACATTCGCAGTGTCGTCTGGCCCATCACCATCATCTGTCTACCTTTTCTGTCCCGGTTGTACCCTCCTCACAGCATGATGCTGCCACCACCAGGTTTAACAAGGGGGGTGGTGTGTTCAGGGTGATGTTTAGTGTTACTTTTCTGGAACAAAAAGTGCTTTGCTTATAAATCAAAAAGCCCAACTTTGGTCTTACCTGACCAGAGCACCGTCTTTCATATGTACACACGGTGTGGCAAACGTCTTATGGGTTTCTCTCCACTCTTCCATAATTTTATTGATCCATCATATAAAAAAAATTGCAATTATAACATGACAAAGTGTGTAAAAATTAGAATGCACTCTCTCACTGACTGGCTTTCTGTTTTGTCTTCTCAGTAAGGTTCCTGCTTTTCTAAATGTTGTGGACATTGCTGGCCTGGTGAAGGGAGCTCACTCAGGGCAGGGACTTGGAAATGCCTTCCTCTCTCATATCAGTGCCTGCGATGCCATTTTCCATATGACTCGTGAGTAGACTGCTCCATGACTTCTGCAGCTGTTACCTAATGACATCTTCAGAGTGAACGATTGTTGAGACCGTGCCAAAGCCAGTTGCACATTTCTGAAAAAAACGGAATAAGCTCCAATCTAAAAATCAATAAGAATTGTCTTTTATGTATGTAAGAGATGCTTTGGTCTGCTTAAGGTGCATTCGATGATGAAGACATCACCCACATGGAGGGCAACGTCGACCCAGTGAGAGACATTGAGATCATTTATGAGGAGCTGCGGCTAAAAGACGAGGAGATGATTGCTCCGATCATAGACAAGTTGGAGAAAACCGCAGTCAGAGGAGGAGACAAAAAACTAAAACCTGAATATGTAAGAAATTGGACTTGTGGCTCTACTAGAAACGCATCTGTCTCTGCGTAACATAAAAGTTGGTTACAGAGCATTTCTACACCAATTGACATGCTGATTGCTCCTTCAGGATATCATGATGAAGGTAAAAAACTGGGTTGTGGAAGAGAAGAAACAAGTCAGATTTTACCATGAATGGAATGACAAAGAGGTATTGACATGTTTGCATGCATGTAGTTGCATTGAAATACATGCATTTATGACTTGTGGTGAATTTCTGTTTTGAATTGCTCTCTGCAGATTGAGGTGCTGAACAAATACTTGTTTCTGACATCAAAGCCCATGATCTACCTGGTGAATCTCTCTGAGAAGGATTACATTAGAAAAAAGAACAAGTGGTATTTTCTTTTTCCTTTCCTCTCCTACTTGTTTCTACATTTTTCACAGATTTGCTTAATAATTGCCTTCATCAAACACTGCCTTATGATTTAAGGTTGGCAAAAATCAAAGAGTGGGTAGATGCCAACGATCCTGGTGCCATTGTCATCCCACTGAGTGGAGCTCTGGAGACTAAACTTCAGGAGATGGAAGAGGAGGAGAGGAATAAATACTGCGAGGAACAGAAAATACAAAGGTCAGACTAATAACCACCACCAATAGGCTTTGATATTCAATCTTAAAAGTGTCACGTGAAGGTGATGGACCCACAAATGTAGACCTTAATATGATGTATGCCGTGCACTTGTTTTTAGCCCTTCTGAATCAATACTTCATGAAATGAGTTTGTGGGTTATGTCCCCAACAGCTTTGATCATCTCTAGAGACTGAAAGTTTGTCCATTCTTCTTCAGCTTAAACTTCATTTATTTGTGAACAAATTTCAAGTCTTCATGCAGATTATCTATTGAATGTAGGCCCCCCCCCCCCGTCTGTCAAATTTCTCCATTTGACAGACAGAAGACCCTCTCTGTGTTTCCCCGGTTCGTTTTGTTTGCGTCACCCCCAAATGAGTCAGTCCTCCAACATTCACATTAGTTCTGCACATGTGCTGTATTTTGTGGCCAAAGAAAACAAAAGGCAAGGCTGTTCTCGCACCCCCCTCTCATGCCGACTCGCCCCAGTTCGAGAATTGGGGCGAGAACTGGTTTAGGGTCTTTGGCCTGCTAGAAGGTGAACCTCTACCTCAGTACAGCCTCTAGCGGGTTTTCTTCCATGGTGGCCCTCTCTATTTGTCTTCACCAACCTTTCCATCAGAGTCGGTCTGCTTTTCTGCCCCAACTGAGGCTGCTGCAACAGTGTTTCAGGGCAGGATGGTGTGTTCAAGGTGATGTGCGCTACTGGTGTTTTCCTACAAAAAACAAATTTTATTTTGGCCAAAAAGTTCAATTTGGGTCTCAATAACTCGAGCACCCCGGTCCACATGTTTGCTGCCTTCCCTACATGACTTTCTGCAAACGTCTGCAGGACTTTTAATGGCCGTCTTTCAACAAGGGGTTTCATCGTATTGATAAGATTCTCCCAGTTGAGCTGTGGATCTCTGCAGCTCCTGCAGAGTAACAACGGGTCTCTTGCATGCTTCAGTTATTGTTGCTCCCCTAGCTAGCCATGTCAGTTTAGACAGATACAGCCATGTCTTGGTGAATTTGTAGTTTATATTTTTGTTTTGGTGAATTCAGTGCCCAGTGAGATGTCCACGACTGTATATTGTATTATAATCCAACGCTGCTTCAGTTGTATCTCTGACCTGTCTGCAAGAACAGCTGGATTTATACTGAGACTAAATCACACACACATAAAAACAGTTTTTTTTTGCATTGGAATTATTTTAAGGGTATCATAGTGAAGGGAGCTGAATAGAAGTGCATGCCACACTTTTCAGATTTCTGTTAAACATTTTGGAAATTATTTTCCTTCCTCTTCACTGTCATGCACTAGTTTGTGTTGGTTTATACCATAAAATCCCAATAAAATAAACTTTTGTCTGAGTACTTCTGAAAGGTACAGTATTTACTGACGAATACAAAGTTCACATTTTTCCAAACCGAAACGAGATGTATGGTTTTTTTATGAGATTACATTACCTGCTCTCTTAAGCACATTAGACTCTCAGTGATGAAATGTTACAAACTTTAGTTGTTGGTCTTTGTATTTGTTATTTATATTTATCATCTATCATGTGTTTGTGTTTAGTGTTCTGAACAAAATAATAAAGACAGGCTATGCAGCACTCCAGCTGGAATACTTCTTCACAGCAGGGCCGGATGAGGTCCGAGCGTGGACCATCAGGGTGAGTGCTCTGAAATCCAGAACTTTACCTGGAAAATTCTCATCTTTACTGACGTCTTTGGAATAAAACTCTAAAGGTCCTAGTATCCATCCTTCCTTCTTTATGTCCTTGTGTCTTATTTCTTTTCCCAGATTCTTTTTTTTTGTCCTTTCTTCATTCCTCCCTCTTGTCTGCCTTCACCTACCCATCCCTTACTTGTCCTTTCTTCTGCCCTTCAATCCTTCTTTCTGTGGTCTTTACTTCTTTCTTTCCTTGTTTTTCTTTACTTACCTCCTATTCTTTTATGTCATCCATTCTTGTTTCCTTTCACCCAGGTTTTGGTGGCATATTTACAGTGCTCTCACACGAAATGCTTTGTACCGTGCCACAGTCGGGTTTTTGGAGCGGATCATGCCAGTGTGAACCCATCCATCGTTGGGTCCTGAAATGTACCAGAGAACACTGTTATAACTGCCAGTTTATCCGGTTCCTGGAGCGGTTCGCTCGCTGTGTGAATGCAGGCCAGGCCAGCATAGCAAAGACAGTAGGAAGAGAGGATGTTACCTATCTTCCTTGACCTCTCTTCCTCTATTCTCTACTCTGTATTTGCAGAGTCGAAGAAGTAGAGGAAAAACAAAGTAAGAGTGCAAATCTGAACACAAAAGAAGTATGAAAGTGTCTTGTGGAGTAGTGAGGAGGTGCAGGGACACGACTACATTTGAACTACAAAGTAGCAACAGAAGCCCTGATGAGAAAGACTTTCTTCTTTGTGCTTTTTTCTTCTCGATCGGCACAAGATTGAAGCAATACTGCCCCCGAAGCATTTCTATTGCAACTGCATGACTTTATTTGCTCTAGTCTAAGAAATCTTTGTGTTAATGCAAACCTTGCCAACTCAAGGACCAGCAGTGTGAATACGCCCTTAAAGCCGTCCTACTGTAATATCTGCCATAAATGTTGATGAACATTAAGGACTGGGGACTTGGTAAGCTTAGTCGAGATAGGTCTGACATTTTTAAGAAAGAAATTTGTCCGAACCCTGGGAAATGGAGCAGAAGTTGAAAGGGAAAAAATTATATTAGTTTGCTGGATGTGGTTTGAAATCTCCTGTTGCTGTTTTACTCCAACAGAAAGGGTCCAAAGCTCCTCAAGCGGCAGGGAAAATCCACACTGACTTTGAGAAAGGCTTCATCATGGCTGAGGTGATGAAGTTCAGTGACTTCAAGGAGGAGGGCAGCGAGAGTGCAGCCAAGGTGAGCGTATCTGCCGCACAGTTGCATTTTTATCAAGTGTTGCTACAGTCCATCTCAAACATGTTCTCTTGATTCTATCTGTTCGTTCTCAGGCTGCCGGGAAATACAGACAACAGGGCAGGAACTACGTTGTGGAGGACGGCGATATTATCTTTTTCAAATTCAACACACCCAACGCACCCAAAAAGAAATAAAGGGACCACATAATCGCCAAGGGGGACGATCTCATTACAGTTCGGTTGGGCTCCAAAGAGCTGCACTGTCGGCTGTTTTTTATAAGTCTCCTTTGAAACGTAAAATCAAATATTGGGCACAATTATCACAATCTCGTAGCATAATCCCAATCAAAGCATGCCTTCTATCTCAAGCTGGTCAGTTATTTGTACAACATCCAAACAAGCTTGGACAAAGTTCAGCTTTTAACATTGTCCATGAAAAACAGGGACTAAACTGAAAAAAAACTGCACCGGAATGCAATTTCGCATTTTCTTTTATGATGATGCTAGATTTGGACTGTTTTTAACAGTAAACATGCCTTCTCTTATATTTTGTTTGTCTTCAATAACATATTTCACCAGCAAATATCAATGAAGCTGAGAAACCTTTCTCGCTTTCACTTTATCTTCAAATTTAGCAGAATTCTTGTGGTTCATTAGTTGATGAGCTGGTAGATCTTAACAGGACTCTTGGTTAGTGCTTTATTGATGACAGAACAGGAAGTCTTCTTTTATTATAATGCCGACAAGGTCTTGGCGAAAAGCTTTGCTCTTGAAAAAATACAAAAAAACTTTTGTGACCTGTTAATGTAATAAAGGAGAATGAATGCCATCATACAGAGCAGGACTGAGCTTGGATGTTAAGAGATGAGTCCAGGCTAACTGATGGTGCCCGGTCAAACTCCTGAACTGAATTCATGCTACATTTATTCGCTTTTACTGACTTGCTCTAGCTTGGGTATTGAAAGAACAACAACGTTACCCTGTATCCTTCAATTAAGATGCATTATCATGCATCCGCTGGACTGTGCAGCTGCATATTCACCCTGTACCACATTGAAAACGTTTTCATGTCATTAAACATTGTCCCTTAAAATGGAAATAAAATGAAAGTGGCATTTACATAAGAAACGTTGCCCTCATTAACATGCACGTCAGTAAAAGAAGAAAAATCAACTTGCTTTTGTGTTTTATTTTTCTGCACTGTAAAATTACCTAAAAAATGAATGTAAATAAATTACATGTAAATATATTTGTAGCAATGTTGACTGCGCTGGTAACCAAATTCGCTGTAAAATCACTTAAGTTTTCTGTCATACTAGTCCTGTGGCTTAAAGTCTTTATTAATAAGATCCCAGAAAAGCTGCCCCTCCCCCACCTCTTTCTGCATACTGCCAATCTTCAGGCTGAACGAAGACCACTTGTATCCTCTGTTGGCAAAAACAAAAAAAAAAAAAAGCATGGCATTGAAACTAAATGAGTGCCTCCCTTCTTTTTAAGGTAATGCAGGTATAGAACTACTGTCTATTCTGAGTGTGTCTTCAGGTTGGACCAGGGAAGCCACTTATTGCATCTTGAAAATGAAGAATGTGCCCAGGCTATGTCGTAGTCATGAATTTTTAAATCCTAAAAAATTGATATAAAGTAATTTGAACTCTCAAAGTAAGGATTATACTCTGGGCTTTAAGTTTTGAGTTTGAGTCGTCTATTTGAATATTTTTAAAGACTAAATACAATAAAATGATTATATGTATTAGTGCTAAGTTTAAAAAGTGCACAAATACTGATTCACCTGTATCTTTTAACAGGCTCATTTGCATATTCACTAGGTCGTTTAGAATGCCCCATTTGAATCATGCTGACAATTTAATCTGGAATATGGGGAATATGATTCACTAATGTATACATAATTCAAGGCTGCGAGACTTCATACAAGGACAAAAGAAAAAAAAAAGCTGAAAGATTTAAAATTTAAGGTAATGGGCAAAACTAAATAAAGTGTGCAAAAAAGGAAAAACATATATGTAAATGTTTTATTTGAGTTGAAGTGATGGAGTGCTCGAACACTGGGATTTAAAGTAACTTTGTGGGGATTTCATCAAACTACATTCCATTTCTGGACGCGCTCGACAAACAGGAAACATACATTCTGCAAAAAACGGGATTGGCATCCTGGTCAGCCAATCACGTTTCCCGACACTCCTGCGGAGCCAATTACATCAAGGAAGAAGGGCGGGACGTCCTGTAATGTGATGCAAATTCGACGTCGAGCTTGTTTAGTCCCACCTTTTTGTGTTTCCCGCACCGTCAATCAAAATAGAAAAAAATCGACCCGAATTCAACGATCAACACTAGCCCGCCTTTGATAAAATAATCATGTTCGGAGTTTGGTTGGTTTGGTAATCCTCCATAGTTACGCTATGACTGATACGTAAACGTCTAGCGCATCGAAGCGGCAACTAATCGGTGAGTTTGTGAGAGCAGCAGCGAAGCGAGCTGCGTCTTTTTATCATTAGCTCCTTCGCTAACTAGCTGGATATGGTCAGCTAACCGAGCTAGCTGCTACCTCTCAGAGTTGACAAAGTAAAACTCGTTCTGGGCCCGAATGCTCCAGCAATCTACGCCGCAAAATTGAATTTTGCAGAGGGCGGACCGGAGAGTGGGGATGCTTTGCGGGCTTTTCTGGCAGGCAGGAGTTGAAGATTACAGACTTTTGCTCGGTTTCTCCCTCTCTCCCTGCTAGCGCCAGAGCAGTCTCTGAAACAAGGAGAAATGGCGTCCGCGGACGTGGACAGCAGTCAGAGCGAGTTCCTGCAAGCTGGCGGCGCAGCCGAAACACAGGTATCCACCACATTTTCCACCTCCCTGCTGCTTTCCAATTCTGGTTGTGCTTTTTAGGAGCTTGAAGTTCACACGTTTTAAAATTTTGATGGCATGGGGTGAAAGCCGTACACTTCCTGTGTTCCCCTCAATAACGGCCACCCACTTTCCCCCTGTAAAACCCGCCCATAGTGGGTAGGACGCTGAAGTCAGTCACTTCCAGATAGCCGATGTACGTTGGGCTTTGGAGGATGCTGGGACGGTGCTGTGTGTCAGGAGACGCTGCTGTAATCATAACAGTATCGTTCAGTTGTGTTGTAACAGCCACCCATCCCCCACCTTTTCCTGAGCCTGTTGTCGTCTGTCTCCTGACTCAGTTCTTCCTCTCAGACTAAATTCTGCATCATGTATCACTTTTTGCTTTACTCTCGCTTTTTGCATAGCAGAACATTATTTCTGTACCTGACTGACGGACAGGAGCCAGTGTTGTTCTGAGGTGATCCGCGTTTGATCCTGTCGTGCTAATTCATAGACTGGAAAGTGGATGGGATTGTCTGGAACTGAGCGAAACTGTGTCGTTTGACAAGATTTGAGTGAACAAAGATCCTTTTAGTATGTTTTGGGAAAGTATTCATATACTTTGGACCTTTTCACGTTTTGTCACACTACAAGCACAAACTTGTGTGCATTTTACTGGGATTTTATGTCATTAATTGAAACTAAATAGTTTATCGTTGTGAGGTGGACAAATATGGTTTTAAAACTATTTTTACAAATAACATTCAGACTTTTGGGGGTGCATTTGTATTCAGGCCCACCTCTTGGGGTATGTCTCTACCAGCTTTGCACATCTAGGGGACTTTTTGCAAAATAGTTCAAGCTTTGTCGGACTGTAGGGCATCTATGAACAGCAATTTTCAGTCAGTTTCGACATTGTTAATTTAGGTTTGTACTTTGACTGGGCCATTTTACCACATGCATATGTTTGATCTGACCCTTTCAGTTGTATCGCTGAGTGTATATTTAGGTTCATTGTCCTGGTGAAAGGTTAACATCTGTGGTGTTCTTGTAACCATGTCCTTACCAGCTTTCTTTCAACACTGACTTTCCCTCCGTCCTCTCTTCCATGACGGCCCCTTTTGGGCCAACTAATAGTCGTCCTGTTGGCAGATTTTCCCTCCTGAGCTGTCGAGTTACCATGAGCCTCTTGGCTCCCGTGGGTATTGAAGGATGGCCATGACGTTGGTAGTTGGTGGTGCTCCTTCCATTTTTAAATGGTTGATTGAACAATCCTTTTTGAGATGTTCGAAGATGTTGGCTTTGTACCCTAATCCTGACCTGTCTCTTGTGTTTCCTGGTATTAATGGTGTCTGTTCACAAACATTTAACAAACCTCTAAGGCCTTCACACAACAGATATTCCTCCTTAGATGAAATTACACAAGTGGACTCTATTTACTAACTGGGTGGCTCTTGAATGCGGTTGGTTTGGCTTTATTTTATTTAGGGTATTATGGGGAAAGGGGGCTAAAAACAAAATGCAAATGTCATTTTTCAGATTTTTATTTGTAAGACCGAAAAAAGAAACCCATGTATCCATTTCCACATTAGATATTCAGTGCACCGTTTGTCTGTCACATAAAATCTCAAAAAAACCAATTTTGTGGTTTCAAAAAAGTTTAAGGAGTGTGAATAATTTTGCAAGGCACTGTAAATGCTTCCCCTAGTTTATTGTTAGAGATCAGGGCCCGTATTCCTAGTGACGTCATTCTAAGAAAAATCTTTTTCCTTCAGTACGATAAAAGTTATTCACAAAGCATCTCAGACCTTAACATTTCCTCACGTGAGGAGCTCTCTTAAGAGTAGCGAGGAGAACTTTTAGTGAGTCTAAGAGAAGATGGTGGAAAGACGGAGAGATATTCTCCTCACACTGAACAAGAGTGAATAAATAAAACGCTACCGGCTCGATCGTGCAGAGATCCACCGCCTAAACAATCGGATAAATTAGCATATAAACTTTTATAACAATCATAATTATTATTATAGAGATAAGATAAACTTTATCATCCCCCTAGGGGGAAATTAAAGGTGCATCTCTAGTAAGGTAATATTAGGAAGGATAAATAAATAATAGAATCAATAATAAATAACCATAAATAAAACATGAACAAAATTACAAACAATATAGTACAGAATTATTTAAATATTTCCAGACTGTAAAACGGTTTCAAAAAATACATTTGGAAAGAATTGGAAAAACTCGAAAATATAGATACATAAATACAAATTGTAGTCTAGCTAAATTACCATAATCTAAACACTATATACATAGAAGTAGGATGTAAACGAGATGAAGTATTTGCTGTGTTGTACATGATGATGTCAGCAGCCTAAATGGTCGTCTGTGGAGACGCTCTCTGGTGTTCTGCTAGCTTCTGATCTGGTACCAGAGCTGCTCACATTCCAGGTCCAAATCTACCTTTAAACACTCCTCTCTTCAGCCTCTGTTCAGTTCGGTTTTCTCTGTTTTGTTTTGGTCATTTTACCATTGGAGATAACAAGGAGATCACAGTAAAATGCTGAATTTTAATATTAAGATGGAATAAATTAATATGAAATAGATGCAGTATGAAAATGAAATAAGTAAACATATTAAGCATGTCTAATTAATGATGAGCATATAAATAAGCTACGTTTAAACCCTTTGGTGCTGTGTGACAACTGCTTTAATTTTGCTAAGTTTTATCATGTTTTACACATTTCTAAATTCTATCATCGGTTCATTTCTCTCCACTGATTACGAGGAGCCATTTGTTAGTTTTTTTTGGTCAACCACACCTCCTTATAAGATAGGAGTTTTCTATTGAAGTGAAATAGTCTCATTAGAATCAGACATTTTTTAGACATTGAATTTATGACACTAAATTTTTATCCTGTGCAATTATGTATGTGATTGGACAGGATAAAAATTCAGTGTCATAAATTCAATGTCTAAAAAATGTCTGACTCTAATGAGACTATTTTACTTCCATAAGTTTCTGTCGTCTCCTCGCTCAGAGTCGCTCTCAGCAGAGAGCTGAATCACTCTTAAGCTCGGAGTCCTTGTCAGGAATATTTAGGCTAAGATGGGAGCTCTCTGAGAGGACTCTTGAGATTCTGTGTGAATATGGACCCAGACCTCAGCTAGACTCAATGATGCTTAGAAACTACAAAGTATGTCAGAAGCAGAGGTACAATTATTAACTCATTTAGTAGTTTTAGATTAGATTATTTATGGTGGTCTTACTGGTGTATGGAAATAACTGGTCAGGCTGCTGCCACCATAGTCCTGACCAGCACCAGCAAAATGGATCACATCACAGCAGTCTGTAAATCACTGCACTGGTTCCCTGTTTGTAAAAGGAGAGATTTCAAAATAAAATTAAATGCAACAAATGTGCCTCTGTCCTTAATGTCATTTTACCTTTGTTTCTTGATTTTGTAACGGACTTTGAAATGGTCCTGCCTTGCCTTGAAGCTGAGATGAATCCCTGTCTCTTTGCTAATACGAGTGTTGTTTCTGCTCCCAGACAACAGATATGTCAGCCATTCAGTTGACGGGTTCAGACCGATGGGAGGTGTTGACCCCCGTCTCGGCTGCAAAGGAAGACCAAGGTGTCGTCCACATTCCAAACTCTGGGATTGTCACGTCTAACGGGCAGTACGTGCTTCCAATCGGGAGTCTTCCCAACCAGCCCATTTACGTTACAGCGTCTGGGAGCGAGGCCATGGCTAATGGCGTGTCAGGCATTCAGTATCAGGTAACAGACGGGACAGAAACGCATTGGTTATATTTTGTTCAGTTAACAATCATGCTCACAATTGTCTATTTGCGCTTGTAGGTCATTCCCCAAATCCAAAACGCCGATGGGACACTTGCAGGATTCCCAACACAAGGACTGGATGACGGTACAGGCCAGATTCAACTTCTCCAAGATGGCAGCCAGAGCAATATCGGAATCAGCTGCTCCACAACAGCAGCTACAGACCTCCTCACACAGGCAGGCCAAGTTCAGTCCATCCAGGGTGTCTCGTTGGCTGGAGGTTCGGCGTACGCCGGCACCGTACCTGTAGGGCTTCCTGGCAACATTACGTTCGTCCCTATAAACAGCGTGGATCTTGAGTCTCTAGGGTTGACTGGGGCTCAGACGGTACCGATTGCCACTGGGGTAACACCCGAGGGCCAGCTGATTATGAGCAGCCAGCCGCTGGGGAACCAGAGCCAGGACAGCAACAACAAACAGTCGCTGCTGACCGTGAGCGACCCCAACACCAACCAAGAGATCTACGTGCCAACCACTTCCTCTTCTTCCTCCAACGCCTCCCAGCTCCCTGCAACCATCGATGGGACAGGGGTTCTGACCCAGGCCACAGCTGTGTCTGCGGGAGTATCTGATCTCTCTTCCACGGAGAACTTCAACTCCCACAACCACCTACACCAAATCCAGGTCAGTATGTCCAACAGATGTAGCTGAAGGAAACATTATGTTGACCATTGAGCTATAAAGGCCTTTAGAGATGTAGCTACTGGTATCCAGGAAACCCACCATCCCTGTGGTGAAACATGGTGGTGGCAGCATCATGATGTGGGGATGATTTTCTTTAGAAGCTGCAAAAGACAGCAAGAGCTACAATGAAGTGGTTTCGATCGATGAACAATCGTGTCAGAACAGTCCAGCCCAAGGTCCTGTTGAGATAAAGGATTTTCAGAGACGTTCTTCCTGCAGTCTCCCTGAACTTGGCTTATTTCACAAAGACGAATGGGCCGATAATTGTAGTGTGAAGCTGAGCAAAGCTGGTAAACTTTCCCCAGAAGACTGCAGCTGCTGGTGGACCGGAACATGTTCTACAAAATGTTGACTGGGGAGGAGAAATGCATGCCACACTTTTCAGATTTTTGTGGGTAAAATTAAAATGGAAATATAATTGTAATAAATTCCATGTGATATTTTTAGGCTTGCAGTTTATTTAGGGTTTATCAACATTTGGTGAATTTGCCCTAAAGTGGGGGCTTGAGGTGAATTGCCGGGCTTCAATTAGAACTGTAGTCCAGTAATATAATTGTAATCATGTTCCTCTTTGTGAAGGTGTCCTCCTCCAGTGCCACCACTATCTCCCAGCCCATTCTGCAACTGTCGGGGGACACTCAGGCCCAGGTGGCTCCGGGCCAGGACCTGACTGGGGCCGGTCAGACTCTACAGAGTGTGCAGCTGGTCAACCCAGGTACCTTCCTCATCCAGGCCCAGACCGTCACCGCCACGGGTCAGATTCAGTGGCAGACCTTCCAGGTAGCGTTGTCCTGTTTCATGAAGATCTTATTCCTTCACAGTCTGAAACAATTTGTATAAATTCAGTTTTTCTCTCTCTCTCTTCCAGGTTCAAGGTGTGCAGTCGCTCCAGGGGCTCCAGTTACCCCAGGGACAGGGTCAGGCCCAGCAGTTGACTCTAGCCCCAGTCCAGACCCTTCCCCTGGGCCAGACGGGCCACGTCAGCCTCCCCAACCTCCAGACAGTCACAATTAACTCTTTAACACAAACTGGAGAGCAGTACATACAGAGAGAGGAGGCGAGGAGTCCAGCTGGTAAAGCCACAGATGTTATCCTTCAATAGTTTGTAGTAGCCCCTTGCTGTCGGAGACCATAACCTCTCTGTTGTCTGCCTGCATTTGTCCCGGCTCAGGTATTCAGATAAAAGAAGAGCCGGACTCGGAGGAGTGGCAGCTGAGCGGGGACTCCACGCTGAACCCCAGTGACCTGAACAATCTACGGGTCCCGATGGGAGACGAGGACATGGAGACGGCGGGCGGAGATGGCAAAAGACTCCGCAGAGTGGCCTGCACCTGCCCCAACTGCAAGGAGTCTGGGGGAAGGTGGGGCTTTGATAAAACTGCCTTCCTATCTCTGCCTGTTGTCCTCTCCATGAACCTCATGTTCTTACTTCTCTTTTTTCCTTCCTTGTGCCTAACTCCCCTAACCTCTTTCTTTCCTTCCTTCTCTCTTTTCGTCCTGCCATTCATTTATTCCTTCTTTCATCCTTCCTTCCTCCTTCCCTTGTTGTATTCATTCTTTCCTGCCTAGATCTCTTCCACCCTTATTTCTTTCCCTTTATCTTTCCTTTCTTCTGTAGTACTCGTGTTTCTCTACTTCCACTTCTTGTGTTCCACCTCAACCCCTCCCTTGTTATATCCTCTAGTCCATCCTTCCTTGTGTCCTCCTTCCTTTCCTCCTTTGTTTTTTTCCCTTTTTTGCATCCTACCTTTCTCACTTGTCATTTTTCCTTTGTATTTTGACATAATTAATTTCCTCTATTCTTTATTTCCTGGTTTCATATTTAAAGATGAGCTTTAGTATTTTTACGGAAAAGACTGAGAACTCTGGAAAGTTTAGCCTGGAAAAGTTTGGTATCTTTACTTGAAAACTGCAGAAACTCCTCATTTATTCCTCCCCACCAAGACTTTTTATTGACCCAGTTCTTTCCCGCTCTGCTTCACAGGGGCTCTGGTGTCGGCAAGAAGAAGCAGCACATTTGCCACATCGCCGGCTGTGGGAAGGTCTACGGGAAGACGTCTCACCTGAGAGCTCACCTGCGCTGGCACAGCGGAGAGAGGCCCTTCGTTTGCAACTGGATGTACTGCGGGAAGAGGTTCACCAGGAGCGACGAACTTCAGAGACACAGGAGGACCCACACAGGCGAGTCCACCGCTGGGTTTGCAGATAGCAGCCTCGGTTCTCTGCTTGTTTGGATGTCTGTGGTGCATGCATGGGCCTCAGCTGAAGAGCAAGAGGTTTCAAAAATCATGCTTTCTTAGTCTGTGGGTGTGTGGCCGGGTTTACACGCTGAAGCATTTTGAAATCATATTTTGCCCTAGAAGACAGTTTCAGTGCTGTGGTTTTGAACCACAACAAAAACATAAATGCTTTCTTACCTTGAACCTTCAGCCATTGTGCACAAACTGCCAACCAAAAAATGATAGAAAAGTAGTAGCCATGAAGTAGGCTTGCTTTAAAGGTCTCTCCTATTGAATCTTATTGATGATCCAGAGCCAGTCGCGGCGCTGGGGAGGGGATCCTCCCACACCGAGCGGCCGCCCCTTACCCGCCGAGTTGAATCCCCCGGGCAGACTGCGCGGACCCCACCCGTTTACCTCTTAACGGTTTCACGCCCTGTTGAACTCTCTCTTCAAAGTTCTTTTCAACTTTCCCTTAAGGTACTTGTCGACTATCGGTCTCGTGCCGGTATTTAGCCTTAGATGGAGTTTACCACCCACTTTGGGCTGCATTCCCAAACAACCCGACTCCGACTCGTCCACTACTGGGTGGACTTATATAGGAACCACTGATAGATGTTGTTATTCTCACTAGTGTATATAAACTATAACGCATTACCAGTACAGAGCTTCTGCACAAGGAGTAGTAGTTCCTGCCCTCTAGTGGTAGCAACAGCACATTACACCGCTCAGGACAAAGGTTTACAGAACATAATAAAATGAAATGGAGGATGAAAGTTGTTGAACTACATAATGTCTGGAAGTGAGCAGGCGGAACATAGTTTCATATTCATGTGTTCATTTAGGAGACGAGGCGCTTAAATGAACACTTTACCCCTATAGAATGAGGGGTAAGTAACAGTATGTAGGCAGTTAGTAAATAGGCGTGGGCAAATATATGATGTATATAAGCTATAACCTTGTAAAACTACAATGTATTAGATGATCTAATTGTTATTTATTTCAGACAGAAAACAATTATATCTTCTACCGCTAATATAATCACACTTTTTAATTAGTTTTATATTAACTGTGTCGTTTATTTTGATTTAGCCATATGGAATAAACACCTGCTCAGTTTAGTAGTAGTTCAGTAATTTGCAGAGTATTTGTTTGAGTTCGCTTTTTTGTTCTTATTTGATACATTTGACCATTTTCCTGGTAAAAAGCTTAAAGCTTGCTGAGTGTAACAATAGAAACAGTTGAGCGCAGCTGCTGATTCGTTTGCGTTTTAAAGGTTTCATTCAGTTTACTTATTTCTCCAGTTTTTCTCCTGCAGCTTGTTTCATTCTCTGTTTGTTAGTTTTATCAGAACTATGGCGACGAGACGCAGAGCAGTTTTTAGGGCCGATTTCTCTGTAGGAGCAACAATTACCAGCATTGAGTTTTGTTGTTGGCAAGGATGTTTAATCTGTTCTTTTTTTAATTTTTTGACCTTTTTATAAATGCCATGTTTTTAAATGTAAAACCATTTGTTTTTTCCCATCCAGTATAGTGAAATAAGTATTTTACCGTGCATGAAAATATTTCTTTACCTAGAAGGAACGGTAAAATCTGATCTTCTGAAAGGACACCACCAGGGAATGTTAAATATATTGAAATATAAATTAAGTTGCAGTGGCTGTGGATTAATATTTTGAAGCATTTTGGAGCAAATGGCCCAAAACTGTTACGGCTTGAAAATAAAATTAAGAAATCATGATGAATTAACATTGAACCTGAAATACTTAATCACAACACAAGCTATGCAAATCTAAAATTCAAAAAACCAAAAGAATGTCCAGATTTTACCCATTCAGTTTGAACAAATGTTTAAAACAAACCTGCCATGTAAATCTCAGGTCACCTAACGAAGGTGTGTGTGTCCGACCTGCAGGAGAGAAGAAGTTCGTGTGCGCCGAGTGCTCCAAGAGGTTCATGCGCAGCGACCACCTGGCCAAGCACATTAAGACTCATCAGAACAAAAAGGGCGGCGTGCCCACCTCCACGTCTTCACCCACCACCGACGCAGTCATCACCACAGACGGAACCACGCTCATCCTCCAGACTGCCACCGCCCACGACCTTGTAGCCAATCAGGAGATCCCTCTACAGCTGGTCACCGTGGCGCCCGGTGAGGTCCTGGAGTAAGGGGTGGGGGCTTTTTTTGATGACAGGCCGATCACAGGGACCTCTTGAGCTTTTCTCTCCCCCTCTTCTTCTTTTTTTTTTAACATATGAATATATACGTAAATATATATGACAAATATATATATTTTAAGTGAGATTTATCTTGACTTTGTTTTTTGCAGTCTTTTATAGGGGGGCGAAAAGAAAAAAAACATTAAATGTGGTTGCTATGTAAACGCGTAAACACACGTCACAAAACGTGAACTAACACTCAAGAACACAACGTGAAATGCCTTACTTTGTATTATACTCTTGTATAAAATGCTGGAGGTTGCATGTTTTTTACACATTGCAGATGATGTGACTGTAACGGACTTTTACTGTTTGAGGAGGAAGCAGAAGGATGTCCAGAACCTCTCTCTCTGGGATGATCAAGGAATTTTCTTTGTTTTTAATTCTTACTCTTGCGGCAGGAGGGTTGTGAGTGAAACCAAGCGCTCTGTTGGAAGCAGCATGAAGCCCAGGTTATAAATGCTGCTGCCAGGACTGGATGGCTGCTTTTACAGGAGTAGTTCAAAATGTGTTTTTGTCTTAACTTTAATACTGGAAACAGGCTTGAGGGAGTCCACAGAAGAACTGCAGCTGTAAAAGTCCACGTTGGCTCGTTCTTGTTGTGTTTCCAGTGTTTATGTTAAACATGACCTCACTCACCTTTGGGCCACATGCAAATTAAGTTGGTTTCTACACATTTTATTTGCACGCAGCAGTCGTCTCCCAACAGCGCAGCGATGCGACGCTAAAAACAGAGTGCAGGTGGAGCCGATGGGCAGAGTGGGACGACGGCGCCGCCGTTTAGTCATCTGGAGCAGACAGAGAGCAACTTCTTCCAGTGTCTGGTCAGCTTGAGCAAAATGTCCCATCTGTCCTCCAGAGCACACAGTCCTCTGTGCTTTTTCACATATTGCAGAAAACAAACGCCCCTTTACTTTTGTTTTTGTTTCTGTTGTAAATTGATGTTGTATTTCAGTCTCTTTACTAATCAGAGTGTCATCTAAACCAGAACACACACGACGACGATCATTGATTGTGAAGGAGAACGTGTCCAAGTGTTGCCCTGTGAGGAAAACAAAAGCAGCAGATTGTCATTTGACGGTCCAGCTACGATCGCGGTCGCGTGGGACGGCTTTTGCAATAACTGCTCTGTTGCTAATTCTGGCCAGATGACGTTCGAAAGGAAAACAATCACGCCATTTGATTTTTATTTTTTTATTTAATGTAATCCTTTCCTCAGTTCGTCTTCATGTTTGTAGCATTCTTTTACATGTATATTACTTATTTTCACCTTGTTTATAGAAGCCATTACTTACTTAGCTAAATTTGTTGTATCAAAACCTTATTTTAAGTAATTTTTTAAAGATTTGGTGTAAAAATTGAATGTTACCTTTTGTAAAACCTTTTTTCAAATGGATCACAATAAAAGTCTAAAAGCTTCCAGTTTTGGGGAGATTTATGTTTAATAGAGTTTGGATCGTGTGAGACGACATGAAAATACATCCTGAATCGATTTAATAAAATGAGCTGAAAGTTTTCCCAGCCAGACGCTGGTGTCACGGCTGCTGCTCTGCTGATAGTTGCACCCAAACTAAAGGTCCCAGCTGCAGCAATAGAGCAAGAATTTCAGGGTTCCTACGAGGGTGGAAAATTATAGTTTGGTATGAAGTATTTTCCACTATGGAAAAAGGACTTTTTCAGACTTCCCCTGTTCTCGAGACGTTACATCAAACCATCTATTGATCAATTTATCCATCTGTCAATGGCCGTCCCTCCTGTCTAAATGTTCTGTATTTAAAACCAGGCCACAGTGGAAATATCTGCTCTAAATTTAATCATGTTTTTATTTCTACTTAAAAAAATTGAAGTCTGATAAAGTGTAATTTTCACATGAAAAAGTTGTAGCAACTCAGATTTTTCATACATAATTTCCCTTCATGGATGGGTTGAACCCAACACCAACCGTTAACCCCGAACCTTCCCTGTACCTGGAAATTATTCCTGACTCTGAGGTTGAAGGTCAAAGATCCTGCTCCTGTTGTGCTTCCACCACAGCCCTAACCTGAAATCAGTGCAAACTCAACATCTGACATCCCATACAGAAAAAAAAAACACTTTATATTTGCGTCACAAAGTACATTCCTGATATGTGAACCCACATATACATAAAAATAGAAAAACAGCAGAACAAACGTTTGGACCAGTTTGTTTCTGGTGTGTGGTCGATGTTTCAGCAGTCCGGCCCCAACGCTCAGGAGGAACCTCTTCATCAAGCTGATTCTTTAAACAGAGTCCAAATCTCTGGTTTGTTTTGGATCTTTCACAGCTCCGAGTGAACATCTGACAAGAGGACAGAAACAGGATCACCAGAATGGTGGATGCAGATGGTTTGGCTGCAGAAATCAGCTGCTGAGAAGGTTCTGTACCTGTGTCCTGCTTCTTTGAGTGGTTTGCTCCCTCCTGGACTCTGGACTGCAGGCGTTTTATCTCCTGGTCGTAGTCCGTCCACTCTGCTACGATCCTCACTGCTGCCTGCAGCTTCGGCTCTTTGGTCATTGGATTGTTGCACTGAGTAGGAGAAAATAAAACCTAATTACAGACAAGCAGGTAGTCAGACCAGACCATGTGTGGCCCATGTGGAAACACCCATTATTATTAAATATTAATTCTGAGGTTATTCTTTCTAAATCATAGTTGTATACATTTAATTTGGGGTTTAACATCCATTATTAAATAATATACAATTATATATAAAAAACTATTAGATAATGCAAATATTTTTATGATTTATGTGTCTTTCTCGAGGCCTTAGTTCAGGTTTATAGCGCTATCATTGCAGCTACTAATATTGGTCTCATATTGCAATTTATACTAATCGTCTTAGAATTAATTTTATTATGTAGTTATACACAATTACATAAATTTCTGGTTATTTTATCATCCCTGAGGACGCTGACCAATCAGCAGCCTTCATTTACATCTCTATTATTATTGTGGTCTACAATTATACGTATTTATATCAATTTATAGCAGCGGCCTTTTTTAATTTATACACATTTAATTAACAGTGTGCACTAATTTTGGTATGAGAATATTACACAAATTGTTTTTACGAAACTACCTCTTTCTACATCTACGCCACCATTAATAATGTGGTAATGTAAAAATTATTAACAGAAATTGTCCTTTTGTGTTTACATACAGTTGAGCACAAAATGAGTGTTTCTCCTGACAGGAGGGACTAACACGGCCCCAGCCAGAGTAGATTGAGATGCTAGGCTAAAGATTAGGGTGATGGCGAGGTGGCCTTCCAACCTCATCACCAAACCACCAGAAGTTATAGGAAGGGTTTAACTGCTGTAATGCTAAGGAAGATTTTACATTCAATCACTGATAATCATTTTATCTGAAAATGTAAATAAAAACTGCAACATCACTGATTCTCCTTTTATTTTGTTTGTCTTTTGAGAGACAATTCTGGGCTTTAGTTTAAAACTTGATATTTTAATTGTATTATTATGGTCATTAGTATTCTGCACCTGCATTTAAGATTTGCTACTAGGCAAGACAAAAATACATATAAAAGACTGAAATAGAATGACTTCTATGCACTGTAATCTGACCACCTAAGGTAAGAAATAAAGTATCCCTACACAGCATTATTATTCTATTGTTTGATTTACTGTTCTTAGATGACCATCACTAAATTGATGAAGAATGATTTACTGATGCTGTGCGTTCACTTCTTCAGTAACCCTAAGGGGCCCTCTAGTGGCCTTTGGGACAGCAACATGCTGCTGAAAAGGTGTTGGTGTTTGGCTTTCAGACACAGAAGCTGTGTTACCAGATCTATCGTCTTTGCTGTCCTTTTGGAGCCGTCGTCACACCAGGTCTCGCACCACAGCCACTCCTGAGGCAGAGACTTAATGGGAACCTGGTGGATCATGTTGTTGGGAAGATCCTGGAAAACACAAAAACCTGGTTAAAAAAAGAGGTCCAAACAGGAAAACACGGAGCAATATTTGAAGAAGATCATGACGAGGTAACTCCAAACACTTCTGACTACAGGCAATTGTTTTAACTGTTCAATATAAAAGAGAAATAAAAGAAGAAAAGACAGAATTTAAAGAAATATCCCTGATGCTTTGAGATACAGCCAGGTTTGGACATGTCATAAATTTGCCTCTGAACGTTTTTAAGCAAAATGTTGAAGGAAAGCAGTAGACAGAGAGTCTATAAGTGCACAGCAGTAAACAGTAAGTGTTGCTCAGAGACCTGGTCGAGGTTGGACAGACTGTTGGGGTCCTGGCTGAGTCCCTGGTACTGTCCTCTGAGGCGGTCTCCTGCAGCGATCTTCCTGAACTTCTTTAAGTCGACGACATACAAGGCGCTGCAGACCACACATCACATTAACAACGATGTATAAGAAAGGGCGAGAGCATTGAAAAGAAACAGACTATGTATAGTGGCTTACAAAAGTATTCAACCATGAATCCTTCTGCATTGTGCTGGTAAATATATCATGAAATTCCAATAAAAACAGTGAAGGTTGCAGTTTTAAGGCAACAAAACAGAAAAAGGTTGTAGGAGCTCTTTAGCAAGCCCCTGTATGAACGTGTCTGAGGAAGATTGTTGAGCTGAACCAGCACCTGATGTGGTACTTGCGTCCGGCGAGGTGGCTCGCCCAGTAGCCAGACTTCCAGAAGCGATAGCCGTCCATCTCCCTGCGGCTCTCGCAGAACGGCGTGTAGCCGTACGGAGCTCCCTCCAGGTCGAAGTCACGCAGATCCTTCAGGTCTGTTCGCACGATCTGGCAGAAAGCAGATCAAGCTCATCACAACGCTGCAAATAGCTGCAGTCTCTGTTACAACATAACTTACACTGCAAATGCATTCTACATCTCTATGGTTCCTGTTATGCCTTAAAAGGCCCAATCTATTTGAAAAATCTATATTTCAATTTCTTCTGTTTCTTCTTCTTGTTTGCTGGGTCCCTCAGCTGAAGAGCAAGCAGTAGGAGAACATATATGTGGACAGAAGCAGACTGAATAATAGTGTTTGTGCGGCAAACCTGGTCTGCATCCACAAACAGGATCTTGTCCACAGCGAGAGGAAACAGCACATCCAGGAAGAGGATCTTGTAGCCCCAAATGATCCTCTGCTTCTCAGTCTGCTGGTGCAACCAGCGGGGCCACTTGTACTGGACCAGCTCATACTGGAAACCATACTGCTTCGCCATGTGGGGAATGAACTCCTGCAGAGTGAAGCACAATCAGAAACATGAAGTATACAGCTAAATAAATTGAACACGATAATTACTAATAAAACAGCACGACTTGTCCATATTACCACAGTTCTACGTCCTTAGTTTTCATTTTAAAATACAAATTATTGAAGTTCACCATGAATTTGTGTCAGACTGTTCTACAGTGGGTAGACTGGAAACCTGACGGAAACTGGAAAGTAGTAAGGTTGGGAGGAAGGAAGGAAGATAGGGAGGGAGGAAGGCCACCAGGAATAAAGGAAAAAATTAAAGATGCAAGGAAAGGCAAGAAGAGGGAAGGGACAGACAGACGGAGGGAGAACAGAGACATACATGACAAAGGAAGGAAGAAAGAAGGAAAAGATGGGAAGGACAGAATGAAAGACATAAGGAGGTAAGTAAGTACAAAATCAAGGAAGGAAAGATAAAGAGAAAAAGGGTGTGACAGAGGAAGAAAGGACACAAAGAATAAAGAAAGAAAGGAAGGACATAAAGAAGAGCATGAAGGAGGAAGGTAAGGAGGACACAGGATGTACATAAGGAAGGCAAAAAGGAAGGACACAAGGTTGAACGAAGGAAGAACAGAAGCAACAAAGGAAGAAAACAATGGAGGGGAGGAAGGAAAAAGATGACAAAATAGGAAAGAAGGAAGGACACAAGGAAGGGTGCATGAACAAACAGATGAAAGGTAGGACACTAGAATAGGAGAGAAGAAGCAAGGAAGGAAAGACAAGGTGGGACAGAAGTAAGGACATGAGGAAGGAAGAAGGGACACACGAAAAGAAAAGGAAGGATACAAGGAGGAAAGAAAGGCAGGAAAAGAGAGCAAATGAAGGAAAAGACAGAAGGAAGGATACAGCAGTGAAAATAGGACGGGGAATAAAGTCTAGAAATAAAATTATTTTGACATTCTGATTTTCTTTAAACATACTTATACTGAGATACTTTTCCAGACGTCGATAAACTACGTAGGAACCTGGTTATTAGTTGTTACTGATACCAAGAACAAAGAGACCAGATTTCTAAAACAATAAGAGTCTCGACGTTTCACCACTAAATATTTCAGTCCAGTTCTAGGTTTAAATCAACTGCAGCTGAAGAGAAAATGCCTTAATGAAATCAAATCCCAGCTGGTCTTAAAACACGAAAAGCACAGTCCTGCCTTGAAAGTAGGGGACAGGTAGTTCTTCAGGAACCAGAACTTGACGGGGGTTTTGGTGTTCTTTAGAACTGACAGCATCATGATCCTGAGGGAGAAGAAAAAGAAGCGACTAAAAACAGTGGTGCTGACAAGGCATCAGGATCAATGCCAAAAATTAAAAGGGTGTCAACTATTTGAGGATTTTCAGGTGTATTTAATCCCCACCTGAGGAACCTTTCGTACAGATGCCCCGAAGCCACAGAGAAAATGTTGATCACGTCGTCTTTCTCCTGCTTTGGCTCCTCAGCTTTCCCTCCACCTGTAAAACCTCTGAAAGGACAAAACAAATCCAATTAGATGAGTTTGATTGAATAAAAAGTCTGATAATACTGCTTATTAGTGACAAATATGTGATATATTTACAACTGAAGACACATGAACCTGAGCTGTACCTGGTCAGAGATTTCCAAAAGCCGGTGTCATTTTCCTCCGTCCCATCACTCAGCAGCTCCTCGTTAAATTTATCCGGCTTCTTTTGAACCTAAACAGCAAGAAATAATAAACTTCATTTAACGTTTAGAAGTTATTAGTAAGTCAAATGTTTAAAAAAAGAAATACTGATCTTTGCAGCGGTTCCTACAACATATTTGTAACAATTCTTTCATCAAGTCAATTAAAATCATCAAATATTAATGAACTGAATGAAAGTCAACTACTGGTAAGAGTTTAGTACAAGTAGTTTAAGGAGCTGTTAGTTCAAGCATTTTGGTAACATTATAAAGTATGAAACAGATCAGAGATCCATTTAACAGAGCAGGTCTTCAAAACAACATGTTTATCTTCCCGTTCCTATTTTTTCCCGTTCGTCTTGAACCATTTTGCAGTCTTCCAAATGATTTTGTGCGGCCCGCGACCACAGTTCAAAAAATGATACATATTTGGCTCGCCAGCTGCAGGTTGATACAAACAAAAAAAAGATGCAGACATGTTAAAAATCTTAAAATGCACACGGCACAAAGTACTCGCCTTTACTTTCCAGTAATATCCAGTGACTAAATTAAGCAAACATTTTTTAAAGAGAGTGATGCAGAAAACTGAGAAGCAAGTAGGGCAAACAGGGGAAACCCTTTTCATGTTTCAGAACTACAACTATTTATAAAACCCCATCTTTATATGAAAATCTGACCACTTTTATCATTAAAAGTGTTGAGTTTATTAAAGATAAAAATAATTCCAACATTGATTCATGTGGTGATGTTCTATTTAAAACAAGCCTCTCTTTGTCCTCTTAGCTGATCTGGGGACCAGTTCTTCAGGTTATTCAAGCATCCTTTAAAGTCTTTGATTTTAGATCTAGCCTTTAAATATCCTATTTTGTTTTTGACATTTCCTGCCACACATCAACACAGGCTCACATATGCCTATTAAAATTAATTCTCTCTATTTTCACTGTGGTGCCTAGGCTAAAAATGAGCAAAAACAGCAATATTTAGAGCTCTAACTGTCAAACATAATGAAGTTGACTGATGATATGAGCTTAGTATCATCAAGTCAACTAAGAATATTACCCAGTGAAACTTGAGGGCTTCTGTCACTGAAGCTTAGTCCAGACTGGGCTGTTTATTTGGAGAAATAGGACAACGATCAGGTGCTGAAGCCAAACAAAGTCTTAAAACTGACCCAGATATGTTGTCAGAACTAGACTGATTATTATATTTTAACTGCACATGTTTTCACATATTTATGGTAATTCATTTTAGAGCGTGAAACTTTTCTAGCTTTTAGAGTGCTGAGGCAAGAACATCCTGTCTCAGCCAGAGAAATTAAAACATGAAAACAGGCTAAAAACAACCTAGACGAGGGAGGAAGATCTGCCTCCTAAAACTGAACAATTAAAATGCTCGAACTTTCAACATTTTATTTGGAATTAGGGACAAATGTCAGTAATTTATAGAATAAAATCAAAATATACACTTTACTCAAACACCTATTAGTAGTTAAACTAGAGAAACCTAAACATTGCAGTGGCCTCTATTTTTTCCAGAGCTGTACATATTTGGGTAATGCTTCTTTTGCTGACCTTGCAGTAATTTAACTGAAGAGCCCTGCTATACACAGCTGCAAAACTACTCTGCCTGATCCACAACTACAACGACTTCGCTACATCCAGATCTTAGAGTTATAAAATGCTGTGCAGGGACATTGAGCCAAACTTCCTCCAGAACAGCAGCAGAGACTGATGAGGTGATCCAAGTCATTTTCAGGCAGAACAAAATGAGCTCAGCGCACCACAACATAAAGGGTGTAAAGGCAATCTTACACCCACTCAGAGGGACACCAGCAGTCCAAACAGTCTATTTACTGTACTGTATGTTAGAGTAGAGACCATAATTTTGTTCTGACAAGTAGAACCTTTGGATTTCAAGCCGTTGTACCAAACACCCACTCTGACTGTATAACATGACTCTGAGGCAGATTTGTGCCACACATTAAAGATGAACTGACCTTCACTTTAATTATTCTACTCTTGAAATTATTCAGCACGACTACAAGGTCATCCGAGTCTGACGGGGAGTCGGTTCCGTCGTGGCTGCAGAAGAAGAAAAGAGTTTATGAGCAGGCCGCAGATCCACAAGCTAAACAATGACTGAGTTAAAGCTTATTAAGGAATAAAAGTAGGTCTCCACAATCTGTCTCACCTGTAAATCTTGTAGATTTCATCGGACCGTCCTTTCCTCAGCTTTAGCATCCAGGCGCCAGGGTTGGCTTTGAGCTGAAAGTAACCCTGTAAACCAACAGAGGTGTTCAAGATGAAAAACTTCATAAACTATAAAGGATGTCTGTAAATTTGTTGTTTTCAGGGTTCCAACTTTTCCAGACTAAACTTTCTAGAGAGGGATGAGGAATACTAGGGAGGGAGGGAAGAAAGAAAGAAAGGAAGGGAAGGAAGGAAGAAGAAAGGACACAGAGGAATACAAGTAAGGGCCAAAGGAAGGAAGGAAGGAGGGAGAGAGAAAGGTAGGTAAGGGGGGAAGGACAGAGGGAAAGACAACATTTAGACAATGCTACAGTGAATAAAGTCTGAAAATAAAAACATTTTTCCATACTTTTATTTTCTTTTTCCATACTTATCCAGACCAGGTGAACACTGAAACCAAATTCCAGACTGCGTGGGAACCCCGTGTCCTATTGGCCAACAAGACAAGGAGCCTCTTACCAGGTTTGCCATGACGATAGTGTCCACGATGACGGGCTCAGAGGCGGTTCCCAGAGTGAACTGAAGGCCACGTGGAGGCTGACCTGAGCTGACGTCAAAACAATGGCCCTCCAATAGAAGGTGCTCCAGCTCATACTCTGCTGCTACTATGTTCTCCACCTGCAGACACAGGGGGGCAGCCAAGTACAGTTTACTAGCCTTAGCAACATGCATTAGTAAGGACTCCAAAACAATTCTCCAAACTCTAGAGCACAAAAGAAGAAACTTTAGGAAAGAAACTTGGAGAGGTCACGGTGGGAAGGTTTTGGACCTTAACTTTATGATTCACCTCTGTTTTATCAAAAGGTCCTCTACAGAGTTTCCCAGATTTTCTTTAAAACGTCTCTAGTTAGAACATTGCTCCCTTAAAATGTGAAAATAAAATAAGATACAGTTCCAGAATAAACTAGTGAACAGAGCAAAAACAGGCTCAAAACTACATTTTCCAGATTAAACCCTCATTACCTCCTGGAGGTAGATGTTATCCAGGTCGTAGCGGGTGTGCACAGACTCGACCATCCAGCTCTCAGGGGTGTTGAGGTTCAGGGTGAAGAGCGGAGACTGAGGCATGTCCAGGAATTTGGCCAAGGGGCCAGGAGAGAAGGTCCCGTCAGCCTGAAACACCACCTCCGGCTCCAGCACGTAACGGTAGAAACTGTGAGACAATGCAGTCAGGAGATACAAGGAGAAACTTTACAAGTTTGCATCTGTGCAGGTTCATGTCAACAAGTACTGCAAAGCTTGAAAAATATATATACATAAACCTGAAAAATACAGCATGCATTTCGATGAGATTTTATCTGCTTTGGTTGTTATTTTTTAACCTGACCTGAACTTTCTCCCTGACCTGTCTGCTGTGTACCTTGATCTCCATGATGGAGCTTGTTCCCTAACATCTGAGGCCTTCATGAAACAGCTGGATTAGTACTAATATCGACGAGGTGGATCTTGAAGACAGGCTGGATTTCATTTAGGGGTACTGAATTAGCGGGGCCAAAAAACATGAAACACGAGTTGTATAATAATTCATGCTTTGTGTTTTACCTTTTTAGTGGCATATCTGACAGTTTGGACTGACAGTTCATGAAAATCCTCAAGTTGACGTTTACAAGCTGCTTCAAAACCTTCAAAATGTAACAAAACGAGATGATAGAGGACAATGATAGAGCCAGAGGTTGGAGACAGGAAAGAAGAAAGGGTGAGAGCATGGTCATTAGCTGGACGGACAGACATGGGTCATCTGATCTAATAATAGAGCCCAAACCTACCGATAAAAGAGGAGCCAGTTTCTGTGCGTCTCGCGTTACTGGATCCACCACGGCGACAACATCAAAGTACACGTCTCCCTCCTTAGGTCGGATCTTTACCGCGCTGCCGGCAAATAGAAGATCAATGATCGAGTGAAGTAAACACAAAGATTTTCCTGTTTTCTTCAGAGAACAAATGGATTTTACAGAATCGCTGTTAAAACAAGCATGGCAACCCCCCACTGGAGAAATAACGCTCGATGAAACATTCATAACAGTAAATTATGTTGTTTCAGACGTACCTGTAGTGATCATCTGCAAAGCCGTACTCTACCCTGGATTCTCCTTTGGGCTGAGAGGACAGCAGAGAATCCACCTTCATCACAAGGTCACTGGCCCTGAAAGAAATGATGCGTTGATTCAAAAAACAGCACGCTGTGGGAAAGTTCAACTGTGGAGGTTCTTATAGAGGTTAAAAAACTTTGGGGAAATAAAACCAATTACCTGTCCTCCTCCATTTCAAACTGCTGGACTTTGCTTTTGATGCGCTCTCCTGATGTTTTTAGGATGATGTTCTCCAAAAGCAAGAAGTCATCCTGGTTAAACACCTCGTTCCCTTCCAGCGGGCCGATGATCTGAGAAGAAGAAACAGGATCATCAAACAACTGCAACAGCATTAAAGGAAGAATCTGCACATTCTCATTCAAACTTCCTGTTGCTTTTATTAAAGCATAGATTAAAGTGCAGTCAAACAGGAGAAGTGACTGATGTACCCTTCCATTGCTGATGACTGCCCTCTGTCCTTTCTTCAGTTTGAGCACATCGCGGCAGTAGGCAGCGTGGGAGAGCAGGAAGTCAAATTTGGGACCCTCATAAGCACTTTTGAACAACGACAAATCCATACCCTGAAGAAGAAAGGATGACAACATAAGAGACCCCAAAAGTCACAAGCCTGACATAGAGTCAAGAGACAGCTGTAGGTGCGCCTCAGTAAATTAGGATAATCAGCAAAAAGTTCATTTATTTTAGTGATTTAATTTAAAAAAATGAAACCCATATTATATTGATTCATTTCACACAGAGTGGTTAATTTCAGGGGTTTATTTCTGTTGATTATTATGGCTTACAGTTGATAAAAGATTCAGCTCGTCTGCATTGTTGGGTCTGATGTCCATCTTACTTCAGAGATGTCTGTGGGGTTTAGGTCAGATCAGTTTATGGGCCAACCAAGCACAGTGGTGCCATGGTCATTAAAGCAGGTAATGGTACTTCTGCAGTGTGAGCAGGAGCCAAGTCCTGCTGGAAACCGAAGTCAGCATCTTGATAAAGCTCTGCAGGAGGAAGCATGAAGTGCTCTAAAAATGTCCTGGTAGACGGCTACTTTGACTGTGGACTTCAGAAAACACGGAGGACCATCACCTGCAGATGTGGACATGGCGCCCCAAATCATCACTGATTGGAAACTTCACACTGGACCTCAAGCAAGGTGGATTCTGTGCCTCCTCTCCAGGGGTGAAAGGGTGAAACTGTTGGTAAACTCTCCTCATCAGAGATTTAGCATTTTATACCAAACACTGAGTTCAGGCTGACTGGAAGCTACAGGTGACTAATTCAGTTGGGTGCACAGTGACCTCTGTGCCTTACTGCTGTTGAAAGTTTTGCTCCACCTTTCTTTCTGCACTGTAGTTGCATAAAAACCTTAATGTTCCCAAAGAGAGTTTAGTGATAGCTGGGAGTGCTCTCTGTTTAGGTGTCACTTTTAAATGGGGTACTACAGAACGCTGCATTGCGCCCTTAGTTAAACAGAAACAATCTGCATGTGTTCAGGTATAATAAAACGCTGTACTGTAACGGATAATTTCAGTAGGAATACGTGTACCGTCATGCCCCTACACTCCACTCCTCCAGACTCTGAGACCTTGAATACCAAATGAAACTAACTTTTATCTGAAAAGAGGACTTTGGACCACTGATAAACAGTCCAGTCCTTTTTCTCCTTCGCCCAGGTAAGACACGTCTGACATTGTCTCTGGTCCAGGAGTGTCTTAACACAAGGAACCAACAGTTGTAGCCCATGTCCTGGATACATCTGTGTAGTGGCAACTCTTGAAGCTCTGACTCCAAACTCTTCAATGAACTTTGCTTCACATCATCTCAAGTCTGCAGTTATCCTTGTTAATTTTGAAACTTTTTCTACCACACTTTTTCCTTCCACAAAAGCTTTTCATAATCGTGTTTGCAAATAGCAAGCATATTAAATTCATTAAAGATCTGTCAGCTTCTTTAACAATGGCCTTCTGAGGCTAACCTCCCTTGTGGAAGGTGTCAGTGAATGTGGACATCTGTCAGGTTGGCAGTATTTTCCAGGATTGTGTAAACCACAACATTTCTGTATTATTTTCTGAGAAGGCCAGGTTTGCTTTTTCCATAATCGCAAGCCATAAACATCAGAAATAAAAAAGCAATAAATCAGTGTATGTAATGCATCTATTTACTATTTAGGTTTCACTTTTTAATTTGAATTAGTAAAATTAGGTAACTTTTCAGTGATATTCTAATTTATTAAGATTTCTTAACACAAAGTGCTGCGATTAGTGAACTCCTCACCCCGACGGCGAACTCTCCGATGTCCACGCCCTTCTCCAAGGCCTCCGCTGTGTCCTCCTTGGACATCTTGGTGATGAAGTTCTTGGCATTATTGGCAGACTGCGTCTGCATGGCAGCCCAGATTGCTCTGGCCACACGGCTCGTCTCCGCAGACAGATCAGATGACGGGTTGTTGATCATCCCCAGTCGAACATTGTTGCTGGTTTTCTGTTATGGAGCAAGCAGCTGTGAGACTTTAAGGCTTGCATGGATTAGGTTTGGCATTTATGGTGTATGAAAACACTCATATACCCCCTAATGTCCCCATGCTATTTCCCAGTACTCTCTTGAATGACTTTCTCCACTCAAGTCTGACCGAAATCACTTACTTAGCCTCAAAATATTTTACAACACATCATATTTCTGCAATCATACTGCTTTTAAAGGAATTTCTCACCATGTGTCTGATGGCATCGTAAAGCAGTTGGCGTCCTGAGGGCTTATCGAAGTCTCCGACAACCCAGAAAGTCACAGGACGGATGTATCCATCATCTGACGAGCAGGGAAAAAAAGGTTTAAGAAAGGAAATTAGGCTGAACTTAGGTTAAGTTTACTGCTTACAAGTATTACTCAGTGCATCTTGAAAAGGTCATTTAAGATAAAAGTCTTCCAGTTCAGTCAGGAAGAATGGTATCTCCGGGCATTTACACCGGCGACTGGTAAAGAAGTATAAAAAGCTTTAAAAGAAATCTCTAATTCTAATTTTGGAACATTTATTCAGTGGGAAAAACAAATCCTATGTTGATAAATCCAATTTTTAACTAAATCACAGGAAGCACAAATATAGGTCGAGTTATACCTCCTCTGTCTATACTTTGTACAGCCCTGTTTAGCCCACAGGACAGAACTTTTTCGATCACCTTTCATGAGGTTGGAGGATGCAGAGAGGGGAATCTTTGACCATTTGTCTCCAGAATCTCTCTAGATGGTCCAGAGACCGAGGCTTTTATCTTTAGTGAAATCATTTTATGTTTTAAAGACTTTGGATGCATGCTTTTATTTCATCCAAGTTGGATTACTGTAAATCTATAAACATAAGCAGTTCATCTTCTGACACAAACTAAAAGGTTTAAACATATTTCTCTTGTTCTTAAATGTGCTACATAAATAAACACAAACTTTCTGATTATAGTCCAGCATAAACATAAAACCACAAACCCTCCAATTATGAATCACTTTGTCCTGCCACATCAAACAACTCGATCCGTCTAAATCACACCTTCTGCGCTTTCAGATCATGCAGCTGTGTTTGTGGAACAAAGTGGGCGTGGCCTAAAACTTTAAAAAAGCATTGATTGGTGGAAAGACATGGGGGATTTCTCCTAAAGGGAAGCCTAATGCAAAGTACTGACCTCTGTGTCATGATCCTCATGCACGCTGGCCAGGTACAAACAGTGCTTTAAATATAACAAAATTCTACAGCCAACACTACTGAAGCTGCTGTTTTTGCTTTTAACTTTGTCACCTTTGTTCTTATAACCACCTATGACTACCTCTAATAGTTCACAGTGGTTTCCAGTTGGATCGGGGGTCTAATAATGGTGGGGGGATTTAACTTCACCCTACATACTTACATTTCAGGTCATCCCGTCTAGATCATGCAATAAATGGAGGATCCAAAAGCACGTTTAGGCTCAGTCCAATTTGACCAAAGCACTCGGTTCCGGTTATTCTCAGCAGAGTTCAGCAAACTCCACATATTTACATTTGTTACAATGAGACAAACAAGTGCTGCAGTTCCTAACAAGTGGTTGGCATGCTGATATCATCTCTAATTGTTGTTAAGAAGACTTTATGACCCCAAGATGCCACTAGATGCTGCAGCTCCCTAACGATGTTTTTTTTTTTTTTAGACCTCTCTTACGATCCTCCTAACTGTGCACGGCGGCCAGAAAACTAGAATTTTGAAGTTTCTAATGAACTAACAAAGTATAACCTAAAAAGATTTCCTGCCATGGGATTTTGTGTGAGATTACGCTACGGCAATAAAAGAAGAATTAATTTTAAAGGCTTTAAACAGATCTTTACCATGGGTGGCAACAAATTTGTCCACCATTACATGTGCTGCTCACAATGAAAGCTTTGGTAGCTCGGAGGTTGAGAATTACCACAACTGCAAATTCTTCCTGATTATTAATAATTTATTTATTTTATAGACATATGTTCATGGAAAACGGATCTATTGTGCTCCTTTGTGACAAGAGGGATCTGTCTGTACAAATGAACATATCAAGTCAAAGAGAGGCTTTAGTTTATTCAACATATCAGAAGCTAATGTATAGCAACAGAATTACAACAAATGGTTGATAAATTATATTTTTTGCTTGAAATTATCATTATTTCACTCTTATTATTTTGCATGCAGCTATTCTATTAAATATCATGCAATCTCCCTGTATATTAGAAGTAAATGTTAGACCAATGGCAGTTGCATAAACACATTTTAATACTCGGGCACAATAATCTCATGCATCATTAGTCACTAGTGTCCTCTGAGAGATGCATCGCAGATGGAGGAGTAATGCTGAAAGAATGCCAGCAATGTGGTTGACAAAAAAAGAGCAAGTGAGGTAGTAGAGGGAATAATTTGGAGAACAAGGGTGATTTTACCATGCCTGTTGGTGGCGGCCATCCCTGATGCAGGGAAAGCTTTAACAACACAGAAACACGGAGCGGGGTAGGATAGGACAGCAGAACAAACAAGGAGAGTTTAGGCTTGAAGATGGCAGGGTTTTCTTCAGTAGAACAACAATAGATGTCAAAGACATACTTTGGATGTTGTTTTCGCCTTTACCTTTCTTAGTCATGTAGTTCATGCTGTTGGCTACTGCTGTGCTCTTGTCCTTGGTGTCCAGGGTGGAGAAACGAGCATAATCGTCGATAAAGTAGTTGTCTGCAAAAAGTGAAGAAAAAGGAAAGAGAGTCAAGCAAGAAAATTGAAGACTTTTCACAAGAAGTCCTATTTTTTCCAAAAGTAGATTAAGAATGGTGGATTTTGTAGTTAAACTTCCAAAACTTAACTCTAGAAAGAGCTTGAAGAAAACTCTGTTGTTCATAAACAGACATTTAAAACGAGCAGAATTGAATTTGCACATCTTCATAATTAAATATTGAGCGAAGGTCAGATAAAGATAATACAGACCTCAATTAACAAAATGAATGATGTTATGAAACATTATCAGTCATAAAGCTATTATCACAATAGTTTTTTTCCCCAATTGCGACAAACGACAAGATAACGGCCATCTTTTGTGAAAACGTCAAGTTCTGTCGAGTCAGTCTTGATCGGTTTTCTATAGAGTATAGTCCAATTTCTTTCTTCCATACTTAATGATCACCAGACCATCTAGGGATGAGAGTTTAATGTTCTATACACAGTCTGCGAGAGTCAACAAATGGTTAAATAATTAGTCAATTTCTTTGGAAAATAGTTCAAACAGCACTGCTGTTAGAGCATCTGACATGCTAAAAGTGAATCTTCCTCAGAGCAGACAGAGCGTCAGCATAACATAGCATGAGATACGTAACGTCATTACCAGAACATTGGTGCGGTATGAGACTAGCACTTGTATAAATCCTGCAGCAGTGGTGCTTCTTCAGATCTGCTGTAAGACAGACCGCTACAGGAGATCCTTCCTGCCCACAGCCATCAGCATCTACAACGGCTCTTTGAAGAAACCTTCATAATATGAGCTACATCAACATTTATGTTCCCTTTTGGGATTAATTAAGTATTTTCGAATTCAATTGAATATGTTCGCTAGAGAGAATCGTTCAATTAATTAGAATATTACTAAAATTTCGGTTTATTTCAGTAACTCCATCACTAAGTGAAACACATTATTTTCATTAATTACACACAGATTTATGTTTTAAAGCCTTTTTTCTGTAAACTAGGCTGAGTTCCCACCTCCAGTTAAATAAAACACAACATTTAAGATAAGAATATAACATCTAACCAATAATAAAAACATTTTCAATACAAAAATTTGGGTTTTTAAAAAGTATGCTTAATATTTGCTTAAAGGTTTTTTAAAAAGGTACTTTTAACCTGGCAAATGAGCCTCATTAGAAAGCATGTTCTGATTTAATGAGTATGGCTGTATATGGCATCTCTGAGCTGCCACACAACTTTTCTACATGCCCTCAAATATCTACAGCAGCTTGAATTATCTGGAGATTAAATAATATGTGCTACAGTTGCTGATGCATACAGAGGTGATGATGGGCTGTTTTTTACTTAAAGCGAATCTTCGCATGCTATTGAAATGCAATGAAAATACATTATACTGATATGGGATAATACCAGAGGTGGAAATAGAAATTGTACCAGCCACTCAAACACCATATAAGCCACAACATGTTTCATTCACATTCATTCTACAAAAACAGTAAGAGAATATGTAAAACAATATGCCACATATGTATGCTTTATGACCCTATGAAATCTGGTCTATTTTGACCATAATTGATTTGTTTTGTTTTTAATTTTTCTGAATTACATGTTTTACAAAGTTTACACATTCTTTTATTTAAAATGTATTATAATAATGTAGTTGAAGAGTCAAACTTTCAGAAGTTTGACAAAAATAACCTAAATAAATAGGGTTAATTTTTCAGTTTAATGTAAAGCTCCAAAAAGTCAACCTGTCTGCTGTATAAAAACAGTCCAAGGACAGCTCTGTACAGGGACGGGAACTTAAGATTTCATCAGTATTAATAATAATAATATTGTTAGATGTGTTTTTTAATGCCTTTTATAAATTACGTATGGTAGTACACTCACCGGCCACTTTATTAGGTACACCCGTCCAACTGCTCGTTAACGCAAATTTCTAATCAGCCAATCACATGGCAGCAAATCAATGCATTTAGGCATGTAGACATGGTCAAGACGATCTGCTGCAGTTTAAACTGACCATCAGAATGGGGAAGAAAGGTGATTTAAGTGACTTTGAACGTGGCATGGTTGTTGGTGCCAGACGGGCTGGTCTGAGTATTCCAGAAACTGCTGATCTACTGGGATTTTCACGTACTACCATCTCTAGGGCTTACAGAGAATGGTCCGAAAAAGAGAAAATATTCAGCGAGTGGCAGTTCTGTAGGCGCAAATGCCTTGTTGATGCCAGAGGTCAGAGGAGAATGGCTAGACTGGTTCAAGCTGATAGAAAGGCAACAGTAACTCAAATAACCACTCGTTACAACCAAGGCATGCAGAAGAGCATCTCTGAACGCACAAGACGTCGAACGTTGAGGTGGATGGGCAACAGTAGCAGAAGACCACACAGGGTCCCACTCATGTCAGCTAAGAACAGGAAACTGGCTCACCAAAATTGGACAATAGAAGATTGGAAAAACGTTGCCTGGTCTGATGAGTCTCGATTTCTGCTGCGACATTCGGATGGTAGGGTCAGAATTTGGCGTCAACAACATGAAAGCATGGATCCACCCTGCCTTGTATCAATGGTTCAGGCTGGTGGTGGTGGTGTAATGGTGTGGGGGATATTTTCTTGGCACACTTTGGGCCCCTTAGTACCAATTGAGCATCGTGTCAATGCCACAGCCTACCTGAGTATTGTTGCTGACCATGTCCATCCCTTTATGACCACAGTGTACCCATCTTCTGATGGTTACTTCCAGCAGGATAATGCGCCATGTCATAAAGCATTAATCATCTCAGACTGGTTTCTTGAACATGACAATGAGTTCACTGTACTCAAATGGCCTCCACAGTCACCAGATCACAATCCAATAGAGCACCTTTGGGATGTGGTGGAACGGGAGATTTGCATCATTGATGTGCAGCCGACAAATCTGCAGCATCTGTGTGATGCTATCATGTCTATATGGACCAAACTCTCTGAGGAATGTTTCCAGTACCTTGTTGAATCTATGCCACAAAGGATTAGGGCAGTTCTAAAGGCAAAAGGGGGTCCAACCAGGTACTAGCAAGATGTACCTAATAAAGTGGCCAGTGAGTGTACGGCGCCGCACTGCATTCATGTCTCCAGCACAGCAGTCGGTCTAAAGATGATTCCTGTCTGAACAGGTTTCATGAATTGCCACATTGCTTCTCTATTCTTCTTCTACTGATGCCGTTTGCAGCAGTCTTGCAGCAGCTCAGGTGCATTCCTGCCCCAGACAGGTCATTTTCAAGACCTGAACACTGTTCTGTTCAGATTGCAAACTCACTCCTGTGTCATGAGGGTTGATAACTTTACCTGCATTTACCCAGCAGCGGGTGCCTAATTCCACCACTGGGTATAACACTGTTGCATTTTATTATTGCATCCGCCTCAATTTCTATTGTCAACTCACTTGTATTGGACAAGTCCAGGTAGGTTCTGCTGGTGGACAACACTCTGGAGTTGATACGAGGAACAACATTGGCCTGGTTCATGATAAAGTCGACGACATCATGATCTGTAGCCAGCTCACCCTGCAAGAGAGTTTACGAATTGGGAGTTAGGATGTGAAAGCTATGATTTAGTGAGGGCATTCTTCACAGTTGCTACAGAGTTGACAGTGATGCATCACCCACTATTCTGCAGACTTTCCAGGCTTAAAGCCACAGCAACAAAACTAACAAATGACTTCTCCAGTGCATTTATCTAAGTTTTCCTTCTGGAAGTTTAAGTTCAGCGTTAAACAGAAGAAAATGATGACTAACACCCTGTTGATCAGTACAACTGCTAAATTCAGCTGAGTGAATGTGCCTGAGAAACCCCTCTTTAAATAAACACTTGGCTCATGTGAATGATGGGATCATATTAAAAGAGGAAATATGACAGATGGTGCATACTCACGCTGCATGCCAAACACAAAATTTATCCTATGACCAAATCCCCAAAAGAAGTAAAAATTAATCTTTTTCAACAATCTAAAACCATGTAAAGACTTTCTGACCTTTTATTTTTTAGATTTATTTGATGTTCGTTCCAGCAGAGAGAAAAGTCTAACATCAAAACTCTCACTGTGCTGGTCAAAAATTAAAGATTGGTATCAAGCTCTTTTTGATGAGATTATGGCTGTTTTATGAACTTAACAACAAAGTGCTGAAAACTACAAATTACAAAGCCTTACAAAAACATTAATATCCTTTTAACTTTTCCCTGTTTCTTCACATTTCAGCAACAACATCATCATGTATTCTGGGGTTTTATCCAGTACACCAACATAAAGCGATACATACTGAAGGGGGGGGGGGGTATATGATACATGGTAAATAATACATGTTTTTTACCCGTCCTTCTTAGCAAAATACCTCAAGCTCAGTCAAATTAGATAGAGATGACTGTGTACTTCTAACATATGAATATACTTTGATTTGAAACCAGGCAAGGCCAACTCTAGGCATGAGAGCCAGTTCCCTGCAGGTTTTAGATGCTCAATAGCTTCAATAGAGGGGATTCAAGTGGCTGAAATAGCTCCTCAACATGGCATCAGGTTCTCCAGCAGCCTGCTAATAATCCATGCCTTTTATCCATGTGTGTTGGACCAGGAAAAGATCTACAACAAGCTGCACACCCACTTCTGTCAAATGGCATTGGCCATCCCTGACCTAAACCATTCCGGTGAAGCTCTGGCTTTTTATTTAGGGTCGAGGCTTGCTGGAAGGTGAACCTCAGCCCTTGCAGGCTTCTTAGAAAATGACCCTGCATTTAGATTCATCCATCAACTTTGAACAGTTGCCCTGTCCCTGCAGAAGGAAATGATCTCCTCTGTGCGGACATGTATGCTGTGTATCCCTCGTGCCTTGTGGCAAACTTTAAATAGGATTTCTCAATGGCTGTAGTCCTGCCACTCATCCAGATTTGTGCCTGATTTTCCTGGAATACACAACTGAGCTCTGACAATCGCTAAGCATCCCCCACAGCATGATTCTGCCAACGCTATGCAGCACCATGACAAAATCAGTCAATAAAGCCAACATGGTCTCTATGGTGCTGTTTGTCGACTAATGCTCTCTAACAAACCTCTGATGGTTCACAGAGCAGCTGAAGATATACTAAGATATAAATCATATATATTTACATTATTTAAATGCTCTGATAGATCGTATAGGAGAGTGTATGAGCTGCAAATTACCAAGTAGACTGCTCTCTGGTAGAAAGAAGTGGTTTCCAGGATTTTTTGCATCGTGGTGGTTTCCAGTTCATCAGGGTCCAGCTGCTCACGCTGGTAAGGGATGCCATTGTACATCACCACAGGCAGGGGGCCCACTCCTGTTTGCTCATAGTACGCCTTCCCTTCCTGGGAGGAAAAGGTCAGTTTGTAATCAAAAAGTAAAAGCAACCAAGTGAGGGTACATGAAAAATGATCCTGTGTGATTCAAGATGTTAAGGTCAACAGAAAAACCACATCTATTTTAAGTAAAGCCAAATTCTGTTGAATTTACCTTCCTGGTGCTGTCGTAGCTCGAATCAGCTCCAAGAACACTGCTGACCTCCACGTAGGGAAATCTCTTCTCCAGCACTTTAACAACGTCTCCAACACTCAGCTTTCCACCAATCGGCACATGGTTAAACATCTAAGGAGACGACGGGCAATGGGATAAGCAGAAAAAAAGCAGCATTAGACACAGTGGGATTAAAACGTTATCAGGGGTTTCCGATTTTAAGACAAGTACTTACTGAGATGACAGCTTCAAATGCACTGTGGCTGTCCACCTCGTCAGTGATGTAGTTGTAGGCTCGGACCAACGCCACACCTGCATCCTGCATGCCGTCTATGTCTTCTTCATCCGACACCACAAACACCAGTCCGATCCTAGATCACAAAACAGACCAGCAGGTTCCACACACTTAAAAAGCAAAGGATGTTCTGCAATATTTACCAAAAAAGTGATCATCCTTTGGAGCTGCACATTTATGCAATGTCCTGTCCATTAAAGAGCAATTTAACCTAGGCCTGGTGAAACCAGGTTCCATGTTGAGTGGGAGGCCTAAATTTAACTAGCTAAAGAGGTGCACAGTCCACATTTGTCTTCATGGCACAAATACCAACCTGAGTGGGATGTTGTTGGCGTAAAACATCTCTGCCACGCTCAGCAGTTCAGCAGCATTCTCCTGGGTCGGATCCAGAATAATTACCTGCAAAAGAAACTCTTTGAGCTCTGGCTCAAATTTAAACAGACTTAGTTGGAGGCTAATTACTCAACATTGCTCTTACAAGATTGTGGAAGTTCTTGCGGATTTGCCTGATGACTCCAGGAAACGTTGGTCTGAGCAGCTCCTGCACGTTGTAGGGCCACGAGCTGTACTTGTGGTCCGTCTCTAGGTTGTTAATCCACTAAAAGGGGAGAAGCAATTAGTTGGAATGAGTATGAAGTTGCCAACAAATAATTATGTCTGACTGTTGGCAGCTTAAAACGTAAATATGAAGAACTTGAGGTTTGAAGATTTCTTGGAAGAGTGATATTCCTCAGCGATCTTACACAGATGGCGGGGTTGCGAATATCTACAGCGTAATCAGAATCAGACGGTTGGACGTTGAGCTTCAGGATATCGTGGATGTAGGGGGATTCAATGAGCAGGGAACGCAGGCCCTCCATTACCCTAGCTTCACTGCGTAGCACGTCCAGCACACTGAAGGTAACAGTGAGAGAGGTTAGATAGGGCTTATCTGAACGAGAAATACTCCCGCCTCGGTCCTTAATAAAATCCCTATAGAGCATCTGCTTTCATCTCTGAAATAAAAGAGTAACTCACATCTGCATGCTGATAATCTTCAGTTCTTAATGAGATAAAATCAAAAGCAACACACAGGTCCTGCTAAACGTATTCACAACCCTTGAACGTTTTCACATTTTGTTATATTACAAGCACACACGTTTCTTATTTGGATTTCATGTGACAGACCAACAAAAAATAATACATACTCGTAAACTGGAAGGAAAATGATACACTGTTTCTTTTGTATGAAATAAAAACCTGAAGAGTGTGGCATGCATTTGTATTTAGCGACCTGAAATAAACCCCAAAGAAACGAACACAGGAAGCACGGCTGGGATAAAGTACTGGAGAGATTTAAAGCAAGGGTTAGATAATAAAACAATAACAGGCTTTGAACATTTCATGGAGCACTGTTCAATCTATCATACAAAATGAAGAAAAGCATAGCACAGGTGCAAACCTACCAAAACATGGCCGTCCTTCTAACTTACAGACCAGAGAGAAGAACAACACTTAGAGAAGCAGCCATGGTAACTCTGGAGGAACTGCAGAAATCCACAGCTCAGAATATAGAATATGTTAGGTATTAGTTTCACTCTCCACAAATCTGGCCTTGATGAGAGAGAGGCAAGAGGAAAGCGTCATTTGAAGTTTGTCACCTGCCAAGCAGGGGACACAGCAAACATGTGGAAGAATGTGCTCTGGTCAGACAGGACCAAAGTCAAACTTAAACTCTCTAATCTACATGCAGCATATTTTATGTGAGGACCTTGTCTTGGTGAAGCTTGTTGGTGGCATCTTGCTTTGGGGTTAACTTCTCCTTAGCAGAGACAGGAAAGCTGGTTAGAGTTGATGTGAAGATGGAGCTAAAAACAGGGAAATCCTAGTTGAAAACATGCCAGCAAAGGACCTAAGACAAGGGCGGAGACTGACCCTCTAGCAGGACATCAAAAGTTTTCAGAACAAGCATATTCATTTATTACAATGGCATAGACCCGAGGTCTTCAACAATGGGGTCGCAACCTCTAGAGTGTCCGTGGTGGTACTGCAAGGGGGGTTGTGAGCTTTTTCTTATTTCAAAGTTATGTCTTTAAACACAGATAAACATGAATCCAACACGTTGTACTAAATTAATGCATTTCAGGACACCAGCTGAACTCTGCTTCACTCACAGCCTGACCCTCCATGCATTCTGCACATAGAGAAGGAAGAAATAAGAATGGGTAAACATTTTTGTCTCCAGATGTTCAAATCTGGTAGAGACATACCACCAAAAGACTTGCAGCTGATTTAGGGTAGCTGAAATATAAATGCACTCCACACTTTTCAGATAGTTATCTGGAAAAAAATTATTTTAAAACCATGCATATCATCGTCCTTCCAGTTTACAATTATGCACTATTTTGTATTGGTCTATCACCTACAATCTTTTCTGAATCTGAATGTTACCCATTGATTAAAATATCATTCTGTGCTGAGAAACGAAACTCTAGGCTAAATGATTCTAAGCTACATTACATCAAAAAGTTCATGCAATAAACATGTATTATCTGAGCTGGAATTACAGCCAGCTGTCTCAGTGACCATTTGTACCTGAAGATGTCTTGTGTGTCCAGATCAATATGCAGCCCATTGATGAACAGGGCTGAGTCTCCTGGCTGCAATCCCAGTGTTCCTTTGAAAAACTGCAGAGAGAAATGTCAAAAGTGACTAAGTGGCCTGCTCACATCAAACGCTGAAACTCCTCGTCTAACACCAGCCGAGCGGTTTGCATCATGTAACATCAAAATCGTCCCTTTGCACAGTCAATTATACTGTAAACTAGATGCAACGGTCATTGTAGCGTGGTAACGAGGCAGGCTGACGGCTCCAAACGAGGCCTGACAGCTCTGTTCAGTGTGTTTCGAGCAATCTGAGCTCAAGCTATACAAATCTAATTATTGGGGGGGGGGAGGTGTGCGAGTGTCTGTGTGGCTAGGAGGAGCTGCGAGTGTTTGTGTCTCCGTTGAGGAAAAAGAAGAGCTCCAAGTCATTTTGGCGCAGTCAAATCTCATTATAGAAAGACAAAGACATCAGATTAATCATACTTCAGACGCTGCAATTACAACAAGACATGATTAACACAAATATTGCTCATCCCAGTTAAACTCTGTGTGTGGGAGAGACAGGAGAAGAGCCTGGTAGCAAGTGCTGGTGTCCAAACTGCTCCAATCAATAATCATTTCTCGCCGTAGGACGCACAGCGCCTGCTGAATGAATCACCGATTCAGTAATTAGGACGTCTGTCTGCACACCCCCGCTGCCGACCCAAACTCCCTTCTTCTGCACGCCGAGATAATGAGAGATGAGCGCCAGGTGTCAGGAGGCATGAGGAGGCAGAGAGAGGGAGTGAAAAAGCATCGACAGGAAAAAAGGGGTGATTGCCTATTCCATTATTGCCAGGGCAAAGCCAAACACACTGTCAAAAACTGAAAGCTTTTTGAAGTTGGATGCTGTTTGCAATTCATCACATAACAAAAGGTGACAAGAACAAACAATAACAGGAGGAGCAGTTCTCATTTTGAGATATTTCCCTGCGGACTGAAGCTGGGGGGGCTGAGGAGCTCTGCCTGTGGGTGCATGCCGTCATGTTATCTCTTCTCTTTACTGGATCACACCAGCGAGCATTCAAAACTACATTATAACAGAGCAGCAGCGTATCAAGTCAGCAGGATGACAGTGGTACATGTACAAAAAATGTTTTATTTAAATAACCAAAAGGAGCTAAGAATCTGAGATTTAATTAAGTTGTGCTTTTTATTGCCCATTCTTCAAGGTAGAACTGCTCCAGCTCCTTCAAGTTTGGATGGTTTTCTCTTGTGAACAGCGATCTTCAAGTCTAACCACAGATTCTCAACTGGGTTGAGGTCTAGATTTGAACTAGGCCATTCCAACACATTTAAATGTTTCCCCTTAAACCACTGGAGAGTTGTTTAAGCAGTATGTTTCAGGTCATTGACTGCTGGAAGGGGAACCTCTGTTCTACTCTCAAATCACAGCCAGACTTACAGGTTGCGCTCAACAACATCACTGTATTTAGCACCATGTGTCACTGAGGCCTTGGTGGCCAAAGAGTTCAATTGTAGTCTCATCTGACCAGAGCACCTTCCTTCATACATTTGGGGAGTTGCCCACGTGTTTTTTTGCTAACTCAAAACATGCCTTCTTATTTTTAACAGTAATGGCTTTTTCCTGGCCATTCTTCCATAAAGCCCAGCTCTATGGGGTGTACGGCTTGTTGTCTCCAGTCTCTGCTGTGGAACTCTGCAGCTCCTCCAAGGTGACCTTTGGCCTCTGTGCTGCTTCTCTGATTAATGCCCTCCTTGCCCGGTCTGTGAGTTTTGGTGGGCGGCCCTCTCTTGGCAGGTTTGTTGTGGTACCATGTTTTTTCCCTTTGATTGAGCTCTGACAACCTTCCCAGTTCCTGCTGAGGAAAAGCATTCCCACAGCATGGTGAGCTTTCTTCTTGCCACTCTTCCATCAAAGCCAAATTTGTGAAGTCCATGTCTAGCTGAGGACCTGTGCAGCTCCTCCGTATTTCCCCAGGTCCTCTTGTTTGTCATGTGATTAATGGATTTCTTGCTCGGCCTTTCAGTTTACGCGGACAGCCATATCTTATTAGCTTCGCAGTTGTACCATACCGTTTCCACCTTGGGATGACGGACTTAACAGGGCTCTGTGAGATGTTTGAAACTTGGGACATGTTTTTTTATCCAACCATGACCTTTCTGGTGTGTTCCTTGGTCTTGGTCTGATGATTTGCTCACCAGAGTTCTCTAATA
This sequence comes from Crenichthys baileyi, assembly GCA_036173005.1. Lineage (NCBI taxonomy): Eukaryota > Metazoa > Chordata > Actinopteri > Cyprinodontiformes > Goodeidae > Crenichthys > Crenichthys baileyi. Next base: position 445,123 of record JAHHUM010000866.1, read on the forward strand.
AGCCTCTAAGAGTCTCTACAGAAAAGCTTGATGCCAAGATTACATTTTACACAGTTGGATTTGTCACTTCTAAAGGCAATTAGGTTGTACTGGATTTTATTTACGGGTATCATTGTAAGGGGAGCTGCGGTTTGAAAACCATTTTCCTTGAACTTCACAATTATGCAGTACATCATGTTGCTCTATCACATAAAATCTAGTTAAAACACATTGTAGTCAAGGGGTGTGACCTAGCTTGGGAGGAAGAGGAAGGTATTAATATGCTATAATATTTCGAAACACTTAGATGTTAATTTAAATTCATCTGCATTTGAATATTTAAAAAACCTTCAGTGTAAGAAAACAAAGCCAGATGTACCTCCGTTCTCTGAGAAATAAACCTCCACTTTTGGGGAAAAAAAAAAAAACCCTGCAGCAATATTTTCCTTTAATTGGATTGCTTTACAAATGCTCTCATCAAAGTGTAAATGAGCACTGCAGACAGTTTTTTTTTCCTTCACAGCCAAGGTCCCTCAAGCACCAAATGTGTGCAAATTGGAGGAGAAAAATACTGTTTTTATTAAGAGACAAAAAGAAAAAGTCCAAAAAGTGCAGAAGGAACCTGCTGCTTTTTAAACAGTCAATTTAGCACACAACAGTTTAAATAAAGACATTCATCTTCTGTTTGAATAAAAAAAGCCACATCTTACAGCCAATGTTCTTTTTTATGTGTTAAAATACCTGGCAAAACATGTATTAATTAAACAAAATAACCAGAATCGGTCAAACTGAAATCAGCAGGTCAAAGAACACAGGAAATTGGTATTGGCTAGGAAAAAGCCTGTCTGATGCATCTCTACTTTTAGAAAAAATATTTTTTGCTGCATCTTTATAAGTTAGGAAAAAAACCCAGAGAGAAAAAGATAAAAAATGATTTATAAAAAGGGGAGAACAAACTTCTACCTTTTGGTTCTCCTCAATCTCTTTGCGGATTTCAGAGTTGACCACAGTTTTTGTGATGGACCTGTAGGCGAAAAAATAAAAGACAAATACTGTGAAACTCAGAACGTGTCTGTGTGTATAAAAACCCAGACTTATTAGTGACGGTACTGCTTGTGTGAATTCCCGCTGTACCTGGCTTTGGTGGGGAAGTTCTGACTGAGGTCTTTCATAACATTGAGGGCATCAACAGTGGGAGCTGCAAGAATACGAACTGCTGTCTGGAAACTCAGATCTATACAGGAAGACGTGTGTTTAAAGGAAAGGGGGGCAAAGAGGGCAACGAATGGAGGAGAGAGATGAGTGGACGAAAATGAAGAGCAAGCATGAAACACAGGAGAAATTTGATGTAGGACAAGTTGAAAACTTTGAGCTCTTGCAAAAAAATATGTTTTAGTGCAACCTAATAAAGTTAAATTTTTTCCGACCATCTAAACTAATTGGTTTTAAACAAGCACTAGTCATTATTTGTTGGTGTTTTTCTACTCAGTCCATCAACTCATACCTGCTGTTATCTAATCCATCCTTATTTGTGATGGATTCACAATTTAGTAACATATAAAAGAGGAAAACTGAAGCTTTAATAGTGAAGAATATAAAGTACGTGATATTAAAATATCACAGAAAAGTTAATTGATTTCAGTAATGCAGCTCAAAAATGGAAACTCATGCATTTTATAGATTCATTACACACAAAGTGGTATGTTTCAAGTGTCTTTCTGTTAATTTATGGTTTAAAGCTAATGAAAAAAAGTACTGGTCTGGTTGCAGAATACAAATTCCTTGGGCTCGGTGTGCAGAAAATACATGTGCATTAAGAGCAAGGCTTTGCAAGGAAAGGAAGGATGCAGCGTCCTTTATTTCAATGCAGTGAGCCTCTCTGTAATGGTGTTGTAGGCTTTGATTATTAGCCCCTGGAGGTCTTCCGCTCTTTGTAAACAGGCTGAGCTAATGAGCCCCAGTGGGTTAGAAGATAAAGACAGGCGCCCTGGTGTCAGTCTGACAGTCGAGCTCAGCCTGCACTTCCCCTCACATCCTTTATTCGACACAATCAAAGCAGCTCCGCGCTCGCATCCTGACCACGCCTGATCATAGACGACTTTTTATGCGTGCAAAGCTTGTGCAAAAAGGCAGATATTTACAGTTAGAATATCTGGTAAAAGAAATGAAAAACAGTATATGTAACAATAAATATTGCAATCACAATCAGCAATGCCATAAAAATGTTGCAGACTCATTTTAAACATATTACAGCTCACACGTAGTGAGAGGGCACTGAAGGATCATACATCCCAACTAATTAAGGTTCTGCTGCTGGTTGGAATTACTGATGGAGTGATTTCAGTGTTGGAGCAACAAAAGGGTATTTGTTTTTGTCTGTATTTAATCATGATCAAAGCATCCATTATAAAATTAACTTATAATTACATTAGCATTAAGGAAATCCAAAGGATATGCTAATCATCTCATTGTAATTAATTTATTCTCAGAGCTTTTATTATGTCAAATTAAAATAAAGAACACACAAAACACTTTCAACCAGAATATTAAAAGAGGAAATTAAATACTAAACGTTTGTGTCTTTTCATCTGTATGTATGAGAAAAAGATTTTTTTGGCTGCACCTTGAATATAGTCGTTTCCTTTTTAATAGGGTAATTCAATAATCATGACACTACAATATTCATCTATAGTGTAAATATCTACAGCAAAAATATAAAAGCTGCACAACATAAAAATAAATCATGCAGTGGCAACATTATGGATAGATATTGACGACTACACTTGCAATAAATTGACATTTTGCTCATTCTCATTTGTGGTCTTTAGCATCTAGAGCACCGTAATCTGTGTCACCAGACTCCATCCAACAGGCTGTGTGTTACATTTTCACGCGGAGTCTGAACTCATGACGCTTATAATATATTAGCCAGCAGTGACTGCTTTCAAAATAGTCTTTCTAATAATATTGTGCACACAAATAATGAAAAAACAATATATTTTTACCATATATTAACAAGTATTAAGATCCTTTGAACTTGTTTTAAACGTTTCTAATACAAGAGGACCTTGGTGCCCCTGAAGGAGCTGCAGAGATCCACACCTCAGGTGGGAGGATCTGTTGACAGCATAACTGTTGAATGTGCACTCCACAAATTTGATATTTATGAAAAAGTGGCAAGAAGCCATGTTCGTCCTATTTCAAGTGTGCCATAAAGTAGATAGGGAACAACGCAAACATGTGGAAGAAGGTAAAAGAAAAGACTAAAATATAAAAGTTTTTGTCCTGTATGCAAAACACCCTGTGTCACAGGAAATTAACACTACACGTCACCCTGAACACATTATCCCCACTGGTGATGGCAGAATCATGCTGTGGAATTGCTTTACTATAGCAGGGACATTGATGGTGGTGCAAGTTAATAGGAAGATATATAGACCTAAGCGCAGGCCGGTCCTAGAAGAAAACTGGTCATAGGCAAGACAATGAACCTTAACACATGACCAGAGCAAGTTTTCTTAATATGAATGGTTGATTTACACCACCATTATGCAAATGCATTCTATTAATAACTGGCAAATCTACAACAGATATCACAAGAGCAGCTCCACCTTTAGTAAAAGCACCCTCTCTGTTCGGGGCAGCTTATTAGGCAACCGTTACTTTTTTCAGGCAGGGGAAGCTATAGTCTGTCTGCATTCAAGAAAATAATGGAAAACATTGTCAAGATCACATCAGGCAAGCAATCACATCTAATGTGTATCTGAATAGGCAAGGCACTTTGTTTTGCTCTTAATACATCCAGCACCTGTAATAATGACAGGCACAGGTATGTAAGAGTAATGTTGTGTGCAATGTTCTGCCAATGGAAACAAGATGGAAATCAGCCTCTGACTAAAGTCCGACACATTTACATGTAAACGTTGTTTGATGTGTAACGGGTCAGGTCGAAGCATAATCACATGTTAGATTTGCCCAGTCTGTTTTCTTGACCATCACAATTATGCACTACTGTATGTTGGTTTATCATATGATATTTCAATAGAATATATCCAAGTTTGTGGCTGCAACGTGACAAACAGTAAAAAAATTTTAACAGGTAAGAGTAGGTTTTATCCTTCTGAATACAAGGCACTGTAAAACCGAAGGCTGAGCTAGCATCTGTTAGACAGGCATGAGTAAAATAGTAAGCTTAGTAAAGAGTAGTAAATATACAAAGTAGGAAACATTTAAGATCAATTCTTGAAAGTACATGAAGTGAAACAGACGTTCAATACACTTAGAGCACAACTAATTGTAATATTTTGCTTCTTCAGAGCCTCCTAAGATCAGCATCAGTCAAGAATCAGTTATAAATGTGCAGGCAGCCAGGAGCTAAATAAGAGAATACAGATGCTGCTGAAGCATCAGTGTTTTTCCTTCAAAAACAAAGGTTTTTTGTTGCAAATATCCTCTTGGTGTCAACTTTAGATGATAGAGTCATCCAGTTGTCAGATGGGTCAGTTGCCTACCCTGTCAACATGTCAAGTGTCCGTGGGCAAGGTGCTGAACCACAAACCGACCCGGATGAGTTTGCTGGTGTGTATTTAACACAGCAAGGAGCTGCACAGACTAAGAATTGCTGTGTTGATAGGGCTCCTACTGTACAGCAATTGGACCAGAGTTATATAAACAGCAACTGCTTCACTGGTATTAGGTGCAGATGGTTTATCCAATCACATGCCAAGTATGCTAGCATGTTTACAATCAGGTTCCAAGGATGACTTAAAATGATCTGGCTAGCTCCCTGATGCAGAGATAAAAAGAAAACCAGCTGCCATATAAAGACAAAAGGTTGCCTTACGATTTCCTGGATAGCTTTCGTAATTTTGCAATCATTAGATAAAGTAGTAACATCTTATGTTAAATCTATAAACTTGTAAAGCCCCTTTTAGAAAATAAAAATGAAGACCACTCCACGGTCATTAGGATGTGCAAGATTGTTCAAACATTACTAGGTCGCACCAATTAGGAAAAGCTAATATCAGCGTAAATGCAAGTATGACCCTACTCCACTCTTAGCTCTTAGCACAAAGGCTTTCCCCTACAGCTTTTAAGGACATCCTATAACAAAGCTACCCGCACAGGTATCACATCTGCATAAGGGTGTTTCTGCATTACCTACATCACTTCCCTATGTATATTAGAGATTTCTGCAACTCTACCATCAGTTTCAGCCTCACTCCTTTTATTAGACTACCTGCAGCATGAGAGGATGCACATGACAGGGTTTTTTTTCTGGACAAATCCATCACACTGCAGAGCACACCAAATAATTTAATTCTGGCTCAGCACTCTGTGGAAAGCAAGTAGAATTAGAAAAAAATTATAGTCACATAACCCAATATCTGTTTTTCACTTACTGCTCTGTACTGACAACCCATAGGCTCTGAAGCCAGAAGTTGCTTTTTAAGATTCATGGATAGACGAACGTATTATCACACCCACATGACCTACTGTTCAAGCTTTTTTCTTCACCATCATTAAACATAAAAACAATAGCAGGGCTTCTCTTTGACAACATAAATAAAATGTCCATTAGAACTGATGCCTAAGAAGTGACAACTTTCCTGTCTCTCTGCAATCATCTGCACTATTATGAGGTGTGCGTGCCTTTCCCCAGCTAGGAGCCCTATTTCACAGGGAGTACAGCACATACTGAACATTTCTCTTTTCTACAGTGTGAACTGTTCAATTGAACTGCGTGTTGAAACCCTTATTGCTGGAGATAAAAGGAGCTGGATGCACCAACAGTCACGCCAAGTTACACATCATGGATAAACTACTACAGGTGCTACCCGGCTGGTCTACTCAAATGTGCTTCTATGGCTACTACGAACCACTATGATCTCACTTAAGAAGATTTGTGCAGACTTCAAACTAACCTGCTATACCAACTCTGATTTATGAACACATTGCAGTTCTGACGCACCCTAGTAGACCTCTCCAAGTCCCTGCAAAAGCCATCTAGTACATTTAGTACAGTCCAAGGATATTCTAGGGTCGAGTGCTTTTTAGAATTATTACAATATTATCTTTTGGCAATCATAGTAAAGACATTTACAGTTTAATTCATCCTTATGTACTTGGAGGATTATAAAATGGATGTCTTGAAAGGGGACTGGAATAGTGCTGGCAGGTGTTAGCTGTGAGGTTACATAGCCTCAGCATTACAAATGACCATTCAGTCAATATGGCTGCTGTATATTCATCTATAATATCACAAATGCTTCCACTGTTTGTCGTTTCGTGCTGAATGACTTTAAGTGTAAATACAGAGAAAGAAAAAATGATTATCTGCTGGTGGTTAAAGAAAGAAACCATGGAGGGAGGCCCACCTTGCATTTGCCAGACTTTTAGAGGTGCCATTTCATTGGTGCTCTCGACTAAATGCTTCCTCAACTCCTTCAGCTGTTCCTTCAGCTCTGGATAGAGGGTCCTGGCAAGGGAGAGAGAGACCAGAGACAGACACAGCTAGTAGGACCGAACTTCTAATAAAGAGACAGAGTGGTTGGAACCACAGATTGATTTAATTATTTGCAGGTTAGCTGAGCAGAGATATGGTCAGCGCTTCAAGGGAATTAAGTTTGGAGAATAAAACGAGCGAGGGGGAAAAAAAAACTTGGCTGCAGTTAATACTGTTGGAACCAAACCAAGCTTGTAAAAATCTATCGCAGCCCAACACAGAGACACTCACTTCAGTTTGCCAAAAAGGAATCCCTGGACCTCATCCACTGGATCGTTCTCACCAATCACTGTAGCATTCACCTCCGCCTCTGAAAGCAAAATCAATTAACTGGAAATTCATGTCAGGACTCCTCGGCAATTACACCAGCATGGGAGTTTGTGTATTGTTGGAGAGTTACACACCTTGAACTTGTGTGTCATCCTTTGCCTTATATTCCTGGCTTTTAATAGCCAACTCTACGCCGTACCCCGACAGATACACTTTGTTTTTATTAGGTTTCTGAAAGAAATAGTGGAGATTCTGGTATAAGAAAAACATATTTCAGGGAGTCGTTTTCTCTGTCCAGGTCCCCATACTTTTCCTTTTTAATTCTATAAATGTGTTAGTATAAATACTGTTCACTGAGTCAGGTATTTGTACACCGCTCAAAGCCTAAAACATGGAAGCTGCAAAAACGACATAAGGAAAAGGGAGGATGGACAGAAGGAGGGACAGATGGTTGAACGGATGAAGTGACAACAAAAGGTTCAACAGGTGAATAGATGCAAGGCTGGGTGGGTGGTTGGATGGTTGTCCAACAAAGTTGGACAATAGGTTATAGAATAAAGTTAGTATATAGTCAACATTTGTCCATTCTCTATTTTCCTTTTTCCATACTTATCTAGATGTGCTAACTACTTAAATTAAACTCCGGACATTTACAGACTGTGCATGAATCCTGGCTGCAAATACACAGATGGCTAATGTGACCAAATTTTTGCATCTCCAAAAACATTCCATCAGCTTTGCTGTTGTCCTCTTACCTGTTGAACAATGAATCTAATTTTATTACCAAGACAAATACTCTGTGACTTCAGTGACAGATAACAAGCTATTACTGAACACATTAACCATCCAGCAGCGGGTCCTGAATTGGCCTTTTTTTAGTTAAGCATAAAGACTCGATGCATATCAAACAGATGGTGAGAATAATTTAGCATAATCAGAGGGAGAAATAAAAGGATCAGCTGTATTTGCATGTGAGAGGAAATTCAAGTTCAACTTGGCATGAAAAACTGGAGAAACACTTCATCCCAGGTGTAAATGAGAACCCTTGTTAAACTGCAAAGTTTTTTTTTTAGTTAAGGAAAACTGAGAACACAAGTGCACTTAAATCATTATTTTGCCATATGCTCACTAATGTGGACATCTGGTATAGTCTGCTGTAGCAGTGGAGATAAATAGTAATTGGCCTGCTTTTATGAATTGATTATCTAGTTTTATTATCCACTCAAAGCCATTTTTTAAACACTACAAGTCACATCCACCAGTTCACTTATTTATCAAGCAAGAGCACTAGTAGTGGTATGGTTTAATGCAACATCAGCAAAAATGGCTGTTTGATGACAAAAAAGATTCCTTAAATAGATATCCGAGATAAACAACAAAATCTGGTGCTTGAAATGTATTCTCAAATATATTTTACACAGCACATTCAACTCATGTTTGGCCAAAAAAGGTAAATAGTTTTTAAAAAAATGTTAGGTGTATGATTTCAGAAAGCTTTCACAAACATCCAAATTTAAATTTCAGCTAAAAAAAAATAAGCAAAAATATAGAATGAGAACTAATACGACTTGCTTTCAGCACTCGGAGACTGAAATTAAACTTCTAAGCTGCTGAGGTGTTGCTCTGACCAGTAAATGACCAGCAGCAGCACTTATTTATCAGGACAGGTTCATATAATTTAGTGAATTCTCTGTACGGGTGACAGAATAATTTTTAAAGAGTCAAGAATGTTTGTTGGAGAACGTTAGTCAGTGGAAAAAACAAAATAATATTAATAGAATATTTGACCAGAGTAACACTGCTTGTGTGAGTATATGAACACCTACAGCCACATAGTGACGAAGCACGTAAGCTGCCAAGCCTTCATTGACTTTGGATGTTAGGACTTGGTGGAACTTCTGGAAATCTGGTTTCCCGAGCTCTGCGTAGAGGACGACCACAGGCATGTCTGGATTTGATCCTGGGTATCTATGATCACCTTTGAAAAGGTATGGCTTTGGTCTGAAACGGAGATAACATCCCATGACGAATCAGTACACTACTGATTCGAAGACTACGGCATGGACTTTGCACGTATAGATCTGTCGTTACCTTTCCGGTGCAGTTTTCAACAGTCTCGCCAAGCTTTCCGGATCACAGGACTTCTCTCCATGGACACTGATAAATGCTGAGCAGTCAGGAGGATGCTCATTGGACGCTATCTAATAAAAAAAAGCCAGCAACAAATCTGAGTACTCCAACAGGAAAGCAGACGTTAAACCGAGAAACACCCCTCCTGTTACCTGTTGGAATGAATATACTGTGGCAGAATAGGCTCTCAGAGAGAGGGCAAACTTCAGCATGTTCAGCTGGACGGAGCTAAGCAGAGCACCGGCTTTCTTCACAATCAGCTCATAGTAAGCTTGGTCTGTGCCTGTGGAAAGAAAAAATATATATGAAGAGCTCACGGGTGATCAGTGTAAAGTTTTCAGTATGATCCAATGCTTTGCTAAAAAAACCTAAAACCATGGGATGGGAAAATGTTATGCTGTCTAACAGAAGCGGTTACAGAAACCAAAAAACCAAGAGGTTAAAAGGTGCACAGATACTGTGGTTTCCAACACTTTTCTCACTCTTCAACATTTTCCTTTTTAATTTGCAAGACCAATAAAACATATTGTATAATAGTGACAACAAAGGAGCAGAGGAGCAGCCAAGAAGCCCCTAGCAACTCTGGAGGAGCTTCAGAGATCAGGCGTGAGAATCTGTCAACTATTAGTCGCTAACCCCAAAAATCGGGCCTTCATTGAAAAGTAGCGAGAGGGTCTTCATGGCTGAAAGAAAGTACCACTAAGAGTTTGCCACAAGTCATAGAGGCCAAAATAAAACTTCTGGCCTACTTGCAAGAACTGTGTGGTAGAAAACTAACACTGATTTCTCCTCGAAAACCATGCTTACAGAGAAACATGGTGTTGACCCCACATGCTGTGGGGAAGCTATTTGTTAGCAAGGAAGCTGATTGATGGGATGATGAACGGACAACAAACGACTGGCCCGGGCCACACGCTCCCTCTTCCATGACAGGTGAAACTCTGGTCTTCCTGTTCCCTTAGGACTGCATCGTCCATTGTGTTAATCGCACCAACGGAAGCATAAATATATAACAACTCACACACTCTGATCATCACTACCACGGAAAATACAACAATACAATCTAAATTTATTACCCTGTGAATGGGGAACCCTGGTTTAGATCAGTGCTGCCCAAAGTCGGATCCTAAGGGCCGATGTCCCGAATGTTTAGAGCACATTTCAGATCATCCTTTCATTCTGTGGTCTACATGTGTTTATTAGGGTTCAAGATCCACTGAAAGGTCCAAACACTGACTGGGTTATTGATATTGACCTACCAATATTATGCCCCTGATCCTGCCGGGAGGTAGTAATGACAAATAATAATTGATACAAATAAACGCAATTCTCAGATTTTTATTTGATTGTAAGAAAAACTTTGAAAACCATGCATCGATTTCCTTCCTCACAATTATGCTCTGCTTTGTGTTGGTCTATCAAATAAAACCCCAAGAAACTACATTAACACTTTTGATTAGAGTGTGACAAAATATGCAATAGTTCAAGAAATGTCAATACTTATGCAACACACTGTGTACCAGCTAACAATGTGCTAAGTTGTCTTCTCACTTTAAAATTAACCCATGTCACCACTTCTCTTCTGTCACAGTAGCTGTGACCCAGCTGCTGTTAACGGGGACGGTTTCTGGCTCCTTTGCATCACACCACTGCGTGCATAAGTACTGGGTCAAAACACTGACAATGCAACACAATTACTGCCAAAAGGCAGCAAAGGCATCAGAAATTCAGAGACTCCCAGAACAGAGACTGAAATTTAAATCTGGTGTTAGGAGTCTGCAGCAGTTTTACATTACCGTCATGCTCTCCTTCAATGTTCTGATTGGCCTCAACAAAGTCCCAGAACCTGTCCTGGCTCTCCTCAGCCAGAAACTCACTGAAGAAGAAACAAAAAAGATAGAAGAAACACTTTTGTGAAATAACCATCTACAGTGGTGAGAAAAGTGTTTCCCCCTTTATCATTTATTGTTCTTTATGTATCAAAACTTGTTTTAGATCATCAAACTAATTTAAATACTAGACAAAGATAACACCAGTTAACACAAAATGCAGAGTTTGAATGAAGGTTTATATTATGAAGGGGGAACAAAGCTACAAGCCTCTGGGTGAAAAAATGCCCCCTTAACTGATTAAGTGGTTGTGCCATCGTTGGCAGCAACAACTGCAATAAAGCGTTTGCAATAACTTGCAATGAGTCTTTCACGGCGCAGAAGAGGAGTTTTGGCCTGCACATCTCTGCAGGATTGTTGTAATTCAGCCACATTGGAGGGTTTTCGAGCGTGAACCACGTTTTTAGAGCCATGACACAGAATCTCAATTGGATTCAGGACAAGACTTTGACAAGGCCACTCAACATTTTTCTCTTGTTTTTCTTAAGCTATTCAGAGGTGAATTGCTGATGTGTTTTGGTTTATTGTCCAGCTGCTAAACCCAAGATGGCTGGACTTTCTCCTTCAAGATGTTTTGGTAAAGAGCAGAATACATGGCTCCATTTACCACAGCAGGTCTTCCGGGTCCCGAGGCAGCAAAACAGCCCCAGACCATCAAACAACCACCACCATACTTTACTGTTGGTATGATGTTCTATTTCTGGAATGCAGTGTTACTTTTACTCCAGATGCAATGGGACACACACCTTCCCTAAACCTCAACTTTTGTCTAATCACTCCACAGAGTATTTTCCCAAAAGTCTTGGGGATCATTAAGATTCTTCTGGCAAAACTGAGACAAGCCTTAATGTTCCTTTTGCTCAGCAGTGGTTCTTCCTGGAACTCTGTCATCTTTTCCCAGTCTCTTTCTAATGGAGGATTCATGAACACTGAACTTAACTAAGGCAAGTGAGGCCTGTGTGTCTTTGGATGTTGTTCTGGGGTAGTTTGTGACTTCTTGGATGAGTCGTCACTGCGCTCTTAGGGTAATTTTGGTCAGCTGGCCACCCTTAGGAAGTTTTAACCACTGTTCCAAGAGACTGGACCCAGCTTTCCAAAGATATGACACACCATAGTTGTCACACAGGGGCATGTAGGTTTGGATTTTTCCCCCTGCATAATAAACATCTTCATTTAAACACTGTATTGTGGGTCTAATATTTACATTTGTTTGTTGATCTGAAACATTTGACAAACATGCAAGAAAAAACAAGAAATCACAAAGGGGGCAAACACTTCTCACCACTGTATGCAACTTAACCGTCTAGGTCACAATGGCGTTAACAACAAAATCTTTTTTTTTTAAGCAGGCAATGTCTAAGACAGCAGTTTAAACTCAGTTGCAACAGAGGACAAATACTGATTGACCTACCCTGACACATTTATTACTGTGAGAAAGCTATTACAGCGATATGTTGTCGTACCTGGCTTCCAGCAGCAGAGGGGTATCCACCCATTTGGTTGTAAGAGTGGTGGTGATGGCCTTCGAGTCTGCCGTGCTGGAAACAGGAGACAGCAGCGACAGCAGCAGTACACACAGAAGCCACATCCTCACACCTGACAAGACAATAAATGGGGGTGGTGACAAATAATGAAAATCATTATTTAACGTGGATCAGAATTTAAAAACATTCCAACGAAATTTAGCGATTTAAATTTGCAGAATGCGGGCAAACCAAATGCCTTCTGGAAAAAGGTTATATGGTTAGGCCTGTCACGATAACAAATTTTGCTGGACGATAAATTGTTCCGGAGGTTACTGCGATAAACGATAATATTGTCGTTTGGAGACCATCTTCAACCAATATAAATGATAACAGCATAATAATGCAAGTAACTACATCCTCTTAAACTCTTGAGCTCTTGAATCACAGTGGTAAGAAGAATGTTTGGAGGAGGTTTAAAGCTGAAAAAGCTTGTTAAGTTATATTCTCCAGCAAACCTGACCTTTAACAGCTATATATGTAAGCTGAGTTCAAATTGAACAAAGTGGCCCCTTTTTGCAACTTAAGAGGACTCCTAAAGGCAATGAGTATATATTTTTCGGAGTATCAAGAGTAAAGGAGGCTGAATACAAATGCACACCAAACCTTTCACTTGATTTTAACACTACTTTTTACAGTGTCCCCGCAGAGGGTCTGGTCAATTTCGTACAGTAACTTAGAATAATTTGGTGAATTTGTCTATCATAGTACCTTCTGTCTGAGCTGTTGTTTAATGAGGCTAAAATGTATGTATTATTATGTTCAAGAGTCTATGCTTAATATAAAAAAATAGGTAATGAACAGCAAACCTATTGAGTCTATCAATAATTTACTTTGTGCAGAACGCTTTAAGCACAAAATAAACTAGCAACAGAGTACAAAGGGCCCAACTCTGGTAATTTTAAGGACGATATAACTAAGGGAGAGTAAACAGCTAATTGGTGGGCAGGAATATAATTAAATCGTATCCAAGTAATTGTAGGTTTACGCCTCATTTCTAACAGACAATGATGATGTGCACCTGCAGGGATCCATCAGCGGTAAATAAAACACTTCCTGAACTCCGTCCAATAGACAACTTCAGCGTGGCTGCTCTGTCCAATAAGCACAGTTTTGACATCTTATAAATCCTCGGAGATGATAAGTTAGTGCTAATAGCCAACTGTTGTTGCATTTACCAAGCCAGTTGTTCGGATTTTACACCATTGAACATTTTTAAAGGCAGTTATATCAATAACTAGTGTACAAAAACCACAATGAGTTAACCAGCCTGCCGCTGGTTTGTAAACGGCAGCCTACGATGTAAACTCCTCCTATACAAAAGGAAAACCATCCTCTTCTGTTTCTGTGAAAACACGTTTGGTCACCTTCTCTATGAGAAAATTTTAAAAAGGCCTTAAATAGAGTCACATTTAACTCTAGAGCGCTTAAAAACAACGAATTATGCTCACCGAAGCCGGCTCTGTAGCTTCCTGTTTCGATGATCCGCTGTAGGTGGGTCTTAACATCCGGATTAGCTGACTAAATTATTGCCTGTTCAGAATGAATAAACTACGTGGAGCAGTTTTAAACAACCACATTTCGGTTGATACCTGTGGAGAGCCGTTTCATTAAAAATTAAATAAATACTGCTATTGATAAATTATTAATAAATATACCATGAAATGAATAAATATCCCAACGAAATAAAACAAAATAATTATGTTAAAAGAAATTTTCATCTTGTTTTATTTAATTCATTTCAAGATTTATTTAATTTACTTAAAGATTTATTCATTTATGTATTTCATAATGCAGTTTTATTTCGTGACACTTTTATTTTGTAAAGCTACTGTACGTATTTCTGGGACTTTTACTTTTTAACCCCGTTTTTCATTTTAAGCTCTTTTTATTTCATGTTCTTATATTCAAATGAGGAGGCGGAGTTTTATCGTTGGGGTGGCGCTGGGACAGCAGGGCCGAGCTCAATTCTTGGCTGTGGCCGGCAGAAGCATGCCGCTGCCGGCCACAAGATAGCATGCCGGACGGAGCCAGGGATTCTTATCTGTCCCGCTGTTTTTGTGGAAACCAATGCTGATTATCGGCAAACGGGATGTCATTATTGTTATAGCCTGTTACTTTTAAATTATGATAACTTTATTTGTTTTTATTTAATAAACAGCGTTAGACCCATAACATAATGTGGCTGTATTTACATGAGATGGAAAATAAATAGCACTATGTGTGTATGAATGACGTGCTGAAAGGATGACGAAGACATTGCACAAACAGCTTCCACAAAAACAGCGACAACCGCCGTGGCGGGCTTGTACGGCTGGAGCCAGGTGAGGGAGGCTCCTTCCGGCTTGCTGTCTTCTGGCAGGCAGCGGCATGCTTCTGCCGGCCAGAGCCACGAATTGGATATTTATTTATGTCATGGAATGTTCATTAATAATTTATCAATAGCAGTATTTATTTATTTAATTTTGAATGAAACAGCTCTCCATTGATAATTTTTTATACCTCTTATTATTTATCGGTAGTATTCAGTAGTAGATACACTAACAAGAATGAAAGGCCAATCATATTTTAATCAATGAGTTACAATACAAGTTGCAATATTGATCTTTGTGGCTGTATTTTATTAATATAAATTATTGGGACCCACGATATCTAGATTGGATATATTAAAAATGTCGCTATACCATTTACTTTTATACAAAAAAATATAGAAATATACTACAAAAAATATGAAATAAATACACGATAGATAGATAGATAGATAGATAGATAGATAGATAGATAGATAGATAGATAGATAGATAGATAGATAGATAATGATAGATAGATAGATAGATAGATATACCAAAAATATTTAGAAACAGGAACAACAATATTTCAGATGCCCTAAATGTTTTTGGCTGTTTTTAACTATAGAGTGTGATACATTCAGCGCTGGATTTCTAACTAAAGTATTTTATGTATTTTGGTAGGTGCAGTCCAGTACAACATGCCCCAAATTGAAAAATTATCTTGTGATTTTATTTAGGAAGTGAAAACAATTTTCAAGTAATCTGATGCTGAAACAACCAGCATTCTTGTTGGTTCCCTTTGCAAATATTTCATTTTCTATAAGATACTCAATGCAATGTAGCTCTAAGATGTAAATGTCGCTCACACAATACTTGTTTGGATGTCAGCACATGTTGCTCCAAAACAGGTATGTACCTTTCAGCAATAAAGATGTGCAAGTCACCCATGCCATGGTCACTAATACACCCCCATACCATCACAGATGTTGGCTTTTGAACTTTGCATTGATAACAATCCAGATAGAGCTTTTCCTCTTTGGCCCAGAGGACACAATGTTCATGATTTCCAAAGACAATCTGAAATGTGGGCTCATCAGACCTGAGCACACTTTTCCACTTTGCGTCAGTCCATCTCAGAAAAGCTCAGGCCCAGTGTTTCTGGGTGTTTTTGATATATGGCTTTCATTTTGCTTGCTTGTGAGCAACTGAGCCTTACATCGATGCTCCTTTTATACCCAATCAAGACACTTACCTGTTTCTAGTTAACCTGTTCACCTGTGAAATGTTCCAAACAGGTGTTTTTTGAGCATTCCTCAACTTTCCCAGTGTTTTTGCCTCTTTCCCAGCTTTTATGGAACATGTTGCAAGCATCAAATTCAATATGGATGAATATTTGCAAAAAAACAATAAAGTTAATCAGCTTGAACATTAAATATTTTGTCTCTGTTGTGTATTCAGTTTTATATAGATTGAACAGGATTTGTACATCATTGCAATGTCCCATCTTCATTGGGATTGGGGTTGTAAAAACTAAACATCTAATTTTGTTAAGCGTGTTATGCACTGACAATTCTTAACCAGTCCCATTTCATACCGGTTCTAAAGAATCCAGTTTAATCCAGTATAATACAATCATACAGTCAGATTCAGGTCCAGTTCCACAGATCCAAATTCAGTCCAAATCACAATGCAAAAAGAGTCTGATTTAGTTAACTATTAAATGGTAATTAGTTAAAGTTTATCTGTAAAGGGAAGCCCAGCGGTTTGCATTGATTTTGCAGCAATTCTTCATCCTCTGTACACATCGGGAAACAATGAAACTGAACAATCCTCTTGAAGGAGAAAGACGCTTCCAACATGGTCAGTATGAGTGACCATTTTACACTTGGGGCTGAGAGGAGAAGGAGACAAAAAGAAATCACCCAAGCACTGAGTCAGGATTAATCTCAACAAAAAGAAAAACAAAAAGAGCACACATAGATAAGGATAGCTCTGTTAATGGGTGTGTTTAGGAGAGAAAACAATTTAAACACATAAGCACTGGGTCATGAGTACTTTCTATGAGAAATAAAAAAAGAGTACGCAGAGTTAAAAGTAGCAATAGCTCCATTAATGGGTTCAACCAGGAGAGATAACAGCTAAACGATGAAGCATTGGGCCAGGAATACCTTCTGTTGGAAAGAAACTACACAGATTTAAAGGTAGAAATAACTTTGTAAGTGGCTTCATTCAGGAACTTAATCCAGATAATTTTACAAAGAACACTGGCAATCATTTTGTTAATCTTTTCTTTTAATGTGTATTCAACATGTTCTGCATGGACAGTGCCTTTGGGGCAGATTGGTGACATATGACAGGCTCCCTGCCTACCTGTTGCCTGGTCTCGATAAATAAAAGAAGATGAAAGGTACTGAGTCTGTGTCCCAGGGTGCAAAGACATGGCTGATGATTTTTCATTTACTCGCTCTGCAGCCTAAATTAAATTGGACAGCTGATCCTTCAGGGGGAGCAGTTCCAAGGTTTGATTTAACATTATATAAAAAGCAGCTACATTAATTATCCTGCTCGATATGACCTTCACTTTGACATGAACATGTGGACAGCTCACATATAGATGCTTAAACATACACAAAGTAAACTAACTTGAAAGTCAGCTGTGTCCCTACAAAGACAGGCCAAATCATCCTAATAAGTCCTCACAAGTGCAACTAAACTGGGCCTGGAGCACCCTCACACTCGCTTCCCATTGCGCCTGTTCATTTGTCAGGAAGGTGACATCTTCAGATGAATTATGGGAGATGGTTGTCATCTTCTCCGGGGTCACATACAAAATGGCGAGCCCAGGCTGTGGGCTCCCTCTGCTCACGCTATCACACGTCAGCCATTTTAGAGGTTGAAAGCCTCAACGGGGAACCAAAGCGACCTCAATTAAACCTCCATTAATATTAATACATTTTGTCGTTTCACGTGAGCTGCTGCTAATTAAATGTGTCCCTGGCTGTATAATGGGGGTCAGCTGGGGTCTCTAACATGAAGCTAATTCGCCACATTACAGCTACTGAACACAGAGTTGCTCTGAGTTTAAGTCTTAAATACAGCTGCAGAGGAGGCCGATTGCTGCTTATAACATTTACTCACATAAATAATCATACAATTTTTCCAGTTAGACCAGTGGTTCCCAAAGTTTGGATCAGGATCAAACTGCTGGTCTTGCTGCATGAATCAGAGTGCCTGGAAAGAGTAATCTAAAATTAAATTTAAAAATGATACCCAATGCAACTTTTTTTTCAATGATTGTTGCAAGATCCTAAGATATTAAAACATTTTTTAATTTTTGTCCTAGTGAAAACACTAATGCTTTAAAGATGGACAGATCAACACCAAGTGGTGCATAATTGTGAAGTTGAGAGAAACTAATGCAGGGCTTTCACATTTGTTTAGAAAAACGTGGTGTGCATTTGTATTCAGCTTCCTTTACTCTGATACCAGAAATAAAATCACCTTAAAGACACCATCTCCAGGAGTGAAATACAGCGGTGGCAGCATCATGGTGTAGGGATGCTTTACTTCAGCAAGGACAGGGAGGTTGGTCAGAGTCAATGGCAAGAGCAATCCTGGAAGAAAACCTGTTAGAGGCTGCAAAAAGACATCGGAGGTTCACCTTACAGCAGGACAACAACCCTAAACACACAGCCAGAGCTACACTGGGGTTGTTTAGATCAAGGCATATTCATTTGTTAGAATGGCCCAGCCAAAGACCAGGCCCAAATCCAATTGAACCTGAAGAATGTTCACAGATGCCCTCAATCCAATCTGCGGTTGAGATACTTTGCAAAGAAGACAGGACAAAAATGTCCATGTTCAGAAAACTATGTATCATTTAGTTTGTTCTTTACAACTATACAGCACTTTGTGCTGGTCTATTGCACAAAACCCTAATAACATGTACTCAAATTTGCAGCTGTAACACGACAAAAAGTGAAAGCTTTGGCGGTATGAATACTTTGTATATCCCCTTTACCAGGAATTATGTGTTTAGACCACAGCTGTGGTTCAAAGGTTCCAAAACATCATCATAAATGAAACTTTTATGTCAATGCTTTTCAAGAGCTTCTAGTTTAAAGCTCCAAACGGTCACACTCACAAACACAATAAGCATATGTTTTAGACCTTAATGTGATTGGGGGATTCTTTAGATTGCACTCCGCTAAGTGCTGCCTGAGAGGTTTTATTCTGTGGTTCCACTGTATTCTCCCTGCAGATATTGTGGTGTTGTCCTGAGAGATAAGCCAAACCCAGTGTGGAAGGTTAGATAAAAGCACCAGATGTTCAATCTAATCATATTTATTTTATTGCACATGGAAAATTCTGGACCCTCACACTGCTCTGATCTCTCTTGCTGCCCTCTTAATTTAGCAAATGCAGATTACTTATGTATGGAGATTTATCCACATTGTATATATGACTATGAAAGTCTAAGCCATGACATCTGTTGGAAATGACCCAACCAGAAACAAAAAGGGCTTAACTCCATCATGATCAGTGCCAGTGCCAGTAAGGGCAATCCTCCAGCATGACAATAGCCGATTTCTGATGAATGAATGCAAGGCACTTAATGTGACCTTATCAGCAGAAGTCCATCCTGGATATAAGCAATAATAATGCCAAGGTTCCACTTTTTCCAGGAAATGAGCACGGGAACCATACAGAGAAGCTGCTGCCAGTTTGACCCTCTGATGATGGACGGCAGCCAAAGCCTGTAGAGTCACTCATAGCTGGATCCCCCCCTCCCGTTCCCAGGAACGAGTTAGCGCTTTCTCACAAACACTAGCAGGAGCGCACATGTGCATCCCTCTGTGGTAGCTGAGCCACTATTGTTTGTTTAGCCCAGCTGCACTTGAAGTGACAGTGATCCAGAGCTATGGGGAGGATTAAACAGCCAGATTCAGTAAGGGAGACTGCAATGCTCTTCCGTTCCCTTTCAATCTGTTTTATATACAAGATGCAAAGAAAAATACTTTTCTCCTGTCCTTCATAAAGACCCTCTTGGATTCCAAACCATCTTACATTCCTGCTCTTCTTTGTCTTATTTCATCTCTCTTCATCTTACCATCACTGTCATTGCAAATTATCGTCCCACCCTGCCTCGAGGGGTCAGAGTTGAAGATGCTGGTGTATGATGAGATGGAGGGGTGAACGGCTGCACTTTGCTCCTTTTCATCCAAGGACAGGGGATTAAATCCCCCCCCCCAATCTCTTACCTGCCACAGGAGGAATATTTGTGTGCATGCGAGTTGTGTTCAGCAGTTCGGTTGTGTCTGTGCGCCAAATTAGGCTGTAGATCACTTTTGACAGGACTCTGGCTGTCATTAGAAACGGGAACGAGCTGCTTTCCGGGGTCATGGTCCCGTGGTCGGTTTGGGTGGGTGGTAGAAATGTCCTCCAGCAACAGATTGGTCTGTGAGTGGAAATGCAGAAAGCCGAGGGGCGTAACGTTTGCGAGGGTTGTCACAACAATCACAGAGAGAGCCTTTAATAAAGATCTCTTTGTCTTTCAAGTTCTGTACTTCAAATGTAATTTCCATCAAACATAAACAGGAGATCAGATAAAATCACAGTGCCTTTCAAAATAATTCTCACCCCTTGAACTTTTTTTTGGCAGGTTGTCATATTACAGCAAACTTCGATTTATGTTATTGGGATTGATGAAAACATAGTGGAAAACACAAGTGGAATTGAACAAAAAGTGGTTTTCAGCCTTTTTACATATTAAAATCTAAAAAGTGTGGCGTGCACTTGTATTCAGCTCCCTGTACTTTGATACACCCAAATAAAATCCAGTTATAAAGTAATATTCCAAACTTTATTAATGTCACAGAGCATTGTTCATTCAATTATCTGAAAATAGCTTATGGCACATCTACAACCATTCGAAGACACAACCGTCCACCTTAAGTGACAGGCAGGTCAAGGAGTACATTAATCAGAAAAGCAGACATATTTGAAATTTTTGACATATGGTTGAAAACCAGGACTGCACATTACCATGAATAAACCATCTCCTTGTTAAAAAAAAACATGGTCGCAGCATCCTGCTGTGGGGATAGTTTTCATTCGACAATGAGGAACATCTGACGCAGCTGCAAGGATCCACAGCTCAGGTGGGGACAATTATTAGTCGTGCACTTTCTTAAGAGTAGCAGGAAGAAAGCCACTGCGGAAAGCCAGAGGTCTGCCACAAGCCATGTGGGGGACACAGCAAACATGTGGAAAGAGATGGACGCTAAACTTTGTGTCTGTCCTGCAAAATACCATACATGGAGGAAAACTACCACTGCACATCACCCTGAACACACCAGACTTACGGTGAAGCACGGTGGTTGAAGAATCATGCTGTGGGAAGAGGGAAACTAGTCAAAATGGATAGAGCTAAATACAGCTGAATCCTGGAAGAACATCTGATAGAGGCTGCAATAGGCTTGAAACTGGGGTGAAGGTTCACATTTGAGCAAGACAACCCTAAAGATACAGCCGGAGCTACAGTTGTTCAGATCAAAGCATATTATGTATTTAAAGGGCCCAGTCAAAGTCCCGACTTAAAGCTAATCATGAATCTGTGGCAAGACCTGACAACAGATGTTCACAGTGGGGATGGGAAATATAAACTAATTTTAATCACAATATTTTGTGGTATTTATTGTGATAAAATATATTTTTCCCTGTACACAGTGAGAGATTCACAATAACAAATACTGCGCTAAAATAAATCTTCTCATTCAGCAGTGGAACAGTTTTGCTAAGCAGTACCTAATACCTGCATTCAATCATATTTGCACAGAATGTATAATTTATCTCATGTAACAAACAGAATTAAAACCATAAAACTAAATCCAAATCATAATCAGTTTTTATGAGTAGTAAAAAAAGTCACACATGGAGTTTACTGCTTTAATCAAAGGATGACTAACTCTTATCACAATAAACAACATGATTGTCAGTTTACAGATGCTCTTCCTCTATCTCACTAAAAGGTTGGCAAGGTGCTGCAAATGTTTGGCATTAAAAAAAAGAAAACACACACAACTCAGGTCTGTAAAAATGAAATATTTTAATTGGTGGTTTGATGATTCAGTTTTGCAATCATAAGAAAACAAACCCAGAAAGATGCATACATAAGGAGGCAGAGTCAGACTGCTCACGAATTAGAAAAAAACCAACAAAAACAAATCCCTTTCACGCTTTCTTTAACACGTCTTTAAAAGAACGATGATGCTTGGCTTTATTGTCACAAAGGAAACAATGTTAAGACCTCGGATAACAATGAAATAATATATTTGAGCATACCTTTTCTCTGGAATGATATCAGTAAAAAGCTTTATTTCTTTCACTCACACACACACCACTCAGACAAACAGTACTTGTTTCAAGCCTGATTATCATTCAAAACTGGAACGCTTAAAACAAAAATAAACCTCCATATGTGGAGAATGGGTTTTGCCTTTTGCTCTACAACAACAAATGTAGAGCTCCATATTGAACTGGAGCCCTAACACCAATGCAAGCCCGGCTCTGATTTAGAAGTTATGCCCAGAATGCCTGAAGCTGTGGCGTTTTCAAGTCTCCAGTTGGAAAAAAAAGACTATGACGGGAAAGCTGATATGAAAGGGGAGGTTTCTCTCCTTTAATATTCGTTTTTCTGTCCCTATTGCATTACTTTAAAAAACTGTGCAAAAAGAAACACACTGGCAATGGATGAGTCCTAATACTTTGTTCTTCTCTCCCTTCCATGATGAATCATTACTTATTTAAAACCGGGCTGATCACACCACCACGACTGGATTCTGTAGTGATTAGCTGAGACTTAACTGTCCAGGCTTAAAAAGAAAACAGCCAGCATCATGTTTTCCAGAGACGAAGGAAGCAGGATGCCTGCATCCATCATCTACATGTAGTTTGAATTACAACGCGCACAGAGGCTCATTTTCTTCCCCAGCGCACTTCAATAATCCCCTCAGTTTTCTCACAGGTTTTCTCTCACATTTCTCCGTTTAATACCATAATAGTCAACCTATAACACAAAGTATTTGTTGCTTTGTCTGAAACAAATTAATACAGACTACCCTCAAATACATCAGAGTATGTTTATTTCACTATAAACCCACGTGACTTTGTTTTACCTTATTTTTCATAAGCTGGTCTCAGTAGCAAAATATAGACAAAAGCCAAGAGATTACTATAAATAAACAGTGCAAAGGTGCAAAGGTTTTTACACCCCTTAAACATTTACATTTTGTCACATGGCAAGCACAAACTTGTAAATGTAAATAAATGTACTTTATTGGGATTGTATGAGGTAGAACTCAAAGTAGTGCACAAATATTAAGTGGGAGTAAAATTACATTTCTTTTCAAATTGTTTTATAAATAAAAAATCTGAAAAGCGCATTTGTACGCATCCCCCTTTAGTGTAACAACCCTAAATAAAGTGCAGCCAGTTGTTCTCCGTCCATCTCAGTGTAACTACAGGTGTTCTGTGAAGGCCTTAGAGGTCAGAGAGGTTAACCTTTATGGGATACATGTAAAATACTATGTGGGATGAAAAAGACCTAACATCACGATCCAAAAGTTACCTCCACGCTATAATATGGTGGTGGCAGCATCATGCTGTGGGGATGCTGACTTTCAGCAAGGAAGACCTTGGCAAGTTGGGGGAGCTACAGATATCTACACCTCAGGTGGAGGATTCTGTTGATAGGACAATTATTACTTGTGCGCTCTACAAATATGGCCTTATGGGAGAGTGGCAAGAGAAAGGAGATTGTTGAAAGAATGTCATAGGAGGTTCTCTATGCCAGACTGAAGATGCTGCTCTGATCAGATGAGACCAGAATTTACATTTTTGGCCTTACTGCAAAACACTGTGCTGAGGAAAACGATTTTGCAAAGAAGGAGAGCAAAAATATGTTGATATGGAGAGCTGCTAGAGACGTAATGCAGAAAAACTGCAGCAGTAACTGCAGCAAAAGGTGGTTCTGACTCGGGCAGCCAAAGCACAAATGAGTGTCAAACTTTTCAGATTTCTATGGATCACTTTCCTTTCTCTTGATAATTATGCACTACCTTGTGTTGCTCTATCAGTACAATCTACAAAAAATACATTAAAGTTTGTAGTTGTACCATGGCAAAATGTAAAAAAGTTCAAGAGGTTTGTTTACTTTTGCAAGGCACTGTAGCTATAACCTCAACTGTAATCTCATTACTTCATGCCTTAGTCTAACATTCATTCAAAATGGGTTTCCTACACAAACCTTGTGGGGGTAAATAACTTAGGATGCGTCTCCAAATATTTTTTGAAGATATCTCAAGCATCTACTTCCAGCTGAGATTAATAAAACGTGCACCTGGGGTTAAACCAGCTGCCGGCGGCGTGTCAACATCCAGCCCAATAATCTGTGGAACAACTCCGGCTTAACCTCACGCAAACATTTATCTGTACAGGTCAACAAGCCGGGCCCTGTGGGATCGTGGAAGTACCTTTGAAGATGTGACCAAGCAGCTGGAAAACAGTTCAAGAAATGAGATTCTTTTATGTTCACAGTAAGATCTGCACATGGAAGGCTGCAGGACTGAAACTAATAGGGGTTGTGCTGAGGTTCAAAAGCTGGATTAGCAGTGCAGATTGGTCATAATATTTGTTACAAATATAAATAATGTGAAGCTACAAGAGTGGGCTACAACCAAAACATGGAAAGGAGACAAGAAAAGGGCTTGCATTAATGTGATCTGACAGCAAAAACAACAGAAATGACAAGATAATTGGTCATATAACGAGTCGTTCACAAACATCCTCTGTCGGTCATTCTCACTATTTACAAAGGCAAACACCAGTCTGGCTTCCTGTACACACTATTTACACATTCACACACACACACAAACACTCTCGCAAACTCACAAGTAGTCAAAGAATTTACTGTAGTAAAATGCAGACTTAATATCTGGCAATAATTATGTTGACAATGACCCAAGTACATAGAGGCACTGCTACCTCGCCCAGTCCGGTCATTGTGCTGATGAACTGCAGGTCACCATGGCAACGTTTGCCCTTTCAGAAGGTGGGACAGAGGTTTGCATGAGATGGCTGCTTTTACAACGCAGCCAGGACATTAAAAAAAAACCAGGACGAAGAGAAGCTAAAATGCCACCCACTACATTAAGAGCTCACATCTCCATGGTGACCGGTAGTTCTGCAGCTCCCATTTCAAGCATTTTTGTCCCAGTTAAGGCTTCCAAAGCTCGCGCTGCACGGTTCCTGGCAACAACCTGCAGCACATTCACTCACTTCCCCCGTCCCGCCCCGCTGCTACTGGTTTCTTCACACCTATGGGAGATTCTGTTCTGTAATTGGCTGTCTTGCTTTGCAGGACTGAGACACACCAAGAAAAAAAAAAACAAGGAGAGAAAAGGCAAAATAATGAAGTCGTTAAAGTGACAGGAGCTTTGGGAACCTTTATCAGACACACTGGCGACACCCTTCCAAAAAGAAGCAAGGCTTCAGTAATGGCTATGGTCCAATGTTCATCAACCTAATCCTTTCTGACATATAAAACAATACAAAAAAAAGAAAAACATGGAATTTTCTTTAGGCAGCAATGTTGGTCTCAGTGTTATTACAATTCTGCTTTTAAACAAAGCTTAAAGACCAAAACAAAAACAAAACCCATCTTAAAAATCAGAATGATGCGTTTCAGGACACACCTATGCCTATGAATGAAATGGGTGTTTTATGCAAGCGCAGAGCTTTCATCACACAACTTTCTGCAGTTTTTTTCTGTTCCCTGATGCAGTCTCTTACGCTGTCGTACTTTTGTTCTTTGTTCAGAGCCTTTCCAGTTTCTCTGATATGGGAGCATCCGGTAAAGAATTACTCAAGATTTCACAGACCTGGTTTTCCTTTTCTTGTGCTCCCCTCCCCGCTGTCAGGCTGCAGAAGAGGTGAGGGATGCGGGAGGCAAACCTGGGACGTTGTCAGCAACTTCTAAAAATGTTCTCCTCTCCCGTTGCTCAGGAAGTAATGATGATGGCAGAGACAAAGAAACGAGGAGATGTAGCAGGGAGGCGAAAGGCCAAGCAGGCGCCGATAACAACTGGGCAAACCTCAATAATGAGGGCTGATGGAAGCTACCAGCCTTCGGTTTCTATAGCAACCACCCAAGACTACGACTCTCACAGCCCAGATCTCTGGTAGTCTGCGTTTGGTTTGGGTCTTTGAACAAGGCGACGCCATGTCTGTGTGTGTGTGTGACTGTGTGCATGAGTATGACTTTCATATTACGTATGCGTGTCTGTCGTTTGTTCTCGTTCTGTTGCTACCAGCGGTTGATGATCTGGTTCATGTAGTCCTCAGTGGGGAGCCTGGCGCCCGCCTCCTCCGTTCTGCCCCCTTCCTGGCCGTCCTCCCTCTCCACCCTCTCCCCGTCCCCCTCCTCCAGTGTCGATTGTGAGCTAGCCTGGCCGCGGGAGGGCCACAGGCCGACGCTCAGGCCGAGGCCCTGGTGGCTCTGCTGCATGTGGTTCCTGATGCGCTGCTGCCGCCGCTCCAGCTGCCGGGTGAACTGGTAGCGCTGCTGGAACAGGTCCCTGGCGTAGTCGTAGAGCTCCATGTCCAGCTCGTTCAGCTCCTCTATACGCTGGATCTGTACAGGAGGAACAAGGTTTCTATTTATTGCCATAATCGCAGCAAGACATAGCCTTATAGGTGTAAGAGACGAACAAAAAAGAATGAAACACCAATTCGATTTAAGAGATATGTTAAACCAAATGGAACAAGAGATTAAAATTGGATTTTTAAATTTACTTTACTACAGCTGCCCTCCTCTTTTCCTTTCATTAAAAATCAATTCTGTAAAAAACACAAGGAGTTATTTCTGCTTCAAATCATTAGTTAAAAGATATGCCTCTCTGTTTAAAACATTTGGAACAAAACTAAATTAGTTTTGAAGCTAAAAAGTTGATTTAGAGTAGGGATTTTCTTTTACAAGCATAAAAAAGCCTTTCCTCTGTATTGTGTAGTAGGCAAAATAATTTAAGTCCTTTAGTAGTCTGATAAAGTAGCCCTGATGAACTGTTTATTGCTTGTTTAGGCTCCTGCATGTTCACATATCCAGGCCTCATCCAGCACAACTGCAAAATGCATGTTGACTGAAGGCAAAAACATAAATGCTCCAGTAGCCAAATCCTTTATTTAAATGAGTTAGAAAATAACAAGCAAACAACAAAATAAACAAGCAAGAGAGTAAGAAAACAAATAAAGAATGAAAAATAAAAAAAACACAAAATAATTCAATAAAGGCTGTGTAAACAACAGCTTCTGAAAATTCATTGAAAATTCATTAAAGCTGGAGTATAAAAGCTTAGAAAACCACTGGGTGCCACTGCTCCAAACAGAAATGAGATCAAATGTTTAAACCCCTCATGCAGATTGTTCATCTCTCTGTCCCTAAAACGGAGAGCGGCGCATCTAAAGTGCTATGAACTCATCTCTATCTTGGAGTTAAGCCTTTAGTTAAAAAATGTGGTTCTGTCAGGTCAGTGAACTGAAACTTGACATTTTGACTTGCTTTATATTCACACAGCACAAACTCGTTTGCA
Organism: Crenichthys baileyi; assembly: GCA_036173005.1. Taxonomy (NCBI): domain Eukaryota; kingdom Metazoa; phylum Chordata; class Actinopteri; order Cyprinodontiformes; family Goodeidae; genus Crenichthys; species Crenichthys baileyi. The sequence goes on from JAHHUM010000866.1 coordinate 472,357, forward strand.
GAGATGTTTACAAGTCATTTTGTTCATGGTAAATCTTAACGTCTTTTTTTCCAGTCTTTGAGGGGCAGGACCATGTCCTGAGCCATTGAAGGGTAAGTCCAAGTCAGGACTCAGGTTTTGGATCCCAAGTCTCAAGTGTTTAAGAGGCAAGACCAAGCCAAGGCTCAAGTCTTTTGTCCCAAGTCCAAGTCAGGTCATCAGCATTTGAAGGGAAAATCAAAGCTGAGTCGTGAGTCATCCAAGTCGAGGCTCGGGTTTTCTTGTCCAAAGTCTGGCGTGTTTAAGAGACAAGGGTTTGACCTGTAAGGCCAAGTCAGATTCCAAGAGTTTGAGGGGCAAGTTTAAGCCATGTCTCCAGTCTTTTGTCCCAAGCACGATCTGAGCAATTAGTCCTAAGTTTAAGTCCAGGGCAAGTCCAAGTCCAGATGCCAGCCAGTGACACAACAAGTCCAAGTCAACTTCCAACAATGTGAGGGACAACTCCAAGCCAAGTATCAAGTCTTTTGTCTCAAGTTCAAAACTTGAGCCTTTAGTCCCAAGTTCAAGTTCAAGGTCAAGTCTATTCTTTGAGTGACAAGATCACACAAGGTCTTAAATCTTTGAAGAAAGACTCCATTCTTTTGCAAGTCACGAGTGGGTTTGTGTAACTTTAAATCTGAATAAAGGCCACGTCTCAATGTTAAGTCCCCATCTCTGAAAAAAAGGAAAGAAAGATAATACCAAGAAGAAATATCAAGACTTCAGATATCCTGAATGGTAATTCTGGAAATGAGAAAGATCCAACTCAAAGATCATGTACTGTCAATGTAAAAACGAAAGAAACACGGAAAACGTAAGCTTGTTTGATGCAGCTGGCTTTACTGGAATGTGCCATCAGCTGCGTGTAAATTAAATACAGAAGGAGAAATGTGTTTAATTAAGGGAATCTTTTTGAAACCTCTGATCAGCTGCAAGATGAGATTTGTGAGCAATGTGTGTGACAACAGAGGGAGGTGACATGTTGTGTCCATGTTTGGAAATGAGAGATTTCCATGCATCAGCATGAGGGACGCTGAAGCAAACCCAGATGGCTTTAAGGCCTCAAAGAGTTTATCCGTCAGCGAGAGACAATCAAATCATCGAGAAACAAGGTTCAATCAGAGAAGTCTCACATGGACCTTTAAGGCATGATGGGTAGGAGTGCACTTTTCGTCGCTACACAAGAAAGTATAGGAGAAATGTTGCCTTTAAAACCTGCAGCCTAGTTATCTGAGAGTTTTCTGTTTCCCACAAAGGTCTCTGAAATTAGATTTCATAGAAATGCAAATTTTAAAACCAATTTTTTAACAAAAAATACCAAACACAGACTCCCCACATGCTCTACTCCAAACCTTTACAATGAGATTATTTTCTCCTTTTTATACGAACCACCGGTCCACCTTTTGAGTCTGGCAGCTGTGCATATTTTATTCTCTCTGAGCGACCCGGTTTGATGTTTAAATCACCACGCTGCTGTGTTCCGGAGGTAGATTTTTTTATTTTGCAGAGAAATTGAGCTTAAGAACTCCCACACTGGGCCAATCAAAGTGTGAAAAACTGGTCTGAAGCTGAGGTCTTTTAAACAGTTATCTCAGTCCATTTCACAGGAATACGCGACCAGCGTGTTTACCTTCTGTCTCCCTGTTCATACTGCAATCATCTCCGTTTCAAAGATATTTTTTGTCACGTTTTTCTGAGAATATTTACTTTCTTCTATAAGAGCACCTCAAATGAAAGGAATACTCGATTTATTCTTAAAGCACAGACTGTGCCAATTTAATTATGGTAATTAAAACCAAGTAAATAAATTCTACTTGCCTTGGAAAGAGTACTTAACCCATGTTCTTATAGTTAGTATGTTTGTGGCACTGACCGTAGCGTTGTCCAGGTCCACCCCTGCGGCCCGGGTGCTGTTGTACTGCATGAAAGGCCTGATGAAGCGCAACCTGAAGGTTCGTTCAAAGAGGAACTGGGTTTTCCTCTGGTACTCTGTGAGACCAAAGAAGGCCATATCTCGCAGGTTCTTCTTGGCCGACTCCAACAGGAGCTGGGCCCTCTTCTTCTCTGGAACCGTGGACATGTTATAGCAGCCGACCAGGCTCAAGTCGGCTAACATACGAACCTGTTGGCAGGGGAGGAGTAGTAAAAGAAGGTTTATGAATAAAGTTTCACTCTAGAAACATTTATTTATCTCCATAAACTCTCCTATCCAGTCTGACCAGCTTCCTTGTTGCTGCTGAAAAAAGGCATTCCCACAGCATGATGCTCCCACCTCTATGTCTCACAATGCATTCAGGGTGCTACAAAGAGTTTTCACATAATTCTTTATAAGTAGGCCAAAATGCTTATTTTGGTCTCATCTGACCAGAGCACCTTTTTCTACATGATTGCTGTGTTCCCTATATAGCTTATAGCAAACTGGAAACAGGACTTTCTTCTTTGACTTTCTATGACGTTCTTCTTGCCCCTCTTCCAAATAACTTGAGATTTGGAGAGTGCCTGACTAAAAGTTGTCCTATAAAACAGATTTTTTGACCTGAGCCATGGATCACTGCAGCTGCTCCAGAGTTACCACAAGCCTCTTCTGAATCAATGCTCTCCTAGCCTGGCCTGTTAGGTGGACAGCCGTGTTTTCAGATGAACAGCTCAGCTCCTGCTGTTCATTTTACTAATGTTCTCTGAGGCCTTCCCTGAACAGCTGAAACACACGGCTTTTATAATAGATTGAACTCTGAAGGCTGGTTGCAATTGGATATCATTTAGGGGGTCTGAATACAATTAAATGCCAGTGCATGCCCCACTTTTCTGATTTTCATTTGTGAAATATTTTAAAAAACATGCATCCTTTTTCCCCCTCATTCGACTATAATGCACTACTATGTCTATAACATGAGACCCCAACAGAATGCACTAAAGCTTGATTCTTCATACTTGCAATACTATAACTCCTCGTTTTTTGAGAAAACAGAAACAGCTCTTTATCGTAAAATCAAATGCATTTAGTACATATTACAGTACAGCAAAAAAAAGTTCAGCTGACAACACCATGTACACCTTAGCCTGCAGGATGGGTAGTGTGTATGGCAAAAACTAAAAGTCACAGGAGGCTTAATAAAACCCCCCTCAGGTCCAGATGAGATAAGCTGGCCAACACAATGAGGTGGGAGACTGAGACGGTTGAGAAAAAATAGGTGTGAATCTGCTGTTTTTATGGTTCGAGGGCAAACTCCTGACTGTGTCAAGGTGTGGAAGAGTATGTGTATTATATATTGTAGTAGTCTACCGTTTCTAGGAAAAGAAACAAACTAAAAAACGAGTTTGCCTTCCAATTTTACCTTTGTCCAGATATCCTTTTCTTAAGATATTTAACACGTAATTCCAGTTTTCCTGAAGAACCTAATTTCCTGTGTTGTCATTTTCAAGGGAAACCAGGCGCAGTTGCAGGCTAGCAGGTAATAAATCACGCAAGGATTCTTCATAAAATGAAGAACATTATGGAGAACCCTGAGCATCCTCTTCATGAGACTGTCCTACAACAACAGATTGTCTTCAGTCAGAGGCTTCTTCAGATCTGCTGTAAGACAGACCGCTACAGGAGATCCTTCCTGCCCACAGCCAGCAGCATCTACAGCAGCTCTTTGAAGAAACCTACATAATGAGCTACAACAACATTTAATTTCCCTTTGGGATTAATAAAGTATTTTTTAATTGAATTGAATTGAACAAATCCCACCACACGAAGCTCACCCTGTACTATATATTTTTGCATTGTTTCAGCAGTTCATTATACATTGTCTCCTTGCCGTCTACCTGTCTGTTGTTGGCCAGGTTGTATGGACAGTCCATGAACTGCTGCAGAGTGCACCCCGACCAGTCGGAGCCTTCGTAGCAGGAAGGTAGCTCCTCTGGCGTCGGGGTTCGGCCGTCGCACATGTGCAGAGAGGTTTTCCACGTGGCTCCCCGCTGTACGTGCCTCCACTCACTGAGGTAGCGGGAAACGGGGTCCCTCAGCAGAGTTATGTAGTAGAACTTCCTGTTTGGTGGGGAGGGGATAAAGGTAAGAATTAATGTCCCTTGCGTAAAACATTGTGATATAACAGACATCCAGGGTTCAGCTTAGCGTTCCTACACAGACTTTTATGACAAAAATCTAAACATTTTCAGATTCAAATCTTCAGAGATGTCCTTTACAGCCCATTTTATAGATAAAACAGATGAGATAGACAGGTGAGTAGATTGACAAAGACAGGTGGATGGACGGGTCCACAAACTGACGGATGGATGGATGGATGGATGGATGGATGGATGGATGGGCAAACAAACAGAAGGAGGAACGAATGCAACATTTAGAGAATGTTATTTTGAATAAAGTCTATAGATGTAAAGAATTATTACTCTTTTCCCACTCTTACAGAGACCTGGAAAAACCTTAAATCAAATCACAGATTACAGAAACTAGTCACAAAAAAGGTATGCAATTCCACACTTAGCCATGTGGAGGCACTGTTTGCAAGAGTTTATAGAAAAAATGATTTCACACCATCCTAACTCCAAGTAAGTGACTAAGGTCCTCATATGTTATTTTTATTTAGCAGAAACTGCTTTCTGCATCAGAAAGCAGTTTCTGCTATGTGTGTGTGCTAATGTGTGTCTGGAAGACAGGAAGTGGAAGTAAAAATGAGCAGGAAGCGGAGGAGGACAGAGCTGATGTGTATCGCAGTGGAAAGACTTGGTGTTTAAGGCCACACCGTGCAGGAACAAAAACTTGCTGGCACAAGCACACCTCCCTCTGCAGCACACATCTCAACGCTGCAAGCCTCGGTGTCTCAAACAGCCTTCCTCCTGCTTCACCCTGGCACCGAATATTACGTCTGCCTCAGAGATGACTCACGCAGCATCTGAGATTCGGATGGGACTGTTTCTCTAGTGTATGTGTGAGAAGTAATGGTCCATGGCGCAGCTTCAACATCCCTCTGGAGAGGACACTCCCACTTGAGCGGAGACCTTTCCAGGCCCCAACACTCAAGCTAATTACTGCGGTCTAATCAGTCAACACATCCTCATCAACTACGCACACATAGAACTTTCATGTGCGTGGTTATGTTTGGATATGTGACGAGATCGCCGGCACAGATTTTTCGGGGCAACAGACGCAGGCCAGGAAGGTGCTGCCCTCCTTTCCCAGCATGCAACACGTCACAGGAATGTTTGCAGAGGGAATTTTGTTTGCTGACAGGACTCAATGAAGTCGGCTGGTTTATACAAGCTGACTCCCTCAGACACAAACAGACTCTATGCTTTCATTGCTAATGTGTGTTTATATCACTTGAACTTTTGTCACATCACAACCACAAAATTCTACATGTTTTGATGGAGTAATTGTGGTATGGATTGACAATGATTTATTGTTTCCAAAGCTTTATTTTATTTACGTCTGAGAAGAACTTTCAAAGTTAATTTTGAGACAACAGCTGCAAGTCATTTGCATGTTGTTACCAGGTTAGACATCTAGTAACTAAAACTGTGTCAATTTAGTTTGGAAAATAGCTCATATTCAGCCAGATTTATCATAAAGCATCTGAATACAATTTTTAGTCAATTCCTACCACATATTGTATTAAGGTTTGGACTTTGACTAGGCCATGCTAACACATAAACATGCTTTGATTTAAATCATTACATTGCAGGTTTGGGTGTATGTTTAGTGTTGGTGAACTTTTCGCCATTCTTACATAACATCAGATTCATGGTGTGCACAGCTAATTCATAATTATATCAACAGATTCTCTCTCCTGAGCTGTGGATCTCTGCAGCTCCTCCAGAGTTACCTTTGGCTTTTTGGATAAATATTCTGCCTATGTGAGCTTGAGGTATTGTTTAAAACCTAACCCTGGTTTAAACTTCTCCAAAACTTCATACCTGACTTGTCTGCTGTGTTCCTCCGTCTTCATGATGCTGTTGACTCATTAATTTAATCTAACAAACTCTAAAGCCTTTAAAGCACAGAAATATTTGTGCTTGGACTAAACTACCCTTATCTCACTCCATTTAGTAATCAGGTGCCTTCTGCAAGCAACTGGTTGCAATGGATTTTTTATTTTAAAAACAATTTGAAAACCATCCATCATTTACTTTCCACTCCGCGTGCGTTACTTTGTGTTGGTCTCACATAAAATCCCAATGAAAGTCTGTGGTTGTAATGTGATGAAATGTGAACAATTTGACGGGGTATAAATGCTTGTAAATTACAGTGAGAGAAAAGAATGACGCACATGAGGTATTAGTTTCTCAATACCGAAATAAAAAAGGCACACCTAGCTCATAAAAAAAAAAAAAAAAAACACAAAAGAAAAACAAACCTCGAGCAACAGAGAGAATCTAAATGCTAAATCTATCAACAGTCAGGAGATCCTGGTCAGAATTTGCATTTCTGAATGGCGGCTCGAGCAGCAGCAAAATAAACCCCAACCTGCTTTGGCATCAGAGCAGGCTTGATCCCTCTAAATGAAACAAATAAAGTAGCGGCGGGGGGATCACGGACAATAAAACGACTAAACCTCAATCCATCGGCAGCTGGGAAATCCCGGACAACCGACCCCAGACAGACCCACAATCAGCAACCATAGACACAGGTTTCCAAACTCCAAATCCCATCAACCTAAACCTAAAATCTCATCCATCCTCTTCCGCTCCATGTCTATTGAGAACAAAAAAGCACAAAAAAAAACGCAGCCGAAGTGGAGCCTGCAGGAGAGCGGGGGTACATTATGGAGATTCCTATGATGACATTATCAGCATTCTTAACACTCCCCAGAGTGCCGTGTGTGTTTGTGTGCCAGTTCATGAGCCTGCTGTGGGTTTCTGAGCAAGAATACGCCTATTAAATCAGTGATGACATTTTCCCCCTCTTGGCTCCCACAACAAAAAAACAAGGAAAGATCATGGTGCTGTTTGGGCCTCGCTACACAGACTGGAAAAAAGAGAGAGAGAGAGAGAATGAGGGAAAGGGTAAAAAACAGAGAGGAAGACAGGAAAAAGAAAAAGTAAGAAGGAGGTGGCAGAAGAGAATTTCAATTAGTTTTTTCTAATACTGTGAAAGCAGTGAGGGCCCCGAGCCCAAGTGATTCATCAAAGTTATGGCTCTCACTATAATGAAGGCTCAGGCATATTACCACACAAAATAAATAAATAACAGGCACGCAAAGTCACTCACACACACAAACACAAGCCTCCCCGCCGTGTCTGCTGGGTCAGACAGACTGCATAACCGGTGTCGAGGAGGCTCGCTCGCCTGGCAAAGATCTAAATGTCTGGCCTTGGACTTAGATCCCTTCATAATGAGGTTTTAACCCACAAACATCCACTCGCTCACCAGGAAAGTCTGCTCCCAATCACTCACACACACACACCTTCCCGCTTGAAAGGCGGCGGAGCATTACAGCGGATATTTTAACACCACGACAGGTGATCCTGCTTGTCAGTTTAACCTAAAAGCTAATAGGAAGAACTCACTCGAGTCTCACTGTACACATTTAGGAACATCTCCGTCTGGCTGAGCGCAGGCATTTGTAGTCGCGGCACAGCGCCTCGTATCGCCCTCTCCCAGACTATATTTACGTGCAGCACATTTTTCATCAAGTCTCCCCAAAAAAAGAAGTTAATTTATAAATACACGGAGTGACACGGCAGCATAAAATCTCACCTATCAGATGTAAAAAGAGCGCATTCATTGGCTTATTGATTCTTACAATGAGACTAATTGTGTGCAGAGCTGGAAGGAAACAAAATCAAATCTTCGGTTATGTGTGATGAGGCTATTGTCTGGGGCACTGCCAAGCTGAAGCAGAACAGACTACTGTTTTGTCTTTTGTCTCACTTTTTCTGTTTCTTTTTCCCATTGATACCCGCTAACGAATTCAGCGCTGAGGGTGTAAGCGTGCAATGAAGCCAGCTAGCAGTCTGGTCGGCAAAAACAAAGCAAAAAGCAAAGAAAAATACATCATGCAGTCTTTCCTCAATTTTTTTTTGTTTGCCCTCCTGTTCTCACCATTTCGGACGCAGTGTTTGTAGAAGTCAGAATAAGCTGCTTCTATCCTTTGCTTTTTACATCATCAAGCTTAATAAACAGCAAGAAAACCTAGGAACTAGAAAATTGCTGAAGATGGTGCCAATATGCCACTTTTAATGACTGGGCCCAACACACATCAGCTTTAGTCTTCAACGATCATCACTCGTTGAGTTGCTACTTATGTAATAATCTAACCTATGAACTATTGAGGCTTTTATTTTGAAGAGTCACTAAGGCCTAACATCAACTTCAGTTCTCAAAGGGAATTTGCATTTAGGAACGTACCTTTGTAATGCTGAAACTATGAAAAAGAAAGGTTTTTATTTTGATAAGTCTCTATGAGCTTTATTTTGAAAGGCCAACATAACCACTTTTTCCATCCCTGGTTTGGTCCCAACTGTCATTTTTGCAATATTCCACCCTATAAAATATTGATCCATTTGTTTTAGTGAGTCTCTGAAAGCTTTATTTTGAAATGCCAACAACTTGTTTCTTTCATTTTGTCATTTGGAATCTTCTTTTGTAATAACCAAACCAAGGGGAAATCGAAGCTGTAAAGATAATCAAACTTTATTTTGAAGGAGTATAGGTATCCAGCGGGGTTAAATTATACAGCTAGCAACATAAGGTAATAAAGCATTTTCCTCCTTTTTATGTGGTTAAACACAAGAAACATGTTCTCAAAAGATATTTTTTATATGGTGATGTTTATTGTTTATACCTGCAATTTAATTACATTTTCTGTGTGCGGAGGCCATTTAATGCAGATGCAGCTCATATTTTACAATGACCGTGTTTATATGAGGTGTCTGGGTATTATCAAGAGGAAACATGGGGCACCTAGGTCTGCTGGGGTCCCTGAGCGCCTGGAGAAAATGAGCCTGTTTCCTGTGGGCCACAAATCACAAGTTTTACCTCGTCTCTTTAACCTCATTTCCCTCCTGCTTAAATCTCTTACCTCCTCTTGTTAGACTTCCTTTAATCCGTCTAACCCTTGTCTCAAACCCATCAGCTGCGACTTATTTCATTTAGTAACATTTAAACCAGAAGTTTGGAACAATAACTTACACGCTGCCAAAAGTATTGGAATTGAACAAAAAACAGAATTTTGGTTTAAATTTGATATGAAGGAGTTTCTATTTTTAAACTAAGACTATCTTCATATGAAGCAACAAGGGAACCGCAGCTGCTGGTTAGGAGCTGCGATTCGCAAGAGACACAAAAATCTATGTTTCCAAAGGCAACCCGGGAGAAAAAAAATTAATTAGAGACCTTAAATAAAAGGTTATGGCTCGTACGCATTCTCATGTAAGCACCCAGACACACAAAGAGAGAGACGCCAACTGCATCCCGCCGTGCAGAGCAGCTATGATTTATTAATAGTCCATGGATGTTTGTTGAAACCAGATCTGCTCGACAAAACAGATTTTTTTTTTTTTGCCCATCTCTAAAAATGGAATCTGGACTCAATCAACTAAGAAACTTGAAAAGAGAAACGGCACAGTGGAAGATACAGGTTTGTCACCTGAATACCACAAGTTTAAACCTGATATTTTCACATTGTGAAATGAGAGAAGATAAAAAACAAGCGGATAGAAACTAACAAACAAAAGTCCTTTGAATATCAAATTTCCTCAGAACAGGACTGACTACAGGTTGGGCTACCATCCGCCTTTAAATGTGTAGATTAAATAGAATGCTTTTTGTATAAATGCACCGAAAATACCTCTGAAAACTAAGAATAACGACACAATTATGGTGTTCAGCGTCACTGTGGAAAAACTGGTCAAACATCTTGATTGAGAAGTTTAACAGACTGTAAACAAATGAAGTCTCCTTATTGGGGTTTAGGGAAAGCTCTGCTAGGCCCGGCATGTGTCCCCACCCTGTATTCTGAGGCACAGATGGAGCCGAAGAATGCGCTGGCGCTAAGTGCAGATGATGTCAACCATCAGCATGTTAGGAGAATGGGCGACATGTCAGAACACGAAGCTCAGAAGACGGTAGTGAAATCCTTCCTCTTTTCTCTAATTGCCATCAACACGCAGCGTGTGTTGGGTGAACACCAACTAACAGAGCAAAAACAGTAAACTGCCAGGTTGGAGACAACAGCCACACTGTCAGGGTCGACGACAAGCTTCTGTCTACAAACACTTAGACCGTCCAATTTAAATCTCACCGTTTCTGAGAAAATGATCCCTCAAAACCAGACCTTGCCCTCTGACCTCCTTCCGATTCTCACACTCATTTAATCATTTCCTCCTGTGCATCCCGGGTATTTCTGCCTCATAACGATCTACTGAGATGGGTAGAAACAGGAAGTTCAGATCAGAAAAGTTCTGCAGGCGTGTCCTCCAACTATGTTGACTCAGTCCACCTCGATGGATTGCCTCTCTTTTTGTTAGTTGATCAATAACAGCCTCAGGTCCCAGACTGGCTGCCTTCATAATGTGGACTTTAAACGTTAAACACCTACTATAGCAGATGGGGACAAAGACTAACAAGGAGATCCTTGTGAGGACATCCAAATGGGGGTAATCAGAGTGATGTTCTGTTTAAATATGATGACACTAGCGGACATTTTTCATGGTTTGGCTGAAAGTAATGAGGTTTTAAAGTTAAGGAATCTAAATATGTTGTTTCATTCAGAGAATTTGTTCAACTAAACAGGTATGTGTGTGTACCAATGTTGGGATCTTTGCAATAAAACATAATTCTATGCACTATGAGTGTTGATTCATTATTTTCTGATCATCACTGATTTAATAGGTGTATTCTTGCTCTTCATCAATTAATATTCTTATAGTTTAGATTATATAGTGCAACATTTTCAGAGCCATAAATTAAATCCATTGTTTTGGCAACCCCCTCTAAGCCAAAGAAACATCACAAAACTAGAGATGCGTCTATTATTTTGCCAGAGATTGGAATCGACTAATTGTCCTGATCTTCAATCTGCATATCACACTAAAATATCTGGATTTTCAACATAGGAACTCCTGTAATTATTGCATGCGACCTTGATGCACTTTTTTGAGTCTAATAAAAAATAGGACTAATGTCAGGGAAATATTCTTGTAATTTTGGATTCAAATCTAGTACACATATAAAAAGGAAAACGTTTATCTTACGTGTTAAAAAAAATGGACCTGGTCAAAATTTGAATCAACAGGTCAGACCCGAAAGCAGAACTGGAAATTGGTAGTGGCTGGGAAACGTCAGATTGGTGCTTTTCAAAACAAAACCCATAAAATAATAATTTTAATACAGCAGCCTGCAGCTATTTCATGAAGATTTAGACTCATCTGCCTTTTCTTGAGTGGCTTGTTCTTTTGTCTTTCCCCTTTTGAAGAGTGGCTAAGAGAAATCGGTATCTTTGTCATGTCATATTTGGACCCCAGGGAAGGAGTTGTGGATTGCTAATTAAGGTTTTCTCTTAGATTATCTTAAGGAAGTATACATTTTAAAATTATATATAATAATAAATTGTGGGACTGGTGATATAGCTAAAAACAATTACTTTAATGTTGGATATTTTCTCTCAGTGAAAACGTACTCAGATCAAAGTTTACTGCAGTAAACGATGAATTTAGGCTTTTTACACATCGTAAGGGGTACCAACTATTAACTATATGTAATTAAAATACTTTTTTTTTTTAAGATAATTTTTTCGGCACTAGTGGCCTTTATTATTTTTTTGACAGTAGGCAGACAGGAAAGAGGGGTAGGGGAGACATTCGGCAAATGTCACCGGGTTCGAGTCCCGGACTTCGAGGGCTGTAGCCTCTGTATATGGTCGCGCACTTAACCCCTACACCATCAGCGCTGCGCCATTAAAATACATTTTTTATCCCACTTTTAAATAACATACTGAACTATCGAATACTGAATCATCTCCAATGATTAGCACCCTTCTTTTAAACTATTTTAGGGGTTTAAACAAAACATATAAAACTGTGTTCTTTTAGCTGTTGCAAAATTGTGACTTTTATTGGGTTAGATGTTTGCGGGTTCCAAAATGAACCTCCTACCCCTTTAAACACAGCAGTAATTAATTTCAACCAAACACTGAGAATGTTCAGAGCCCCCGCGGGCACTAACAAAGTCTTCAGGGGTGCACCTCTCTGCCATGAAAGGTATTCCCACAAGAAAAAATAAAAAAGAAAGTTTGCAGTGGAGGTAGGAGTTGCCAAGCGACCATAACCAAAGGAGCGTGTGAAAACTTATTTTACGCCATGAGCACAAGATAACACACAGTTCACTGCATTTTTGCGCAAAATCCTCCTTTGCGTGATTACAAGTAGGAGCAGAGCTGCACTCAAGTGAAAATCCACGTCGGATGGAAATGTGGCAGACAGCTCGCCGAGCTTGTTGTGGGGTACAGTTCGGGATTGTGCAAAAACAAAGTGAGGCCAGGAGAGCGAGAAAGGGGGAGGGAATCCCCTGAGTGCAAAGCTATGTACAGCAGGAATGCCTGGCCGCCTGTTCTCTCATGTAACTGGACTGGCAAGAGCCCAGATAGCTGTCTAACAGTGAGTGAGAGGTCAGCAGGGAATAAGATGGATGTGCTGGGAAGAGGATTTCACAAGTAATCACCCATCATAATTTATAAGTGTTTTTACAGCTTTACTTCGAGTGTCCCGGAAAGGGCTGGAAAAAATGACGACATGAAGATACATCAACAGGCTATATCTATTTCTCAGCTGAAAGGAAGGCTGTCATACAGTTTAGAGTGGTGGTGTTGATACATTTTCTGTTTAATAACCTGAAAAATAGGAGACGTTAAAGGGGAAATCTCCAACCTTATATTTACCCACTCATAAATCCAAGTTCTATCCAGATTCTGCTAGAAGAGGTTGGAAGAAAATTAAGGGAAAAGATTTGACAATAAATATTCTTATTGTTGCAAAGTAACACTAACTTTTTATGGAATGTTAATTTTATTTTTCTCATCATGATAGGGTACATGAAGAGCAGCTGCGCATGGGAATGCAAATGTACACGCCAGTGGGAAAGGACAGTGTGTGGACATTACAACAAATACAAGCTGCAACCTCTGCCTTAAAAGGAAATAATTTGGACAAGAGCCGCTCCACACGCAGGCTGTGTAAAACTGAAGTGAAACATACTGAAACAGTACAAATATGAGAAAACATATCACATGCTTCCAACCAGAGGCGGAAGACAAACATCTGATCCTATGCTGCCACCAAGGAGCAAACAATGTTGATGCGGCCTTCAGTTTGTCTTGGACGAGAAAGCCCGGACCTGGAAATGATGTCGCTCCTAAGTTGAGAGGGTTCTAGTTGTTGATTTAGTGCTAACCACTATGAGCAATGGAAGCTGAAAATAATACGTTTCTCTCCATTTTATCCGTTTAAGCACTAAAAGAACATGTTCACATATAGATAGTTTACATAACTTTGTGTGCCGCTTGTTTAATGAGGTACAGACTGTCGGAGGAACCAATACATTTCTAATGTCAGCATCTTTCACTTGAGCTTATATGCATGCAGCCATATTGGAAACGAACTCTGGGCTGTTGATGAGATTGAATAACACATTTAAATGTGTCAGGCTTCGACTGCAGTGACATGCGGTCACAGCCATACAATCTGTTGCCAAAAATAGACTGCAAGGATATTTTCAAGTACTTTTTGGCGTCGCTTTTGTTAGTATCGCATCAAATGCTACAAAATACATCAGGATAAAATTTGAAGTCCATATTGCCCATCCCTAGTGAGCACATTTACTAAGCTGGGTTCCTTTTAACAGATATGATTGTTTTTCCAGTTGTACAGGATAAATGTCACATTGAATGTGGAAAAGGTTTGAAAGTTATTTATCATCGTCTCATTCTTTACATCACAAAAACATGGCGTTTTACCAGCACCGTGCACAATGATTTAAGGGCCTGAGTATTTGCTACGAGGTGCAAATAATCGTTAAGGGTGCTATATATAAAAACAAACTTATAAAAGCTTTTTCTCATAACCATAAAGGTATGAAAATGAAGAATCAGAAGCAAGAAGCAGCGGGTGGATCAAGTAAACACAAATCCACCTGACATCCCAGAAATCCCCTCCACCCAGCATCATGTTCATCTGCCTCCTGTTACTGAGGTCAAAGCAATCATTCTACAAAACGCGCTGACACACGAGTATGCTTCGCTCACACCACCACGCCCAGTCCCCTCTCGCGCACACACCTGCATGTCATGACATAATCCTTGCCGCAAGAGAAGTCAGATTTTCGGGAATGTCCCAGTGGCTCGCTTAGTGCAAAGAGGAAAAAAAAGAGGAAGGGAATGAGAAATAAGGAAGAGGAGGAGGTGACATGATGTCGAGTTTGGGGGCAATTAAAAGGCTGGGTAACGAGGCTAATGAGTAGACAGGTGGCCCTATTACTGAAGCAGCCGAGCACTCATTAAATACACAGAAACTCACAAAACCTTCCCTGTAGCTGGGATTAGTGTGTGGGACCACTGTTTTCCCCCGTTGATCAGTCGTCATGTACGAGACAGGATGCAACAGGGTTGCTCTGTGCCTTCGCATTGTGTTTGAGTGCAAGACTTGAAGCCAGAGTGTGAAATTGGACAGATGAGGCAGTTCAAACCTCCCCACCACCACGCACACTCACACAGATGCAATGTTAGCCTCCACAATGTTGTCGTGCGTCTCCATTTTTACCTGTGCTTATGAGTAAGCACTTGTTTGTAGGAATAAACAGGATAATGAGATCTTGCTGAGCCAGTAACTGTTGCAGATAGCATGCGAGAGCCTCAGAGAGAGGAAAAAGACAGCGGCGGGGAAGGTTTTTCTTTTGAAGAAAAAAAATGTTCAAGGTAATGTCAAGTGTTTGCTAGGAAAGAGGGAAAAAGGGTAGCTGTAATTATACAGATGCGTTAGTGTGGGGGTTGTTTTTCAAAGCACACATACAGCAGAAACTTAAAAAAAGATATCCACATGATTTCCTCCGTCACGAGGAAAAAAATGAATTTAACTGGGAAAAGGAAGGCAAGGTTAAACAAAAATGTAGTAGGGAGGTTTCTTAGAGAGGCAGGGAAAATGTGGAGATGGGAGAGCTGACGGCTAGAACAGCCCATTGACATTTCAGGGATATGTCTGCATATGAATAGAGCTTGTATGGAGAGTGGTTGTTATTATCTTTAGACAGAGAGGTGGGGGAAGAAGCCTAGCCAGTCAGTGAAGCAGTCAGGTCGGGAGACGGGCCAGACGCTGGATTTTTGTTGTCCGGTTCAGGAGTGACAACTTCAACCCCAGGGAGCTGGATGGCGACAATCGGCTCTTTAGAAATGGAGGGAAAAAAGTGTGAAGGGAGGGGTTTGCATGAGGTTTATTTGTGTCTGTGTGTGTGTATATAAGGGCTCCTCCAAGCCCAATTAAGTCAGACTGCATGTCGGAGGACTGTGCCAAACATGCCCCACCTGTTTAGAGAGGGCCATGGGGCTAATGAGCACAGCCTGGAGGGGTGGAATAGCATGAGCGACACACAGTGGAGAATACATCAAAATTCCAGGGAATTAAAGAATAATAATGACACACTCTGTTCCTTCCCACAACAATCCAAATGTGTTTTTCACGCTGTACCATGCACTGGCTGCTGCAGGTTTCTGTGTGATGGTGTCATAAGACCTGGTGATCGCAGAAAGCTGCTGAAACACTAGCCATTAGGTTTTATGACGTTCTAAGCAAAAAGCTCAATTTATAAACCAGGACAACTTTTTTTGTCTGCACAATTAACTTAAATATGGGACGAATATCAAAACAGAGTAAACGTGCTAACATTAGCCTTACAACTTCCTCAGCAGGGGTTAAATGAGTTAACTCAACAGCGTAGTTGAATGCTTCGAGTCAGATACATTTGTAGAAACCAATTGAGCTACATTCCTTTAAAAGGTGAGGCTTTTTATTATTATTTTTAATATTATTGTTGATTTTTTTAAAACCTAGTTAAAACGTGTAGAAGCATAATATTTACAATGTACCACAAAAACGTAAAATTCAAGTATACATAGAGTCACAAGCTGCTTTATTAGCACAGCATGCTAGTACCCAGTTAGACCCCCTTTTGGTTTAAGAACCGTCGTAATTCATCATGGCACAGATTCAACAAGAGGTTGGAATCATTCCTCAGAGTTTCATCCATATTGATAGATAGTAACGCTATGTTACGGCAGAACTGTTGGCTGTGCATCCATGATGTTAATCTAATGTTTTATCACTTCCCAAAGGTGCTCTATTGAATTGAAATCTGGTGACTGTAGAGGACAATGAGAACAAGTACAGTTAACACTCCCTAAGGGAGGGCAGATGGGGTCCTCATTCATAGTTGTCTTATCTCTGTCCTGGGAAAGTTTAGGGGCCATAAAGTTAAACTCTTTGATGTTGTGATAACACCCTCATTCTGCTATAAATATGATCTGTACTTTGTGTTCGGGGCTCTGTTCAACCTGAATTTCTTGGTAACAGAGTCTTCAAACGTTTTATGCCTTTGAATAAACCTTTTAAAGATAAAGTCCGGCCTTTTTCTATTAAATGAGTTAACTTCTCTCCCACTTTGATAAGAAAATTCTACCACAATGGTCACACAGTTTTGGGACTTGGTGGATTATTCTGCTGGAAGTAGCCATCAGATGATGGGTACACTGTGGACATACATGATACTAGTAGGCTTTGGTGTTTAAACAATGCTCAACTGCTACTAAGAGACCTAAGTGTGCCAAGAATATATTCCCCACACCAATAAAACATTAGCAGCCTCAACCACTGATTCAAGTCAGGATGGATTTGAGCGTTCACGTTGTCAATGCCTGATGACATTTTTTAACAACTCGTTATTATCCAATTTCTTCGAACCTGTGCAGTTTCCTGTTATTAGCTGACAGGAGTGTCATTTGGTGTGGTCTTCTGCTGCAGTAGCCCATCTGCTTCAAATTTCAACATGCTCTGTGTTTACAGTTGGTATACCACATACCTTGGTTGTAACAAGTGATAAGTGCAAGTATCTAGTAAGTACTGAATATTTCCCTTTTTCGGAAAACCTGAGATGCTTGTGTGTGAAAATCCTATTAGATCAGCTTTTTAAGAAATACTCAAACAAACCTGTGTGACTCCAACAGCCATGCAAGTCACTTAAATCCATTTCCTTTACCATTCTGGTGTTCAGTTTAACTTCACCTAGTTGTCTTCACCACATCTAGATGTCCAAGTGCACTAAATTGCTGCCATCTGATTGGTCAATTTTCCATTTGTGTTAACAAGCTTAATCAGATCAGTAATCAGTACCTAATAAAGCAGGGATGCATGATATATCGGCAATGACAGCGATATTGGCCAATATTAGTCATTTTTTAACATATCTGTATCGATAAGTCCAATAAGTGAAACTGGACCAATATTAAAAACTGCTATTTATTTCCATCTTGTTACTGTTTGTGTATCTGGAAGGAGGGGGTTGGCCATGTGGTATTTATTTGGCCATGTGAAAGTGAATGTGATGCAGTGCAGGACTGTAGGTGGTTTAACTGAAGCAGAGAAGCAATGTCAGCGGTGTGGTCGTTTCTCACGGTGTTGAAACGGTAGTAAGATATATATAATATATAATATTTGTAAACATCGGTTATCAGCCATAACAGCAATATTAATATCAGATATCGATATCGGCCTGAATTTTTATATCGGCACATCCCTAAAATAAAGTGTCAAGGGTGTATATACGGCACTGTTTTTTTTTTTTTTTTACTTTGATGTGCTATCGGATTCACCATCTGCAAAATGCCTGGTCTTCATTATGTCCGATTGGAATCAGATACATGATAAATCTCTATCGGAACCTTCCTGCTTTTTACTCTTTAGTTTGTGTAGTGCTTACACACATAATCTGAAACGTGCGCCTAAGTTTGAGCCTTAAGGATACTGACAGGTAGATTTTGCTTTGTGTTTTAATATCTTTGCCAAGACAGAGCTCTCTGATTATGCAGCCACAGCTTCTGAGGTACGTCAAAAGGATTTCACAGCTAAATTTAGCCTTTGTTATCATAAGCACGAAAGAATACAAGGAAGATACATGTGGTGAGGAAAGTTTACACAAGTACGCATACAGCCTCTAATCAGGCAGAGAAAAACAAGCGGCCAGGAGAATGAAAACCAGAGATGGCTGGAGAAACAGGGCAATAAGAAGGAGAAAGCATAATGAAATTACAGGAGCCAAATATTGTGCAACAGGAACAACAACAGTTTTCAAGACAAAATGTCTCTGTGTTGGGAGTGTGTACACGAGTGTGTCTCTGTGAGACCCTGTGTGTGGGTACAGGGTGAAAGAAGCCCATTGTCTAGCAGTGTAACACAATCTCACAGCTTCAGATTTGCCTCAAATGAGCTGCGAGGCTGTGGCATCCTTCCTTCAATCCCCCCTTCTGTCCTCCTTTCAAAGCTGTTCAGGGACACTCAAGCTAATGTCAAAGGAATAGTTTAACATTTAAAGTAATATTTGTTCTTTCTCACTGTCGGGGGCTAACATCAATATCCCGTTCATCCGGTAAATGAAAAGTTACAGTTAGGTGGTCTTAACGGAGGATTAGAAAGCTTAGAAATACAGCCTTTTTCCAAGTGAAGTTCAATCATTAACATTTGTGATTTGTAAAACCACACCTGAATGTTAAAACGTTGGTTTAGGAGCATCTGTCATGATACACAAAACATTTACTTAGGCGTCTATGAGTCGGGAACTTCCCAATATTACAGCTAAAATGTAGTGAAAAAGGCAAACTGAGATCGTTTTTTTTTTATGTAGGTTCCATAGGAGCATAAATTAGTTTACATTTCAAACTCTGACAGAACTCAAGTATTACTACATAAAACGTAGCAGCACAATAAACTGTGCTGCTACATGAACCAAAACGGTCAGGTTGAAAGTCCTCATGGGCCACAAATGACTTTTTTTTTTTTTTTTTTTTTTACAAAAACCCAAATACCTTTGTTTTTTTTTCTTTCCCCTGACCAACAATGAACTAAACAAGCAATTTGTCAGCAAAACAAATGAAGCTGGTCTTATTTTCATGGAAAAAGGTTATTTAAATTGTGGTATATCCAAAACATAAAAAGGTTTTGTGGGTGTCCCATTATAAAAAACATGCCTGATTACTTAATGTCACTGATCAAGGTAAGTCGCCTAAATGTTAATGAATACATTTTATTTTAGAGCAATACTGTATTACCCTCATGTTGTATGAGTAACTGAAGCTTCACTGATATATGTTACAAGAACCTGGGCGTCGTTGGCTCAGGTGGTTCGTCCTGACCAGTAGATTGCTGATTCGAACACCCGCTCCGTCTGCCTCAGGATGTTGTCGTGTCCATGGGCAAGACATTTCACCCACCTTGCCTGCTGACGGTGGTCAGAGGGCTCGGTGGCGCCGATTGTATGGCAGCCCCATCTCTGTAAGTCTGCCCCAAGGCAGCTGTGGCTACAATGTAGTCTACCACTGTCAGTGTATAATTGGGTGGATAACCAATTGTGGTGTAAAGCGCTTTGGAGTCCTCAGACATGATAAAGCGCTATACAAGTGCAGGCCATTTACCATTTACTAAGTCAAATTATCCACAGGTTCTATCAAAACAGAGACCAAACAAGCAAACCCAAGCCTGGTAACTCTGCATTAAAACATTAGCAGCAGCACCAAAGGCAAGACTTCTTTATTAATTTAATTGAAGACATAAGTTAGATGTGCTGTGTTAGTTTCAAAAATTAATTATATATTCTGACATATTGTCCAAAGATTATAGTAGCTTTTTTAACCTAGTTAAGCACAGATAGGAGCAACATATTCATGCTTTCCTGCAGAAACTCAAGTCAATACATTGCACCAATTTTACTCGCCTTTAATTTGGTATTGGAGTGGGACTTAGTAGGGACTCCCTAATGAATCAAATCAGCATCAGGGATAGAAAATATTAATGAGAGCATCTGTATGTTTTACACATCAGTTTATGTACTAACACACAGTTTGACACAGAGGGCTAAAATCAAGCTTTACAGATATTGACAGGTGTATTTTCTGTCTTTTTAACTCTCGCCAACATTGTGAATAAAGCAGCTTTTTCAAAAACCTCCAGCTACCTATACAATTAGTAACCGACTCATGGCCTTAACCACTTAAACTAACATTCAGGTGACATTTTATCCCGATAAGATTTTAATAGCTTCTTTTATTCTTTACACGTTTGATGATCACACATTTACGCTTGCATCCCGGACTTAATCAACTGGCAGCTGCTAAACCCCGAGATTAAGGCCAGTGTGACAGACGTGATTTCAGGCTACAAAGACAGCAGAACAAACAAACAGAGAAACATCTAGCTACCATACATCGAGCTGCAAATTGTTACTGACTAGTGAAGAGGGAAAAAAAACAAGCTGTTAAAATAAAAGAGGAGATTCGCACCATCTGTCGGATACATATTGACTGCGAGTTTGCACGATTCAAAAAGGCTGTTAATTCTGCACAAAAATCAAAATTGAGAGCATGAGAAAGAGCTGGCTAATGATCATCTTTTAAGTGAACTTAGAAACGCAGAGTGGAGACGGAAAGCCTGAAAGAGGAAAAAGATTTTAAAAGCTAGTGTTTGCATTTGACGTGAGTAAGTTTTTAGCAAAAGACGCCAGCGTTTGGTCAGCGATAAAATTGAATTACATCTCCATTTAGCAGGACTGCAGCTCTTGTGCAGGTTCTCCTAAACTCACGGTTTTACGCCGTCACAAATGACACTGAGAATGTTTGAAAAGCTTGCCATGGTCGCCTCCAAACTCCAAACCTGCTTTCTCAGAATGGCATGGGAAAAGGCTGCAGAGGGAATCTGAAGAAGAAAACTGAGGAAGACAAGGGCGAGGGGGGTTGGGGGATTTTTGGGGGTGCTGAGCCACTCATTGATATGACTGTTTGATTTTCTGGACTCTGATGTGAAGCGGCTTAGGAGAGCATCCTTCTATTATAACGCCCCTGACATCTAGCCTCTCCAGTTCTTCGGCTCACACCCCCACCCGCGTGTGTGATTTAAAGTTGCTGCGTGTGTGATTAGAGTACATGTGCTTTCACCATGTGTCATGCGGGTGTGCGTTCGTCCCCGGCAGACGCTCCCCTGAGTTTCCAATCTCGGAAAAACATCTAGGGAGGGGAATTCGAAGTCGGAGCAGCTGTCGGTCTGGCAACGCTTCTAGTCAACCAAGCAGGATAAAAACTCACCAACATCAACACCCCGACATTTAATACAAGGCAGATGTGCCTAAAAAGTGTGAGTTTGAGCTTCATTAACGGTTTATGTTGTCACCAACCATTAGAAATGCAACCAAAACGATCACCCTGATGGCTTTAGTAGGAAGAAGTACAAATCTAAACGCCTGTACTGTAATTGGACTATTTTAACAACACAAAATTAATTTTGGATCAGCCTGCTTATACTGGCTTTTTTACAATTTGTGCCCCCTGGTTAAATTTGGTAAGCAGGTTGACTGCTTAATCCTTGCTGGATTAGCAGGTTGACTTTTCTTAAAAAAAAAACAAAAAAACACGTAGCACGATGAGGGGAATTTTATTTCAGAACAAAGTGAAACCAAGCTCTGAGTTTTCTTTTTGTTTCTTGCAACAGGACACAAACAACATGGATCAATACCAGGAAAAGATGAGTTTCCCAACCATTTAAAAATAAATGCAGGACAAGAGGTCAGAGAAAGCATTTGTTCAAGACGGAGCAGCCAAAACGGAAGTGAATACAGTCTGCTCTAAGTATACTCCTTTAACGTTTTAATGTAACATTACAACCATAAACTTCCATGTATTTTACCAATATTTGATTTAATAGACCAAAACGAAGTAATGTGTAACTTAACTCTGAGAAGTGTGGTATACATTTGTATTCACTCCCCTTTACCCTGATAACAACTGCCTTAAGCCAGCCTCAGAGGGTGTTAGATAACATTGGTTAGGTTAGGGTCAGGCTATAACCCATTATCAGAGGAATTTCAACATCTCACAGAACACTGATCCATTCATCATCCGAAAACAGAAAGAGTTTGGCACAACTGCAAAACAACAGACAGTTTACTCTGCAGCTGCAGACTGGCCATTGACTGAGGTGGTTTTCTAACCTTTAATCAATCTGCCAAATCTTAAAAATACAGAAATCTTCAAAAAAGGACAACCTCTAGCAATCCACAAATAAGCCATGTAGGGAGAAGAGCGGAGATGTAAGAGAAGATGCACTGCTCATATTAGACCAAAGTTAAAGATTTAAATGCTATGTGTGGCAGAAAACACTGCACATCTGCACGTCATCTTAGATGGTAGAACATGGTGGTGGCATTATCATGCTGTGGGGATGCTTTTCTTCAGCAGGGACAAGGAGTCTGATCAGAGTTAAGAAGATGGTAAATGGAGTTAAATTCAAGACAACCCTGGAAGAAAATGTAGTTTCTAGATGTGTCCCTTAAAGGCAGTTGTAGTTAAAGATGGCTCTACAAAATATTAATTATCAAGTATTATCTGTGCTACATTGTGTTGGTCCATTCTATAAAATCCTAGTAAAATAAACTGAAATTAGTAGGTGATCATACTTTTGCAGGCTTAATAGATAAAAAAGGTTGCGCACAGGCATCCATGTTGGTTAAGCCCTCTAGCAAAGAAAGCGGAGGAAAATAAATCTTTTAACAACTATTTTAAATTGTTCACTGAGGGATATTCAGATTACATTCTGAACTTGAAAAAAACCTGTGAACTGAGGCTTTAGTTGTCCACTCACATCATCCCAATCTGAAGGCTGCATCTCGCTTAATGCCAGCAATTAGAATATAACTGTTCAGTTCTGCGTTCAGACTGGATATTTGTCAATGAAATGCCTTCAGGGGAGTAATGGTAGTATCAGTGTATGCAAATGTGTGTCAACACATCCTACCCTCTCCAAAACTAACAATACAAGATTTTGTCTCCTTGGAATAAATCAAAGACTGTGTGGGTGGAGGGTGATATATAATTATATTCATGTGCCCAGACACGAGAGACACACAGACGAGCACACAAGCACAATGATTAAGGGAGGGGAGGAATCGAGGTGAATCCGAGAGAATCCCAGACAAATCCTTGGATCAGATGCTGTGGCAGGGGGTGCAACTGGGAGAAGGAGAGGCTGGGCTGTGTGTCGGGGGTCACAGTAAGTGTCCATGTGCTGGTAATGACAGTTTGTTGGGGATAAACCGATAGGAGACCATGTTCTACAAGACCAATATACAATGCATATTAGGCTATTCCATATGGTGAATCAAGAGTACTCAGCACACACATGGAAACACGTCTAAACTGAAGAACCAACGCTTTTCCTCATTTTTATGCCAAATCTGCAAAGATTTGTACCGACTACCTCTGCTCAGTCTGCAAGGAATGGAAAAAAAGGAGAAAAAGAGACAAGAGGGAAAACAGGAGATGGAAAGGAAGAGTAGTGGCAGACGCTAAGAAGACAAACTGGGCAATCGTGTCTTCTGTTCCTTTTTATTAGCATTCAGAGGAATCTGGAGGAAACAGTTTGCAGTCTGGCCCTTATCAGAGCCTCCATGCGCGCCTCCCACACTGGGTCACCAAGCTGAAAGCTCACTGTTGCTTTTTTTCCAGTCTTCCCACCACCTATTATCTGTAAATCCACCCACACTGGTTCATCCCAGTAAAGCAAGAAACATCACTGAACACTGAAAAAAAAAGGTCAACCCAAACACACACTGGGGAGGCTAATCAATCTGAGACAAGTCTGTTTAATCTAGCCTACAGGATGCTGTCCACGATGGGGCCTTTCTACCTTCACAATGCATTGGAGAGTGAAGCTGTGATGCTCCATCCCGTCATCAATGCAGTGGTGATGGGAAGGAAGGAAAATGGAGAAAACACTAGTATTGGATGTGTCAGACATTGGCTGAATTAGTCAGACACAGTGGCACAAAAAAGTATTCACTCCTCCTTTTACATTTTGTCACTTTGCAAACGCAAACTTCAATGCATTTCGTTAGAAAGTTAACAGCAGTAGTGCATAATTCTGAAGTAGAAGGAAAACGATGCATCGTTTTGATGGTGTGCAATTGTACTCAGATCTCCTTAGTCAATGCTTCATTGAACCACCGTTCGCTCCAATTCCTTTGGAGTATGTCGACCAACTTTGCAAATCTTTTTGCAGGTTTTTATTTCTTTATTTTTCTGCTAAATCGCTCAGTCTCAGTCAGTCTGGGCAGAGACATCCCTGAGCATCAATTTTCCAGTTTTGTGACAGATTCCCAATTACATAGAAAAAATATATAAATAGTTTGATCCAAAGCATCCTAAACCATCTCTGGCTGTATGTTTAGGGTTGAGATGGAAGTGGATCACCTTTCAAGTTTTTTGCAGCACATAACAGACTTTCTTTCAGTACTGTCCAGTATTTAGTTTCATCCATCCTCTAATTATCACTGAGCAGTTTCACTATCCCTTTGAAGAAAAATGCCCAGAATGATGCAGCCAACACCATGTTTCACTATGCGGAGGGTGTTTAGGGTGATGTTGAGTGTAAGTATTTATTGTTTTGCATGTGGGGCAAAAATTCCAGCTTAGTTTGATATGACCAGAGCACCTTCATCTACATATTTGATGTGTCCACTCCATGGCCTGTGGTAAACAGCAAGGATTTCTTTAACAAGTGCCATTTTGCCTCCAACCCCCGCCCCACCAAAAAAGTCAGATTTGTGGAGTGCACAACTGATAGATTCTCCCACCTGAGCTGTGGATCTCTGCAGCTCCTCCAGAGTTACCATGTATCTCTTGGAGTCCTATTTAATTAATGCCCTCATTGCTGGCTCTGTCAGTTTAGATGGATGACCATGTCTTAGTTTGCAGTCGTGACAGACTTTTTCCATTTTTAGATGTTGGAATAAACAGTCTTCTTGGGTATGTCGACATGCAGCGGTAATGACACTGAAAGGTGGTTGTACGAAGTACAAAAGGGGACATATCATGCATTTTAAATCCTTCCTTTTCACACTTAAATCATTCAGTTGTGGTCTACATAAAGCAGATCAGCATTGCTTTGGTCTGAACTCGAACTTGTTATTGTAGCTCCACAGCCTCCTCTTTTACCCCTGTTCTGAGGTGCGTCTGAGAGCAACTTGTTTGGGTGCCGTCTCTTTAAATGCTACTGAGACACTTCAAACTCCACCCCCCTCCAGGTCAAAGAGCGCTGCACTTTAACCCGTTTGGCCATTTTTGTAGTCTGATAATAGAGATACAATTATCTAGAGCTGCAGAAACGAGCCAAAAACGTCAAAACAATGCAAACTGTTTATGTAATAATATTATTCAAAACACGCAGTGCGGTTCTGTGCTCAAGGAGCTAAAAGCGGCACACAGCACTAACATAAACAGAAGGCACGATGCTACTGATATCAAAACAATGGCCACGGCGTCATATATCAACACACAAAAAATTAATGTCTAAAATAAAGTTTGCTGCCATTTTAGTGTTATTTGCAGCTTACTGCTTTGCTGTGTCCATCGTTTCCATGGACAGAAGGAACTGACCCATTAATCAGATTAGGTCTTTTAGCAAATCCTTCCTGATACTGGTGGAGGTTAATGAAGGATTCATCCTTGAAGTGGGGAAATAGGAATTTCCCTACTGATGTGGGAATCTTTTCATGAAAAATAAAATTTAACCAGGCACTTTGAGGAGGCTCTGATGCTGGGGGACGGTGTAATGAATTGTGTGGGTTAATACGAACTTATACTCTTGCAGCATAGGTATACCTGAGCTTGGATTACAAAATCGTAGTGAGAAATAAAAACGGCGGATTCGCTGATCAGCCGGAGGTCAATGACCTTATTTAGCTGTTCTGCATGAAATACTGTCACATAACAGTGTAAAAAAAGTAACAGAGAACAGAGAAAACTGAACGGACTAAAAAATATGACCTAAACAGAATATAAAGATATCTCCGCACCTGGAGAGAGTAAATTCAACTTATCTGCACTCCTGCAACAAAATGTATGTTATATTAAGTGGCCAAAAACAAAAATTTCAAACATATACTTTTATACAAACGTATACTTTTCCTTCTACTTCAAAATTGCACACTACTTTGTGTTGGTCTTTCACATAAAATTCCAATAATAGACATTTATGTTTGTGGCTGTATTGTAACAAACTGTAAAAAAAGAGTGAAAGGGGAATGAAAACTTTTGCAGTGGGAACACTGCATAAACAGCAGCTGGCAGAAGCCTCAAACCTGCAAACATAAATCATAGTAAAAAGTAAATAAAACCATCTGCAAAGGTTGGAGGTAACCATGCTCCCCAGCTGCGGGTCCAATTCTCTTTAACCCCCCCGATGGTCCCACAGGCGAGACCGTTCTATTGGAATGTAAGTGTGGATGTGTTTGTTGGAGGGAAATAGGTAAGCAGGGAAGGAATGATGATCCTGTGATTTCCCCTGGGGCTACATCTGCCCTCAATGAAGAGGCCGCCTCTAAAAAGTCCCATCCGACATTCTTGGAAAATTCCGTGGACATTCATCACCCGTTCCAAGACCCCTCCTCGAAGCCCCCTTGCGGCCCTGCTGCGTGCACCTCTCCCTCCCTGCATCCACTAAGGCCTTTAAAGTCTGATCCAGAAATGTCCAGAATGACTGCCGTGAGATGAGCCAGAGCACGATCCCATCCCGCCCGCCCTGCAGCACAGGGGTCATTGTTCATTCCTCAACCGTCACTCACTTCATCTCTTTTCTCTTCCTCTGCAGGGATTTGCAACTCTCTAATAGAGGCATCTACCATGTCCCACTAACTGCTGAAACAGCTGGAGCTGGGATGCATGCAGAGTGCTGAACATTATGTGTGTAGCCTGGTGTATGCTTGGGCGTGCACGGGGGTGAACATCTGTGCCAAGAGGAACGATGCGAAATTATGTTGCAAGCACCAAGCCAGTAACATCTGTCTTGAAAGATCGATGCATCTGACTGCACGCACACACATGCACGAACAGCTGAGGATTGGAGAGCTTGAATGGCATGCTGGTAGCCAAACACTGCAGCAGCTCTGGATTTTTTTTTTTTAAATCATGCACAATAAGTCACAAACCTAATTGTGCCCGACTTCCTTGGTGTCTGACAATCTGCTCCTTGACAACCAGCCCATATAAGTGACAAATGGTGCCCTCTACAATCGTTGTCCTAGGTAACCGCTGTGTTTATCTGGGGCATATTAGAGTTGTTTCTGCCCTGCTTTCCACATAAAGTTCGATAAGGTGACGCTAAGCATGAAGGTCCGTATTTAGCCACAACTGTCCAACTCTGATTTAGCACCACAGGTAATTGTGCAGTGTCAGAACGAAGCGGGCAGGGAGTGAGTTAGGGCCAGTGGGCTGCAGAGAAGGAGGGGTAGGCCAAATTATGCTGAATAGCACTGCAGTGATATCCCTTTTTGCTGTTGAAACAATGCATTAGCGCCAACTACTTTCACTGAAACACTGACATCAAAGCAGGAATAATGGCTCCTTGCAGAAACCTCAGCTCGATAGCAAGGGGAAACAAGGCTCTTATTGTAATCTCCAGGCCTTTTCAATCTCTTGTGCATTTATCCCAGCTTTAATCCTTTTCACATTTCTCAGATTCCACTGCTGGCCCATTAGATGAAGAGAATTACAAATCCCAAGTACATTTCCATCCCATTCTCCTCCCTATGCTCAATCAACACTTGGCAGCAGAGGAAAGAAAACACAGGGGAGGAAACAAGGGAGTTAAAGTCGGACACATCTGCGCAACATAAAGCTGTTTACACGAGTTATATCAAATTTCAAACAACTTTTAATCACTGCAAACAGGGTTATCTTAGAGCTTGATTAAATGACATTTGAGGGAAAAAGAAAATAGGTTTCCAAATCTAACATTTTATATGGAGAAAACAGCCGTTGCCAAAACAAGGTCACAGAGGTGAATTTTTGTTGCGTTCGATCATTCGATCTTTTTATGGTTTACATTGATGTACAAGAGTGTGTGAGAGTAATGTAAAACAACTTAATTCTACTTTAAAACAAAGACAGAATAAATTGGATGATACGTTTTAGGAAGACTGTAGCTTGGCTAGTTATAAACAGCAACAGCAACCATATCAGCAGTGGTGTATCTTGAATAATACGCCTAAGCAAGTCCCTATTAATGCTACAACCCAACCAATTCAAATACAGTAAATTATTTGAGATTCTGGGCCAGGATGCAGTCCTGCACAAAGCACTAAAACTAGTTGCTCTATTTTCAGTAGTGTGTATACAGCATTTGTTCAAGGGCACAGCTGACAAAAGTAATATTTTTGTATCTGGTGCTTGTGCAACCCCCTTTCTATTGCCACCCTGGGCAACTGCCAATACGACCCATATAAAAAACTACTACTGTCTACTAGAGCTGCACAATATATTGAATCACAATCATCATCGCATTATCAGTGTGTGCAATACTGTATTCGGAAAGGAATTCTTGAATTTAGTAGGTTATTTTATTTCAAGAGTCATTAATCGACACTCATGTTTATTTTTGGTGGCTGAGATGCTAAAGCTCCCAGAGGGTAGAGGATATATTGTGTAATCATACAGAGAGCTAGGAAAAATGTGTTAATCACGATCAATATCATCGCTGTTTTAAGCAACAATATTGCAACCACATATTTTCCTGATACCGTAAAGATATAACTCCTTAACTTTGAGATTTCTAAAAGGCACCCATAGATTTTAGTCAAGGTCGTTACACCTTATAAAGCTCACGCCAAGTGCATTGCTGCAATACCCTCGGCCTTCAACTGGCTCGGTCAATAACCTGAAAACTGAACCAGAGCTAAATGGTCATGGCTGTCAGCTCTGGTTCAGTTTTATCCCTTAGCAAATTTACTGAAAAGTTCCCAAATTGGCTTCCTATAGTAGAGAGCTTCTTTCCATGCCTGAAAATGTTAGGTACGAAGATAAAACAAAGCCGCAAAAGTACAAAATGCCACAAGTAAATTTAAAATATATTTAAAAACCCAGAGAGCAAAGTGTACCGGAGTCAAATTCCTTGTTTGTATGTACGAACTTGGCAATAAAGCTGATTCTGATTCTGAAGTACAAGAGCAGATTGACAAGCTCTCACTGAAGTCTCACTCTCTGTTGTAGAGCTTACAAACTTCAATTGAAAACAGTTTCCTTTTAAATGACTTCATTAACATTTTGTGCTTATACTAAAAAAGGTGATTATTTTTCCTGCAGTAACAACTTCCACACTAAACAGTGATGCTGTTAGCAACCTATTAGCACTTTGGTATGGTGCATTTACTGATCAGAAAAAGATTGGATTTTTGTGTTTTCAAACAGATGATCTCCTTTCAGGGCCAGTCAGACTGAATTTCGTCCGATTCTGGTCTCCCGTGGAGTTCTCAGTGCATCTGTGCTTTTGAATTTTATGATGCAAGTTAAAAAAGGGATTTCAAATCTTGGTCTAAACAGTAAACAAAGACTAAAATGCTTCATGTACGTTTACCTAATATTGATAAGCCGGAGGACGTTAGGTCCTCCAGCTTATCAATGACATGGGATTCACCAAAGATCAATAGGAAAGCTGAGCTGCAGCTCAAGTTTAACTCCAAGTGATGAATTGATTATCCCAAAACTGTTATATGTAAAACTGGGAAGTTTGTTTGGTAGATACTCAGACTGCAGGGTGACAAAGAAGTGACCGCAGATACAAAACTACGGCATGTTATTGACTACAGATCTATAGCCGCTGAACCACAAAGAGTCTGTGGGGGAAAAGGCAACAAACTGGAAAAATTGATGAAAGACATTAATGTAAAGGATCTTCGGGACTCTTGCAGGGATTCAGTGATGGCAGTCATAAAGGATTTTATGGAGTTTTCTATATCTACAAAGGCAACCTAGACTGAAGTCCCAATTTCAGGTGTATGCAGAGTTCAGGGTATTGTTTTTAGAGGCTCAGGCAGAATAAAAGAGTCCAAAGGGGGAGACTCTACATGAAAGCAAGACAAATCTAAAATTTCATAAGGCTGACACAAAGCTGCTGTAACAAATATGAGCATCCCAGTTTGTATCTGACTGAAGTCCATATTCCCCACTTTCTGACGTATGTCTAAATCAAAAGTCAAAGGGACACCCAGAAGGAAAATAAAACCTTAATTCAATCAACAGGCAGACTGGAAGAACTTTCAAACCTCTATTAATCAATGAGCTGCAAGGACACCTGGGCTTTAGCGTCACAGAATGTAGTCAGAGAATTTAGACCTGCTTGTCTCCACTGGATGGGTACTTTATCAGTCTTGCCTGCAGGAGACATTTAAAAAGCTCCAAACTACCCTGAAGCAAGCCACCAGCAGCCATTAAGTGATTACTAGGGTATTCACGATCTCCAGGTTTAACCATCTTCTCTGTCACCATAGCTGCAAGGTACAGTCAGAAGCCTGGAGGTAGATATTTTGCAATGAGTGTGATAGTTACTAGTGTCTGGAGTGTCTGAAAGTGTTTTCTAAAAAGTCACCTCATTCATATAATTGCTTGCATTGGGCTTAAGTTTTTATTCTCTATTGGATTGTCTCAGTTTTTAACAAAGTTTGAATAAATAATCTTCTGCTTACTTGAAAGTTTTTTTCTTTTTGCAAACTGGTGTACAAATAAAGTATCAACCACCATCTTATTAAGGACTGCATTAAACACCTTTACCTTGCAGACTGAATAGGGATATATGGTTTCCGCGACAAATATACAATAACAGTCAAACATTTAGACACAACTAAGTCACACTGGCTTTGGGTTAACTGGCCTCGCCTGCTTTTATTTTGTAACAGAAACAAAAATAAATAAATAAATTAAACCCATGTCCTAGAGCTACAAAGAACACATACAAGCCATTTTATTAGGTACAGCTTGCAGAGTACTGGATTCTTCATGGCATAGATTCAACATAGGGAGAGAAACATCTTGCAGAGATTTCGGCCTATGTGGACATGATGTCATCATACAGTTGCTGCAGATATGTCGGCTGAACATCAATGATGAGAATCTCATATGGTACCACATCTTATAGGTGCCCTGTCCTACCATCTCAAGATTGTTGCTTAAATTGAGACTCATTTGACCAGAAAGACCTGGGGATCCTGTGGGAACTGTAGCCTTAGTTTGCTGGTCTGAGTTGACAGGGGTGACATCTGGCCTGGTCTACTGCTGCTATAGGCCATCTGATTCAAAGTGCTACATGTTCAAAGATGGTATCCTGCATACCTTGGTTGTAATAACTGGTTATTTGAGCAACTGTGGTCTTTCAATCATCCTGAACCAGTCTACCCGTTCTCCCCTGACACCAACAAGGCATTTTTGTCCACACAACTGCTGCTCACTGGATAATCTTTCCTTTTTGGACCATTCTTCATAAACCTGAAAGGTGATGGTGTGTGAAAAAGTCCTGCAGATCAGTCCAGCCCGTCTGAATCCCAACTTGATATATGAATGTGTGTGTGTTTGTGAGTGAGAATGGGTGAATTTGGCTCTGAACTAGAAGTCACCCTATCAATTCAGTAAATTTACCGTTTAATTTATCTGGCCAACTGGACAGACTCATACTCATTATATTACATGCCTTCCTAATAGTGTGCAGTGTGACCATGTTACCTAAACCATAATGTATGAGTTTATTTCTCTTGGTACTCTACTTATTTTAATGAATAGGATAGTTCAATAATCATTAAAATGCTCAAATCTCACATATTTAAATTAAATGCATCTTATTACAAACCATTTCTATGGATTATGGTTCTGATTCCCATTTGGGCCTTCTGATTCTTATGGAATATGCCAGACTGAAACACCTGGTCAAACCAAAACAACTGTGAGCAACCTCTTGCCGGGAGATATTTATCAATTGGAGTCACAGAACAACACACAAGAGATTACTTTTACATTTCAGTTATCAAAGTGCAGACAGCTTTGTTTAATCTATGGGAAATCTGAGTAATAATGAGCAAAGCTCCAGAGGCCAAAAATGGCAAAGGGATGAAATATCTACAACCACAGTGCTTTGACTTTGTTTTGCCCACCTAGTTGTCGTTTACTTTGAGATCAGTCTTTTTAGCTCACGCTAAACAACTAATTTAGTTCCTGTGGATTGTGCCTGTTGTCCTTTTCACAACCTTTAACACTAAACTTATGACTGCAAGTAAATAAACAGCGGGTTCTAAAGGGTAAGCGTGGTGATGGGTGGTGCCATTTTTGTTTGATGTAACAAAGAGAAAAGCCCATGATGATGTAATTCTGCGGTGTTTATGTCTTTTGGCTTTGTCCCACCCTGATACTGGCTCCCACATGTTTATAAAGCAAATTCAGAGGTTCCTTTCGGCCATTGTTTGGAGCAGGGAAACTTGATCAGACTTCATGTTAGGCAAACAATTTAAAAAATTGTTTTGGACAATCTAAACCTGTTTAATTTTTTCCTCTTTGTCCTTCCTGTTGCCAGTCAACAAGACACAAAAGAAACCACTCGATATAAGTGGATCTGACAGCATAAACACAACCTCAAAGATTTATCTAACCTGCAGAGAAATGGCAAACAACATGCTAATGTTCAGCCAATCCACCACACATCCTTCTGCTTTATGCTACTCTGCTGTCATCTAAACAAAATCAGTATAAAAAGGAAGATCTGCCTTGTTTCTCTACCTTCAGGAGGAACCATTAGCTGCCATTCACAATCAGAAAGTACAAAACCCAGCTTCTGCAGACTTCTATCTGCTATACACTCAGAGTAAACATGGTTCCTAATTTGATTTCGTCTGCAAGGCTGTGCCATTGTTATTTCACTGTGCCTGGGCAGAGTGTCTTCAGATGGCTGCTGCATTATGTTACTCTGTTTATCGTCAATTGACTGACAATGACAGGAAGATGTCTCTGCCAAGAAGGACTCCTGAAAAAACACAAATGGATTATACAAACTGTCATGCTGCGGCTACGTTAGCCAAAACTAAATTCAAAAGGTCCCTGGAGAGTGCCACTCTGGAGAGGATATTTAAATATCTTGAAGTCTACAGACTAGTGAACAAAACATTTTGCCCCATTATTTCTTTCCATTTTTGCCTTTCGTCACACCTAAATGTTTCAAACAAATGTTAATATCAAAGAAAGACAACCAGAGTAATATATTTTTACAGTACAAAATGCTAGTTTTAGAGTTTTTAAATTATTTAATTTTTTAAGGGATAAAAGCTATCCAATTCACCTAGTTCTATGTGGATAAATAAAATGGAACCCGTCTAACAACATGAAGTAGACTGAAAGATCTCAAAAAGCAGCACAATCTAAAGACATTGAAGGACAGATAAGAATCAAAGTAATTGACATCTATCAGTCTGGAAAGGGTTACAAAACAATTTCTAAGGCTTTGAGACTGTAGCAAACAAGAGTTAGAGCCATTTACTATAAATCAAGAAAGCATAAAAATTTGATTTGACCAAAATTACTCTAAGAGTCAATCGATGACTCATCCAGGAAGGCACAGAAGAACTCAGTAAAACATCTGAAGAAATGCAGCCCTTAGTTAAGGTTAGAGGTCATGATTAAAAAACATGTAAGCAACGTGGCAAAAATAGCAACTATGAAAAAGTTCCAAGGCTAAACCACTGATGGCCAAAAAGAACACAAAGGCCTGTCTCACGTTTGCCAAAAAACATCACTCAGAGACATTTTAAGAAAATATTCTGTGGACTGAGGAAACATTCTGGAAGGTGTTTGTCAAAAAAACATCATACCTAGATTCAAACAGCATGGAGGTAGTGTGATGGTCTGGGGCTGCTTTACATTCTGCTTTACATAAGGTGGTACCATGAATTCTGCTCTTTACCAGAAAATCCTGTTCAAGCACACTTGTGTTATGCAGCAGGGAAATACTCCGAAGCACAGCAGCAACAAAAATATACTTTTCACAACAATGTATATAGCAAAAAATTTTGAAAATGTAAGACAACTGAAGACGGAATGATTTCTCTGCCTGATGGAATAGTAAAGGTTTCCAAAAAAAAGCTGCAGCTGATGGCAAGTCAGACACACGCTGGCAGAATGAGTCATGGCTGATCCAGTCTGATCCAGTTCTGCGCAAACCCACCGTGCAGCGGAGGTCAAGGGCACCCTGTTGCAACCTCCACCTGTCAGCGCAGGTCGGCAGGAGAAGGATTATAGCGAGGCGCACGGGGGACAGATTAAAGGGCGACACCAGCAGAGATCTGTAGTGCCAATCTGCCGAGCGGCGGGGGATCTGTCACTTTCAGAGCATCATGGGATGAGACGTGATTGATGTCACATGCAGAAGCTTGCACTTGTAAAATCAGCTCCAAAAAGCCATGTATAAACAGACATGCCCATGCTCTGACAAATGCCTCACTGTTCCAAGTTGATGTGCAGTTTCCTTTGAACCCTTGCTCTCTGCAGCTTCCAAGCATGTTACTGCTCCAACCAGCCCCAAGTCAGAGGGAGCAGTATTGCTGATAACAACTCTCCTAGCTTAGCTTTAATGTACTGGAATTTGAAGGCGCTGCAGAAAGTAAAAGCCTTGAGGGCTAGATGTGATGTCTGCAATCAGAGGCTACAAAAAAATATTGTCACAAACATCAATGTGTTTTTTTCCCCCCAGATTTTATGCAGTTAAGGCAAAGTAGAGCATAACTGTAAAGTGAAAAAAGTAAATCAGAATCAGCTTTATTTGCCAGGTTTGTGCACGTAAACAAGGAATTTGACTTTGGTTCCACTTTGCTCTCAATCTTGACATTTTAATTTTAAACCTATAAGAAGGGAAATAAAAAATTTGTTTAATTTTTTTCCAACTTTTTATTACAAAAATGTTTTTTAGTGAATATCTACAGGGGTTGGACAATGAAACTGAAACACCTGGTTTTAGACCACAATAATTTATTAGTATGGTGTAGGGCCTCCTTTTGCGGCCAATACAGCGTCAATTCGTCTTGGGAATGACATATACAAGTCCTGCACAGTGGTCAGAGGGATTTTAAGCCATTCTTCTTGCAGGATAGTCGCCAGGTCACTACGTGATACTGGTGGAGGAAAACGTTTCCTGACTCGCTCCTCCAAAACACCCCAAAGTGGCTCAATAATATTTAGATCTGGTGACTGTGCAGGCCATGGGAGATGTTCAACTTCACTTTCATGTTCATCAAACCAATCTTTCACCAGTCTTGCTGTGTGTATTGGTGCATTATCATCCTGATACACGGCACCGCCTTCAGGATACAATGTTTTGAACCATTGGATGCACATGGTCCTCAAGAATGGTTCGGTAGTCCTTGGCAGTGACGCGCCCATCTAGCACAAGTATTGGGCCAAGGGAATACCATGATATGGCAGCCCAAACCATCACTGATCCACCCCCATGCTTCACTCTGGGCATGCAACAGTCTGGGTGGTACGCTTCTTTGGGGCTTCTCCACACCGTAACTCTCCTGGATGTGGTGAAAACAGTAAAGGTGGACTCATCAGAGAACAATACATGTTTCACATTGTCCACAGCCCAAGATTTGCGCTCCTTGCACCATTGAAACCGACGTTTGGCATTGGCACGAGTGACCAAAGGTTTGGCTATAGCAGCCCGGCCGTGTATATTGACCCTGTGGAGCTCCCGACGGACAGTTCTGGTGGAAACGGGAGAGTTGAGGTGCACATTTAATTCTGCCGTGATTTGGGCAGCCGTGGTTTTATGTTTTTTGGATACAATCCAGGTTAGCACCCGAACATCCCTTTCGGACAGCTTCCTCTTGCGTCCACAGTTAATCCTGTTGGATGTGGTTCGTCCTTCTTGGTGGTATGCTGACATTACCCTGGATACCGTGGCTCTTGATACATCACAAAGACTTGCTGTCTTGGTCACAGATGCGCCAGCAAGACGTGCACCAACAATTTGTCCTCTTTTGAACTCTGCTATGTCACCCATAATGTTGTGTGCATTTCAATATTTTGAGCAAAACTGTGCTCTTACCCTGCTAATTGAACCTTCACACTCTGCTCTTACTGGTGCAATGTGCAATCAATGAAGACAGGCTACCAGGCTGGTCCAATTTAGCCATGAAACCTCCCACACTAAAATGACAGGTGTTTCAGTTTCATTGTGTATATATACACTGTTTACAGACGAGAGAGACATGGTTGAAAAAGTGCAAATGTGCATGGTATTGATATGGGCACTGACTATGCTGTTTTACAGTTTCTGATGTGCAGCCTTGTGGTGGGATGTAAACACTGGCCAAATCAAACGAGGAGAACTCCTAAAGAAAATGATCCCCGCAGCATGATGCTGCCACTACCATATTTCACAGCGGGGGTGGTGAGTTAAGGGTGATATGCAGTTAGTTTATCACCATACATGGTGTGTTGCATGTTCAGTTTTGGTCTCATCTTAGAAGAGCACCTTCTGCTTCACGTTTGCTGTGTCCCCTACATAGGTTGTGGCAAGATTTTAAGCTGGACTTCTTCTGGCTCTCTTTTAACATGATTTATTCTCACCACTCTTCTATAAAAGCCAGATTTGTGGAATGCATTATTCCAGCTGAGCTCTGGCTCTCTGCAGCTCCTCCAGAGTTACCATGAGCCATAATGGTTGCTTTTCTGATTAAGGTTTTGATTCATGTCAATGTATGTATACAACCATATCTTGTTAGGATTGGACTTGTGCCAGTCTGCATTCAGACATCCAGATGATGTATTTAACTCTTTTTTTTAAGATAGTTTGGTATATTGTTGAATATATTTTTTTTCCCTCAACTCTATCATTGTTCTATCTGGTTTTACACACTATTACACAATATGCTACACAGGATTTTTATTTATTTAAGGATATCATAGTAAAGGGGGCTGAATACAAATAAACTGCAAACCTTTTAGAAAATCTGAAAACCACAATCTTACCAATTATGCACAACACGGTGTTGGTTTATGACATACAACCACAATAAAACACTTTTTAGTTTGTGGATGTAACATGAGAAATATTAGAAGGGTAGGAATACTTTGCAAGGCTCTGTATTTTATCTCTGCTTACATCCGACAGAGCAGCAAAGAGAACAGTCAGTGCCAGATCACCGTGTTAATGACATCCTTTTACAACAGAAGCATCTTAGCGCAACAACTTGTACAGTAAGGCCACGCTTTGTCCGAATGCTGACATCAGTGGAAAATGTGCACGACGCACACTTGCAGTTCGCCCTTGGGGAATGTGAGGCCGTTGCTGTTGGAAACAGTTGAAGTAAAACATACAAAGGAGAAGCCAATCCAGATGAGCTAATAATGCTGTTTGAAAACACACATGTATGCCTGACACAAACGCTTACGACCACACAGGAACGCTTCATAAACACATCTGCAAAGTCCCATTACGTCTTTCAGCGGGCCCCTTATATTCCCCTCTCTGCCGCCTCCTGATGTTTGCTCTCATTCAGAAAAACAAAATGTGGAAAACACACACGCCTCCAAACACTTATTTAATTAGCTGATTTAATTAACTGATTA
This sequence comes from Crenichthys baileyi, assembly GCA_036173005.1. NCBI lineage: Eukaryota > Metazoa > Chordata > Actinopteri > Cyprinodontiformes > Goodeidae > Crenichthys > Crenichthys baileyi. The sequence continues at coordinate 510,051 of JAHHUM010000866.1, forward strand.
CCAAACTTCTATCTCAATGCTACAAATGGCAGCCAGAATTATTAATCTTTATAGCAATCCTGCTGAACTTCCCACTCACTAGCTGTTGCACGGAAGCAAACGGGAATGCTGCCCTACTTTCACACGCCGTGTGTATGTGTGCTTGCAATCAAGCCACTGTAAAATCCAAATGCTCTCTCTGTCATAAGTGAGCATGTCCATGCACGAAGAGAAAACATCAGTGTACCTCATCTCTTAGGTGAAAACACACACACACTGTGGTTTGAAAACTGTCCCTCTGGTTCTCATAAGCTGTCACTTCTGATCTCCAGCTGCAATTAATTCAATGAAGGTGCGTGCACGTGCAAGCTTTAAGCTTAAAGTGTGTTGTTTTCTAACAAAGGAAAAAGAAAGGGTCGCAGTTAAATTAGCTAGTTTCATTCCATCAGTGTTCATCATTATTTCATGGATCCCTGAATATTTCATTCACTCTGTTTTTCTGGATGTGTGTCAGCATGCATGCATGGCTTTGTGTATGGGACGTGCATGTGTGTGTTTATTGCTCTGCAGCTTCCCAAAGAGCATCTGTGTGAGTGTGTACTTGTGTGTGTGTGTCTGTGTTGGGACATTAAGTATTAACTGAGTTGGGTGGTCCCAGAGATAAACGTCCGGGTCCTGAGCAATCCCAGCATGCTCCGCTGCTCTCCTGTCTCGCCTTTCCAGGATAGGAGCCTGGGGAGCTGTCAATGTTCTCCGTGCAGATTTCCGTTATTGAGAGCGCGCGTGTGTGTGTGTGTGGGTGTGCGTATTGTCTGAGAATGGGAGGCGACCCATCTAAAAACCCAGAAGAGTTAATAATGCTGTTTGAGAATCTCTCTTCAAACACTTACACACACTCTCTCAAAACGACAAGTGCCTGCTTGAAAACACACACACACGTGTGCGAGCGCACATGGGGCCCCTCTCTTGCTTCCTCTCTGAATGACATGTTCTTTTCTGTCCCCTCCTATCCCCCTGAGAACGAGGAAAGTAAGACAGACTGAGGAGAATGTGATGGGGAGCGCTGACATGAAACAGGTGTAGCCAGAAAATGTCTCGCCAACATCACACCTCCTCTCTTTCTCTCATTCCTGCTTTTTCTTTTTTTTGTCTTCCTTGTTTCGTCTTTTGGAAATCCTTCTGTTCCTTTTCATTCATTTTACCCAAATCTGGGTCACCCTTTTATTTCATTTCATTACAAGGCGTACAGCCAGTAAGGTACAGGGCAAAAAGAAAGTTTCATATAAAAAATTATAATAATAAAAAAAGATAGTGGAAGACCATCCAATCGATAACAGATATTGGGGCTGAATAATATATTGCACCTTTATCGTCATCACAAAGTCAGCGCAACATTAATAACGTAAGGAAAGCCTGGGATTGCAATAAATATTAGATAATTATACTAATGTGATGCTACCTACCATCTGGGCTTTGTGATGAAAATAAAGTTAAAACAAAGACATTAAAATGGCAAACTTTAGTATTAATTGCAAGTTAATTGCAATTAATTCTCTGTGAAGTTAATTGCAAATTATTGCAAGTTATACCATCATGGCAACATCCACCAACATTGTTGCATGTGTTTTCTAAAATCCCGCAGCCCTAATAGATTCAAACTAAGGTCTGTGGCAGATACGATGCGTACCCCGATGCAGTCCCAGCAATTATGCATAGATGGAAAAACAGTACGACACGATATGATTACCCCTTCTATCACGATGGACCTCGATTCACGTATTTTAGGATAAATTGTTAATGTGATTCGGTTTGTTTCAATGCAACAAAGCAAAGAAATTGTATTATTCAGTTGAATATATTTAATTAATTACTTTCTACAGTGACTTGTCCAGGGTGTACCCCGACTCTCGCCCATAGACTGCTGGAGATAGGTACCAGCTCCCCAGTGACCCACTATGGAATAAGCAGTAGAAAATGACTGACTGACTGACTTTCACAAACAGGTCTTGTCTAATTCTAAGGCACTTTTATAATACCTGACCTCTGAGGTTTGGTGCAATAAAAACACACAGAATCTCAGCAGTGAGCAGAAAAATGCATTTTCTATATCATGAACAATAAAGAATAGAGTTGCTTCAGTTTATTTTATAACTTCTTGCTTTATAAAGAATCAAAGCTCCTTCTAACCAGCACCAGAATCACTTATGAAAGTTAACTGTAATGACAGTGACGCAGTTCGGCTGTGCTGTTAATTTTGTTCCCAGGCTCTGAGACATGAAGTACGCATTAAAAAAACAAAAATACCAACAATAAAAACGAGGAAGACTTATAAAAAGCTCTGTTGTCAGTAAAACGATGAGGCTGAATATGTTTGAAGAGGATTATGGCATCTGCAAACGGCCACTAGGGTGCGTTGGGATTCTCCTCGGATGGTGAGCCTGTCACCAACAGTAAGACTCCTGTTTAAAGGATGGCGCCAAACACATAGTAGGAAAACAGTGAGTCAGACCACTAGTAGAAGAAGACAAACTAAAACTATGCCTATTTTGTTAAAATACTGAGCAGGAAGGCTTGCTGGTTAATCTCGCATTTATATCTCGGGACCAACAATGGTCTTTCAGGCTCTTTCTTTCTTCTCTTCTGAGTAGACAGGGTGCAAACAAGCTCATTATTGCCCCCTAAGAGGCTTTAGTTAAAACTGTATCTATCGGAGCTGCTGCTTTAGGCTGAAAATAGTGTATAAATAGGCAAGTTTCACGGTCTCCAGTTCGTGGCAAAATAGAGCTATGTCAGGACCTTAATGCATTTCTGATATTTGAGGAAATATTCTAAAACTACATTTATTTTGCGTGAAGGTTTTAATTAGAGGTTGACTAATTAAAAATGTTATGGCTAATCTCCTAACTTTTATCTTTAACTATGAACAACAAAATACAGGTGGTTGTGGATAAACTAAAATAGTACCGTCATAACTTTTTTTATGGTGATACAAAGCATCAGTAAAACTGAAATAAATCAGAGTATCTACTTCTCCACAAAACACATCATAGCACACTAACTGTTCTTTCTGCATACCAAAGAAAAAGATATATTCAATTACTGCTTACAAGATCAAAATAAATAACAGCTGTGTATAATTCGAGAAGAATAAATTAGCTGTTGGGTTTGAATATTAAGTCATTCATTCATTTATTGTAACCATAACAGAGCCTTAAGTAGCCTTTCTGAGATCAGTCCTAAATATAAGGACCAGAGGAGACGTCATACTGTGTGTGGTGTGTGTGTGTGTGTGTGTGTGTGTGTGTGTGTGTGTGTGTGTGTGTGTGTGTGAGAGAGAGAGAGAGAGAGCTCTAAAACAGCTCTGTGGTTAAACAGGATTTCAGTATTGTATAATAAATCAAGACAATGTGATTAAGAGTTGAATTTTTAAACTGTTTTTGGCATCTTATATTAGTGATATTCATGGCTACCTATGCAAACTGTCCCTGTGTGATCTCTCTATGGAGTTAGTGGACCTTTGCCCCAATTTTGAGATTGAGAAGCCTTTTACACCTTTTTGTCTCCCTCTCGGTTTGTGTTTTTAGTATCACTGAAGTTTTAAAAAATTAAACAAGTCTTTGACATAAAACTAAGTCTTCTTCCCCCAGTAACAACTTCCACACTGATGAGTAACCATTAGTGCTTTGGTGTGGTGTGTTTACTGTGGTGAAAAAGACCTTTCCTATCACCAAAAAAAAGACAACTTTGGATTTTATTGCTCAATAGATTGCAGGAGAAGGTTTGGGATGGAAACCTAGTATGACAAGGCACTACTTGTCCCAGTCCTTAAGGAAGGTATGAGTCTACTGACTTGGACTGGGAAGTAGCAAGTTATTTTGGCTTGAAATACTCCACATCTACAACTGACAAGAGGAAAGATGCCTATAAACAAGTTCACTTTATCCGCACAGGTAAACAAACACAGAGGAGAGCTCAACCGGAAGCAGATTTTTCAACAAATGATAAAACTGAAGGTCGAGGAAAGAAAGGGAAAAGAGCTGAGGCAAACAAGGTTGCAGAGGGAAATATATGAAATGAACAAAACAGACGCATCAGCTGCACTACACAGAGAACACCTTTTTTTGAGAAATGAAATGCACCACAGAACAATGTGCAGACACACACACACACTAAAATCCTTATATGCACGCAAACACGAGAGCAGGTTTGCACAAGCGATGTTTCAGGCCTAGGTTGAGCTGCAAAGGAAAGATAAGGGACTGGAGGGCGAGGGAGGCTCAAGAAAAAGCAAACGAGACAGGATGGAGAGAAAACAGAATGATGTCAAACTGGAGGAGTGGCGCTTCAGAGGTGAGGGAGCTCTCAAGAGATGGCACAGGGAAAACAACATCCTGCAGGTGATAAGACCTGCACACACTCGGAGACAACAAAATGTTCCCACTTCTCAAGAAATTACATGGACATTAGATAGTCCCACGGCGGGCCTGAGTGAGAAGAAAGGAAAAAGCCAATCCTACGCGGGACTGCTAAAACATCCCAACATAAAGATGACAAACACATGAAAGAAGACACAGAAAACCTTGAAACCTACAAAGTCAAGTTAAAGTTTAACTAGTTTAGTAAATCAACACACAGGGAGAGCTTTGTGTTCCCCAAACCTTTTTGGGGGGAAAGAAAATGCGTGAATGTGTTAATCACAGACGAGAACAAAGTGTTTTTTAAAAAAAGGGCAGACAAACCAGGGTTTGAGTCCTGGGCCCAAAACCTAAAATTGTTTTTCCAAACACACAAAGGGTGGAAAAAAAAAATAAAAAAATTTAAAAACCCTCTTCCCTCCCTCCCGAAGGGGGCCCTTTTGGGCCCCAGGATGTAGGGCGTGCCATGGAAGAGAGAAAACAGAGAGAGGAGAGGGGGAGGGGTGAAAAAGGTTTTGGGCTTTGGGACCTGGTGTCAAAATGCTTTCTTTTTGGGGACTGTGCAACGGGGAAAACAAAACTGGGCATGGCTTTTACATTGGGCCAAAGGTTTTTAAAAAGGGTTAAAAATTTTACCTCTTTTTCCTGTTATAAAAATAGAAAAAAAAAAAAAACCCCAGATTTTTTTCCCCGGCTGTTGGGGTACCAAAAAAATCCCGGGGGGGGTGGAGACAGAGTAATGGTGTGAAATCTTAAGGAGCGCTCCCATCCCTCTTATTCAGATAACAGTTTTACATATATGAGCCATAAATACACAAAACCCATCTAATCTGAATTGAAAACAAATTGCAATGTAGCTACTACAACAAAAACCAAAAACATGTTCAATAAACTGTTTTGAAACTTGAAAAAGGAAGAAGGTTGCAAAACATAAACTTATTCAAAAGTTACAATTTAAATAAACCATATGGAATTATTTCCCATAAAATCATAAATATGTATGCAGGTTTTTTTTATCTTGTTAGTTGAAACTCTTTAAAACAATATGAAACAAAATAAACCCATAACTTTTGGGCCCAAAAATCAACAGTGTTTTCCCAGTTTTTTGGGGGTTTAAAAATGATAATTCACTCTTCTATTTTAAAAATTTAAAAGGGACAAAAAAAAAAGGTGTAAAGGGGCCCCCAAATTTTGTAGCTTGCTGGCTGATCACCGATCTTTAAAATAGCCGGGACCTGCCGATTTGGGCCCCGATATTTTTTTTTTTTTTAACCAAAACGGGTTCAGGCGTTAAAAAGTCCCCAATAAACATTCAAAGTTTCAATCAAATTTTTAATAAAAAAAAACTTTTTAACAATCCCTTTTTGAAAAAAAAGGGCAAACTTTTTAAAACTGCACAGGAGGCAATGCCCCCAAATGAAGAAATTTTTAGAGCTTGCATTTCCCTTTACTTTCCCATTTTTCCCCCCATTTAAAAAGAAACAAAAGTTGCACAATAGGTTAGACAAGTGCATAAGATCGTTGGAGAAGACCAGTGGATAAGATCGGTTTTACATTTAAATATCGGCTGATCACTGATCTCCCAAAATTAAGAAAATCGGGGCCGAAAGATCAATCAGTGCACCCCTAGTTGTCGGCAAATAAAGCATTTTGGCTAACTGACAATACTAGGTTAGCACAATCAAGCGATCTCCATTTTAAAAACTTGGCAGAAAAGAAACAAAGAAATAAAACAGTGATAAACAAGATACAAATGATTTGTAAGCACTGTGAGGTCACTCCAAAAGGCAAAAAGGGTTTGCTAAACCCAAAGTGTGAGGGTTTCTTGTAGTTCCCATCAACAAAAAAAAATAATGTTAAAAAGGGGGCCAAAGTCCAAAACCCTCATCTTGGTTTAAAAAAGTAATATGGGTTAAGATTTTTAAAAAACTACATAAGTCATGTTCCAACAGAATTGGGTAAAAAAAAGGGTTTTAGGTTTTTTGAAAAAATTTTAATTTGTTAAAAAATTAACACTCTAAAGGGGAGGGTTCTACAATGCTTTTGGAGCATTAGAACCACCTTAGAATTAGACAGCCATTGAAACATCAAAACTCGGACAAAGGTCAAACGTGAACTGGAAAATTCTACACTAATAACATGTTATTTCAAAACCCCAAATTTTTAAACTATTGTAAAAACACAAGAGGGGAAATTTAAAATTTTTTTCCCCCGGTTTTTGCTTTAAAAAACTTGCCTCCTTAAACCCCCCTTTTTGCGCGTCTCCTCAGCCCGAATGTATAGTTACATCCCTTAATGTTATTATAACTGAATTATTTATTACGCAGTCCACCTTTCCACCAGACAAATGAAAAACTGACTCTGCACGGACTGTTTCAGCAACCTCGGCCAGTATGAAGGAGGATTAGCCGAAAGACTCAGTCTGTCTGAGGGGTCAGTTCCTTCTGTATATGGAAGCGACGGACAGAGCAAAGAGTTAAGCCGCAGATGACGGTAAAATGACAGCAAGCTTGATTGTTGAGGTGTTTATATAACTTACTGGCTGTTGTTTTGATAGCAGAGCATCGTGCCTCCTGCTATGTTTTACGCTGTGTGCTCCCTTTTAGCTCCTTTAAAAGGAAAAACACCCCTTATTTTGCGGTTTTTGAATACCCAATGTTAAACAAACAGTTTTGGGAATCCCCTTTGGGTTTGGGCCTTTTTTTCCTTGGGGGGAAAAAAATGATTCTATGCATTCAGTGATGTTTTTGGGTGCTTTCGTTGCTAACTCTTTAAAATATGTTGGGGTCTTGTTTAAAAAGTTGTGGGTTTATTCAATTTTTGCAGCAAATTTAACCCTTTTAAAAAAGGATCCCTTTAAAAAAAAGTTTGGGGTTAAAAATATTGTCAGTAAAAATTTGGGAAATGGGGATTACAAATTTAAAAGGTTGGAGTGGGAAGGCCCCCTGCGCCTGGGGGGGGGGCGGGTTTTGGAAAAGCCCTTTGCATTAAAAAGGGCCAAAAGCAAAATGAGACGGTCAAAAAGGAAGCTTATAAAATGAGCAAAATGAACGCCTGAGGAGCTACAATAACGACAAATTCAAACCAAAGCTTTTCAGTCCCACTTTATACAGACCACATCTGAATGATTTAAACAGAAAAAGGAAGGATTTAAAAGCATGATATGTCCACTTTAGAGTCCTACAGATGCAATATTATCAAACTGGGTGAAAAGCACAACAATAACTAAGTAAATAAATAGATTTCCTTTAAAAAGACAATAAATTAAATAAATGCTGCAGATATGTGCACAAGTTGCCAAAGCTTATTTAGATAAACTAAAAAGCTATCAAACGGTGCTGGCCCATTCCTCCAGACAACCTTTTAAAGTCCTGAAGCAATCACAGAATCAGTTAATAAAAATGTCATTGCTTCATCCATTTCTGGGACAGAAAGGTTAGCATCTGACAGACTGACAAGCGAGGCAAAATTACCAGACAGACTGACTGGCTAAGAATGGCAGAGAGGACAGTCGCATTCTGATAGGTAGATTGTGTATTTTCTTCTTGATAGCTTGACAGAGGGGACGGCAAACAGATAGGCTGACAGACATATAAATCGGGAAGACAGAAGGAGATGGACAAGAAGATGCATGACATGTTGGAAGTGACAGAAGTATCATGCCAAAAGAAGGGAATTTGTGCAGCCACGGGGAGGGGAAAGGCTTGACACCTCATTATAAATGAATGAGCGATGCGTGCTCAAAGAGGCTGACACAAACCAAACACCACGGTGAACACCACCCCCACCCCCCCCCCCCCCCCCCCCCCCCCAAAGGGGGCGCCGGGGGGGGGAAAAAAAGGGGGAAACAACCCCCCCACGGGACCCCCCCCCCTTTCGCCGAGGCCGGAGTTTTAGAGGACCCAAGGCCCAACCCTCCCCGGGGGGTCCAGATCCGGGGGGGGGAAAGGGGGGGCAAACCAAAAAAAGGAAAAAAAAGGGGGAAAAAGGTAGTGGGTCAACAGGGGGGGGGTGGGGGGGAAAATGGGGGGAAAAAAGGAGGGGTACCTTTGGGGGGGGGGCGAAAAGCCGGAAAGGCCCAGATCCCCGGGAAAAACCGGAAAAAGGGGGTCAGAAAGGAAATGGAAAAAAAGGAGGGAAAAAAGTGGAGGGGGGGAAGTAAGAGGGGCCACTTATACCTCAGGTACCACATCCCCCAGCACAGATTCACAGCAGTCAAAGGTGTCAGGAGTTATAAGCACCTGTGTGTGTGTGTCTATCCAGCGGTAGAGTCAATTTCACCCCAAAGAATGTGAAATTAATCAAGAGGGGATGTGGCAAAGCTGACACAAAGCGAATGTATGGTCATACATATGTATAAAAGCATTAAAATTCAAAGTTTGAAGTAAGCATGTGCTGCTGTAATATTCTCACGGTATAATAACCTCATTTAAAAATACCATATCACGTCGTTTAACACGAATTTAAATGTGATACTTGACATAACCTGATCTAATCAGTTTTATATAAAAACAGCAAAGCAACAATTGTGCTAAAATAACATTCATTTTCAGTAGAGACACACCAATCAAAACTTAACTTTTTTAAAACACACTGGAATAGCATACTTGGAACCATCTCATGCTCAGTTAGAAGAAGGTATTGGCATATTCCCGCCTAGTTTTTGCAGTTTTATTTATCTGTTCTTACAAATTTGAGGTCATTCTTTTGGAATTAAAATAACAAAGCCATATTTTTCCAAAACTAGTCCGAAAATTAAGACTGAATAACTAAACCAGATAATTTAAAAAATAATAAGAAAGTAGAGCTAAAATGCTGGATTATATTTGTTCAATGAACAGCCTGGGTTGGTAAGCTATGCTGGATGTATAAATTGGGGTCATTTGGTACTGGCAGAAGGTAATTAGGACTATTAACTATGCTACACAACATTTAGCTACAATATAAAATGTATTTTAATAAACTGTTGGAGATATCTCGTCATTGATCTTCTGAGGAAATTTGAATTGCCCATAACTGAGCAAGGAGTGCATCTCAATTTTGCAGAAACTTTCTAAATGAAGCATATCTATAGGTTAACAAAACAAAATTTGTTTACAGGATCTAAATTTTAGATTATTATTATGCCCCAATGACACTTCCTGCTCCTAAAACCTCTTTAAAATGCTTTCAAACCTGCAAAATGAGTTACACTGTTTCATAGAAAACTTAGATATATGGATTATTAGTTACACATACGGTGACATTAAGAGCCTATATATTATTCTTATTCACAGGTTATTCACCGTGAGGTTTTAATGAAATTGATTTTATCGTGTCCCCTCTCACTTTCAACCCTAAGCACTTCTCTGTCACTCAAAGCTTCTTGCTAATGCTGGCTTTCCTAAGTGTGCTGAGTTAGCAACTATGCAGGAACAATGCAATTTTGTTTCAGGACAGAGACATTAAGGACAAAATGCACATATAGTGAACAAGACATTTTAGGCAATTCAGGAGACAGATTTTCCAGAGGGGAAAACTGCTTCCCTTATGGGGAACTTTGTTCTATTTAACTCTTTTTACAGGCAAAAACAGTGAGAGTATGCTATAAAGCTAAGATATAGGCTGTATGTATGTATGTAGTGATATGCACCAATCAGTTGTCCAGTGACAGAAATTGGCCAATTTTCCTTTTAAAATTTCTGTTACTTAAATGCAATAAAACTAAAAACTTTGTTTTTGGTCCATAAATGTCCCAACTAACAGCATACATTTTATATATTTTGTTTTATGCATAGTAAAAATCTGATAAAAGGTTAGAAACACATGCTTAGATGTATTAATGTCGGTAATCTTTTTTTTTTACGTTTTATTGCGGCAGTAGTGCCCTTTATTTTTCGTTTTGTTTAGTTTTTTACAGTAAGCTGACATAGTGGGTGGGAAAGAGGGGAAGGACATTAAGGTTGGGCGATTGGACTAATTTATCAACCATCGACGATAGGCTGAGCCCTTCAACGGTTGTTTTTTAAACAGCTATATTTTGGGGGGTTTTGGCCTATGGGTCAACGGCAAAACTTTGGGTATGTCCCAATTCAGGGGCTGGATCCTTCGAAGGGCGTAGTTGTAGGCCGATTATGTCGCGGGAATGAATGCTGTCCCAGTTCATGAATCCTTCTGAAACTCCTTCAAATGCGGTCGACGACAGTGTTCTTCTTTTGCCTGATTTGAAGGATGGGTCGTGAGTATCCTTCGCGGTCCATCATTTCTCATGATTCATTGGGGGACGAAGCGGATTGGTCAAGCAGGGGCACCAATGGCGGACCACAGCGGCAAAAGCTATGAGTAAATTGTGAAAAATTACACTTTCTGTGACACAAATGAACTTCTACAATGTTTTTAGTGCGGGAATATAACTGTGTAGACGTGAAATATCTGCTTGATTTATCAAGACATCGCTTAATTTCAAACGTGCTCCTACATGGTCGGAGTTTTCCGCTCCCGCTGTAGTAACTGCCGGCTTGCCACGCCAGCCTTTCCGGCAGTGAGGCTACTGTTCCAATTCGCAGCTGCTCACTTCCGGCCTCCATGGTTTTAGAGGTCGACGAAGGACCCAGCCCACGTAGACCGGGTCCTGCGAAGGATCCAGCCCCTGAATTGGGACATACCCATAGTCGGGCACGGATGTCCAAGGACTTTTACCACGGCTTACGCAGTGTCACACAATACACTGCTCGGCAGGAAAAAGTCTTCACATCGAACTGTTTTATATGGATATACTGCTTCGAGCAGCCGGTCGCGAATACGTGAGTGATAGCGTAGCATACTCAGCAGGATGGTGGACACATAATGTACAAGTTCGTCGTGTTTGAGGCCTTTGCTGGCACTATCTGCACAAGCGGCAAACCGCTTTAGATACATCCTGTGGTTTACCTCTTTTATCCAGTTTAAACCCAAAAGGATTAGTATAGACTCAGTATTTTCTTTGACAACTAGTCCCTCCATTTTTGGACATTTGTGTTCTCAATTTGCAAATCAGTCCGTGGCTGTTTCCATTGCTCTGCCCACAAAAAAGTCAACATGTCACCTGCGCGAATATATCGCCCATCGTCATTTATTGGACTGACGAATATCGGTTGGAAAATGTTACATATTGCCAAACCTCAAAAGACATGCAGCAAAGGTTGCCCCGGGTCAAAGGGGTCAAACCCCCGACAGGCTGCGTTTTAGGATTTAAAACTTCTGAAAAACGGGTTTACTCCGTTTACCCCTGCGCCTTCCCCCTGTGCCCCGAATGTTGGGTTTAAACTTTTAATTAAATTCAAATTTTTTTTGGATTTAAAGCCCCTAAATACTTACCCAATTCGCACCTCTTTTGTTTATCATTGCAACTTTTGTTATATTTGTTGAATCTAAACATTTAAACAAATGGTTTTTTTATGTGGTAATATTCCTTGGAATGACAAACGAATTTCAAATTTGCAGGTTTTAAACCAGAAAGGGCAACCAAAAACTGTAGCTGCCGTAAAATTTTTAAATTTATAAATCTCTTTGACCCAAATTTGACAAAAGAAGCGCCCAATCAGTACACAAATATCTCAATAAAACTAGAAACGGACCAATCAACAGGCCAGAGTGAGACAATACTTCCTGGTTTGCTCTGATTGGGGATCATCTGCGCATAGAAATCCTGTCCATAAAAATTATGAACAGGACCAGTGACAAAGGGCAGCCCTGCCGGAGTCCAACATGCACCGGGAACAGGTCCGACTTAGTGCCGGCAATGCAGACCAAAACCCCCCGGTGCCCCGCTTGTACAGAAAACCGGATGGCCCCCTTTAATAAAGGGTCCCCGATTCCCATACTCCTGGAGCACCCCCCCACCAGGGCACCATGAGGGACACAGTCCCCCTTTCCCGGTCCGCAAAAAACATTTTGGGACCGGTTTGGGCAAAAACCCCATGAACCCCTCGAGTACCCTGTACAGGGTTTTAAGGAGCTGGTCCAGTTTTTCCACGGCCGGGAAAAAAAAACCACACTGTTGCTCCTGAAGACGAGGTTTTTTTACTATCGGCGCGGACTCCCCCTCTCCAATACCCTTGGCATGGGCCTTACCAGGGGGCTGAGGAGTGTGATCCCCCTTTGTTGGAAACCCCACTCTCCGGAAAACACACTACCCTTCATAAAAAGGGTGACCACCACCCCAAGTCTGCCATTTCCAGAGGCACTGCCCCCGACCCGCCACAATGTTGAAGACGTGTGTCAACCATGACAGCCCTGCAACACCCCAGAGACTTGAGGTACTCAGGGGGGATCTCATCCCCCGAAAACCCTGCCACCAAAATTTTTTAAAACCTCGGTGTTTTCAGCCTGGGTGATGAAAGAGTCTAACCCCCGAGTCTCCAGCCTCTTTTTTCCACTAGAGAATGCGTGAAGGCAGGATTGAGGAGATCCTCGAAAAATCCTTCCACCGCCCGATAATGTCCCCAGTCGAGGTCAGCAGTCTCCCCCCCCACTGTAAACAGTGTTGGCGAAGCACTGCTTCCCCCTCCTGAGGCACCGGACGGTTTGCCAGAATCGCTTCGAGGCCATCCAGTATTCCTTCTCCATGGCCTCACCGAACTCCTCCCAGGCCCGGGTTTTTGCCTCTGCCACAGCCCGGGCTGTGGCACGCTTGGCCTCAAGGTACCAGTCAGCCGCCTCAGGAGTCCCACAAGCCAACCACTGCCGATAGGAGTCCTTCTTCAGCTTGACAGTGTACCTTACTGCCGGTGTCCACCAACGGGTTCAGGAATTGCCGCCGCGACAGGCACCGCAGACCTTACGGCCACAGCTACGGGCAGCAGCATCGACAATAGATGTGGAGAACATGCTCCACTCGAACTCTATGTCTCCAACATCCCAAGGAATCTGGTCAAAGCTCTCCCGGAGGTGGGAGTTGAATACGTGCCTGGCCGAGGGCTCTGCCAGACGTTCCCAGCAGGGGCCGGAGGGGGTCTGGTTTGAGGACCAGTGGATTTCGTCTCTTCTCTTTGCGGATGACGTGGTCCTCCCGGCCCCCTCTAACCAAGACCTACAGCATGCGTGGGGCGGTTCGCAGCCGGGTGTGAAGCGGCTGGGATGAAGATCAGCTCCTCCAAGTCCGAGGCCATGGTTCTCGACCAGAAAAGGGTGGCTTGTCCTCTTCAGGTTGGAGGGGAGTTCCTACCTCAAGTGGAGGAGTTCAAGTATCTCGGGGTCTTGTTCACAAGCAAGGGAAGAATGGAGCGGGAGATCGACAGACGGATTGGTGCGGCTGCCACAGTAAAGGGGGCACTGTGCCGGTCCGTTGTGGTGAAGAGAGGGCTGAGCCGAAAAGCGAAGCTCTCGATTTACGGGTCGGTCTACGTTCCTACCCTCACCTATGGCCATGAACGTTGGGTCATGACCGAAAGAACGAGATCCCGGATACAAGCGGCTGAAATGAGCTTCCTCCGTATGGTTGCCGGGCACTCCCTTAGAGATAGGGTGAGAAGCTCAGCCATCCGGGTGGGGCTCGGAGTAGAGCCGCTGCTCCTCCACATCGAGAGGAGCCAGTTAAGGTGGCTCGGGCATCTATACCGGATGCCTCCTGGACACCTTCCTCGGGAGGTGTTCCAGGCAAGTCCCACCGGGAGGAGGCCCAGGGGACGGCCCAGGACACGCTGGAGGGACTATGTCTCTCGGCTGGCCTGGGAACGCCTTGGGCTCCCCCCGGAGGAGCTGGAGGAGGTGTCTGGGGAGAGGGACGTCTGGGCATCTCTGCTGAGTCTGCTGCCCCCGCGACCCGGACGACGAGTACGAGTACGGGGATCATATGGTTAGATGCTAAATAACTGGCACAATTCTGTTCCTCCTGCTTTTAAAATAAAAATAAGGACTTTTTGCATTTTTGGTCTACAAGAGCATAAACCAATGGGATGCATACTGTGATGCACATATTTTGAAGTTCATTGAAACGAACACTCAGATAAATGTTAAGAAGTGAGGTTAATTCTTTAGTTTTTCATCAAAAAAGCAGCACATTTTTTCAGTTAGTATTGACTACCAAATGGCCTGACTGGTGCATCTCTAAATAAAAATACCATTTATATTTCAGTTAATGTTCAGTTGTAGCTAAAACTCTCTGATTGCTCTGCTTGCAACTTAATAACTAAAGAGGAACAAGCTTGACATTTTAAAAGTTGTTTTAGAAATCAGATAAAGGAAGAGGTAAATTCCTCACCAGCCAACATACATCATGATTCATCGGCTTTCACTCTATATCTGGACCCCAACATTCATAACCACACCCCTACAGTCTGGTATACAAACAAAGCAATATCTCTCCATTTACAAATAACCTTTAAATAATTAGCTCATTGCACAATCTTTGAAATTTCAATGGTTCAGGCAATAATTTTAATTTGGTTCATTTCTTTTTCTTTGTGCCTCCTTAAGAACTCAGGCTGATTGTTCTGTTCCCTGGTGAAATTACACGCCGCAATTTCTTACGCAGTCCAATAAGCTGGAAAGCATTTTTAATTGTAAAGATCTGCTAGAAGTAATTTAATGGTAAAACTGAGCAGAAGCCGACAAATCAGTTCGGACTGCTGACCCAAGAAAACTGATCTAGTGTGAAATGCGCAAAAATAGGACTCTGAGATAAACTGAGAAAACCAGAAAAGCATTTTGTCCAACTGATACAATAACATTTTGGCTAAAAAAAAGCTGTTTGGTTTCTGTCGAATATTTAGTAGTCCCCAGTGTTCTTTATTTTCTGTGCATTTGTCACTATACCAATAGAAAATACCAACAGGTTACTTTGTACAAAGAAGAGAAGTTCTGTGGAAGGGCTGAATGGTCAGCATATTGACAAGGGAAGCCATTTTAATGCTAAAGTTATGTGAATGAGAACAAAGTGTTTGTTTGCTTCTTGCAGTACAGGAAGATACCCATGATGATAAAAACATTCAGCACCAGACAGATTCCAATCAGGGATTCCTGTAGGAGCACAAAATCTGTGCCATCTGGTCTGATCGCACCAAGGACAGTTTAAGCATTGGCATGTAATCATTTATTACCACGGTGTCAATTTTAGAAATGGAAAAACAAGCTTTCTCCTCTCAGACGCAGTTACCTACCCTTAGATAATCACTCACCTTCGGTATTTAACACTTTAGTTATTTACTACGCTAAATTTGTATTGTGTTGACTTGCTAAAGCTACCACTTATTATTTTCTGAGCTCTGTGGATAAAACAGCCCGGTATACCCACTGAGAAGGCCTGATGGTCACTGGTACCAAGGTGTACCAAGGATTTTAAAAGATATTTTAATACTTCAAAGGAAATGCTGTTCCTATTTATGTCATATTCTTCCTATACCTTTAAAATACAGTTATACACTGATGAGGCTGAACTATCCAGACATGCTGAAACTGTAGTTATGAAACGAATGCCTCAATGGCGAGAACAATTATATTTACATCTTAATACAAAAAAAAACAATCCCTTATTTTTCTCTCACCTGCCAGCAGGAGGCCAACAACAAACAAGTGTATTTACTAATGGAAAAAAAGCGTGATGTGTTGGACAGGCTTAAGTATCTTGGTGTAGTCTTTTAGGAAACACCTTTAGGAAACACCTTAAGAACATTTACATTTAACCTGGCAGATTTCTGTCATATAAGACCATTCCTCAATTCCTGATCTGCAAAGCTTTAAAGCACTGTAAAACACAGAATATCGTAGACTTTGTGGACTTGATTTAACAAATCCGGATAACAAGCCTTGTCAATCAGACTAAAAAACAGAATAATATAGATTCCTACCTGTCCGCTCTTTTTGATATGACTCACTCAGAGTAATGGGTAAAAAAGGGTTTAAATTTGAAATTCATAAATCTATGCTTGAAGTCTTTCAGCAACAAAAGGAAAAGGTCTGAAAAATGCATGCAGCTAATGAGCAAGTGTCAGGGTGAAAACATGGGAAATTACCTTAGTATATCTTAATATGATGCTTTCCAATAAACATGTTATATAGCACTGCATTATCATCATAGGCTGACGAACCAAAGAACTGTTCATGTCCGTCTTTGTGTTTCAGGGAGTGTTGTTAAAACAGCAGGAGAGGACATTGTAATGGACCACTTGTGTGCAGTTGTTCCATGTTTCACCTTTTTACCCCATCTCTCTCTCTCTCAGACACACACACAGAGAAATGCTGAAAGGGTTGACCTCTTTCCGCTGATTAACATTCCATTAGGAGAGGAGCGGGAAGAAGAGATACTTTCCCTTCACCTACTCCTCCATCGTTGTCTCTCGTTTACTTCTGTTGGGTCAATTGAAAGCAAATACAACACCCCACCACTTTTCCTCACTACAGAGTTATTTAATAAGCTTTTAAACAGCCCCTCTACCTTCAGATTCACTTTTCCCGTTAGTTACGCTAATTGTTATGTACATGTATGCATATGTTCTGAATTATGCAAGCATGTTGCAGCAGGTCCGCTACGCAGAACACACGGCTACACTAGAACTTGACTTATCAGCATCGGGCTGACTATGTAACTAATGATGATAAAAACTTATAAAGTTAATTTATTTATTAGCAGAGGCACACACTCTCTCGCTTTGGCAATCCAAGGAACACAAACAGGGAAATAACTAGGCGTTTCATTAACTGTGTTTCACCTCCAGAGCTTAATAAAGACCTGTGACTCACACATCTCCAAGCCTGCCCTCTGAAAGCTTTTTGTGGCAATGGTGTGCATCAGTCCCAGGTCAGGGATGAGTGTTAAACGACTACATTTGACTCCAGAGTAAAAACACTTCTCCACAGACATGTTAAAACTTGCGAAACAACTTTCTACATTCTCAGATGGCATACTTTCTCTTCTGTTATCAGACCAACAAAAGTATGGCTATAGTCTTAAAGCCACTTTATAGAATTCAAGCTTTTCTTCTTTTGTTGCCGTCTGATGAATTTTAACTTGCAGTGTTTAGACTGTGTCCCATATTACGAAACAAACTTAGCAGTCCAATGGGTGATTACTGTTATTGCCCCTTGAATACGACCAAGTCAACACATAAAGTTCCTACAGAGTGAACCAATTGCAGAGTAGGGATGTTGCATATGCAGGTTGGTTTAATGGTTGTCCCCATGGGGTTCAAAATGATTTTACTAAGTTGCAAAGAAATTTGGTAAAGTAAAAGACATTTTCTCTGGATTTTAAGAGAATAGACTCCTGCAAGACATTTGGCTTTTTATAATTATTATGAAACAGACTCCTTTGCTGTGTAAACTAAAGTTTATGCATCAAAATCAAAATAGCAATTAATAAATGTTAGATATTATTATAGCTATAACAATCTATTCAATATTTTCCATTATTTAAGAAGCTGCAGGACACATAGTTGCTTTGCTGTTTTATATAAAACAAATTAAATAGCCTCTTTGTTTTAAAATTCTGTGTAAATACTATGATACTGGAGTACTGTTAGTCAACGTTATCATACCATGAGACACTCATACCGGCCCCTAACACCTAAAAGAGATGTCTGAAATTAGAACATTTAGACAGAGTAAAAAATTAACTTTGAGAATAGTGATGTTATATATAGTAAGATACAGCATGCAAATGGAAATGAGACTTTGCTAATCTACACGGGCTTGTATGAGTCACCTTAAACTGCTGTGCATCGGTGCAACAGCTGCAAATGCAAAAACACTGTTGTGTTTCCACTGGTGCCTAATTATCGCTTTACTGCTAAATTAACCACATCAATTATTTGCTGCAGTATTTATCTCAGGGCAGATAAAAGAATATTTTAGGTTTTTAAAAAGCAAAAGTAAAATATTTGCCCCTTAAGCTCTCAGATAAAATGCAAAAAAAAAAAAAAGGTTTTAAACACCAAGACGTCTCATACATGAAGACAAACAAGATGAGTCATAACTGGAAGTGAACAACCACAAAATCAGACCATGGATTATTACTTGGGGGGGGAAATACAAATAAAGAGAGATAGATAAAAGAAGGATGAAAAAAAACCTGGCACACCTAGGAGAAGAGCACCTTTACAAGCTAGACTGCTGTGTGTATAGTGGGCCGCGCAGCTACATGTGCATACGGATTAAAACGTCCACACAAAGAGAGCGGGGGGAACAATAAGTGTTCATATCTGCGTGAAAGAGTGTGTTTGTGTGCAGTTGAGTGTGAGCCAGACTCCAGCTGAGAGGGGAGGCAATAGCGATTCCCACTGACCTGAAAACTGGCCAGCCAGTCACCTCAAAGCACACACACACACACCCACATACACAAGAGGAAGAATGTTGCTGAGCATTAGGCAAAAACGGTAAAAGGTAAAATTTTGAAATGCAAGACAAAGTGATAAAGATAGATAAACGCACAACGAGGTATAAAGCGGGGATTATGAGGAGAAACGGGTACTGACACCCTACTGCACTGGCAGCTGAAATTAAAATGAGACGAAAAGGTGCAGATGGATGGAAAATTGAGGAAGGCATCATGTTTAATGAAAAAACAATAAAAGGTGTGATAGAGTGGGTTTAGATCTCAGAGACTTTGTATGGGTGTATGTGTGGTCATTTCTCCCTTTTCTGCCTACTAAGGTCCCCTGCGGTCAAGAACGGATCCTCTTTCTCCCTTGTGCTCCCTTTTCATACCCTCGTTCCCCCTCTCTTTTTCATACACTCTCCCTTCATCCTCTCTCTCTCTTTTAGCACAGTACTGAATGGCCCCCCTCCCTCTGATGAGTGACTGATGAATGAAGTAGCTCTTTGAAGTCAAGAGTCACAGCAAGGCTGGTCAAGCGTGAAGAGATGCCCGGACAAAAGACGGCCGAGAGCGAAGGCTAGGAAAAGAAAGAAAGGAAGGGAGGAAGAGGGGAAAAAAAACACGCAGGAGGGGGGTATATTCAGGGAGACAAAACGTTAAACGGCAAACAACCATAAAGTCTGGAAGCGATGAAGGCAGGATAAGAGTGTGGGCAGAGAGAGTGTGTGAGTGGGAGCATGGTCTGCATATTTGCATGTGTGCCTCAGAGGATTTGCATGATGGTCCTCAAATTGCAAAGGACAGCATCACGCAAGTATAGTCCTGAAATCTTTCGGTACTACTGGGACAGCCTGGGGGCGATGAGGGAGGGGGTTTCGACTTTCAATGGGTTTCAAATGTCTCTACTCACTTGGCTTTTTTGCTCTGCACGCTGCAGTCAAACCCCCACAACAATTTGAGTAATTTTCCCATCTTAACACAGGTTAGGGCATTATTGTAACTTGTTTCTAGGCATCTTTTAGCAAGTCAATATAATGTTAGCAAGAACTGACCACTAATTTTTGGAGATGCACCGATCAGGCTTTTCATGGTTGATACCATAAGGCAGTCCAATGGGTCATTACTTTAAAACTACCATAATTTCTGGCTTTTTTTTAAATCTTACCTGGCAATTACACTTTTTATTTTAGGGACTACAACCCATAAATGCATTTTTGATACATTTAAATAACATAAAAAAGTCTGTTTTCAGTATTTGACCTACAGTTCACCAATCAGAGGAAATCGCCCAGATCCGATCTCTGGGTGGATCGTTTTCTTGTTTGATTTTAGTTGTGCTAGAGAATTTATTTGGTAGAAGGTAAGGCACACCTTGTGCTTTAGGTGGTGCTAATTCATGACATCAAAAACAAGAGTGGTCTGAACCATTCTTGTTTTTCCTTTGCTGCTTATTGTAAAAATTTAAGAAATGATGGAAAGGTTTTAGAATTTAAACAACCTAAGTTATTCTTGTTAACTTTCTTGTTAACCAATTAACTGACCCCTGCCCAGAGGTTCTGAGCCCCTTTTCCTTCTAGGGACATGATAATAAAAGAGATCCCAGAGGGTAAGTTCCCATGGTTGGAACACATTTAGACGAGTGGGTCTCCAAAACACCCGCCAGTAACTTCTCCCAGTGGATTAGAGGGTTATTAGAGGGGGGCGTATTGACATGACTATGAACACTGCAGCCTTAGAATGAGACGTCTGCTGAATGGATTAGGAGGCAATCTGGACTTTTCTCTCTGAAGGATCCCTTGAGTTTTAACCTTGAGTCTTCTTTTGTTCAATTTAATTATGTCTAAATATCTGGCTTTGGTTCGTTAAGGTGTAGTTTCCTGTAAGCTCAGAATTACGATATATTGTACAGCTTTGCTAACACCTCACATCCAGGGCTTAGTTCAGGGGGGATTGCTCGAGAGGACTTCAGCAGTGGGTGACCTTTTCTGGTCTAGAAGTCTCTTTAAGTTCAAAACGGATGTTCAAACAGTGTTCAGCTAAGAATATCTAAAAATACTCACCTTAACTGAAAATATTAAACGCAAATCATTTGTTAGAACAAATGCGGCAAAATATGAAATCCTGATAAATGGATCTTAATGCCTCCTGAACCTTCCCACATTGTGTCACATTATAGACACACACTTCAATGTATTTTATTGGGATTTTGTGTGATAAAACACAAAGTAGTGTAAAATTTTTAATCGGTGGGATAATAAAAGGTTTAATATTTTTTATAAGTAGAAATCTGAAAAATATGGTGTGTATTTGCATTCAGCCCAACTAAGTCAACACTTTATGGAATCACTTTGCGCTCATTTTACAGCTGCGAGTCTTTTGTTCATTCTCTTTTGCAAAATAGCCCAAGCTGAGCCAGATTGGATAGAAAGACTTCCCTCAGATTCCTTATTAGATTTTAACCTGAACTTTGACTAGGCCATTTTAGCCGACATAAACCCTTCCATTGCAGCTCTGGATGAACGTTTATGACTGCTGTCCAGGTAGAAAATGAACCTCCGCTCGAGCCTCAAGTCCTTTCTAGCCTCTAATCGGTTTTCTTCCAGGATTGGCTTATATTTAGCTCCACCCATCTTGGTAGGTTTCCCTGTCCCAACATCAAAATGCTGCCACCACGTGTCACAGTCGCTTTGGCGTGTTCAAAGTGATCCTTTTAAAGGTAGTTAAAAAGTTTCATTTTGATCTCATCTGACCAGAGCGTGTATCCGTGTTTGCCATGTCTCCTTCTAAGTTTTCTTTTTGAGAATATCAGTGGCTGAATACAAATCCATGTCACACATATCAGATTTTATGCATATAAAAGAAACTTCACCTTAGCTGTGCCCACTTTGTGCTGGTTTATCGTATAAAATACCAGTAAAATACAATGTTTGTGGTTGTAACGTGACAAAGTGTAAAAAAAACATCAACAGTGTGAATAAATTTGCAAGGCACTGTATTTTTGTAGATGTTCTTGGATTCTAAATATCCCAACAGTGGACTTGAGTCTTTAAAGAGCCCCCTTAATTTTGCTGCATTGGTTTAAGGAAAAGTATAAAACTGAGGGCAGCTGCCTTTTCCTCGACATCTTGACAGACAGCATGAGGCTGTCGGCAGACACATTTCTTAAGCTGACGGATCAAACGGCTGATCTCAACATAACACGACTACTTCGTAAAGTTCTCCAACAAGGTATCAAAGCAGTTCTGTTTTAACGGATTGACTGGTTGAACAGGTTTGAAACACCCACACCCAAGAATTCACTTTGTAATTTGGCAATCACCCCAAGACCACCAGGTTTTTGTTCTTTTCTTCTCTTATCCAGGCGGGTAGAAAGAAAGAAAAAGCAGAGCAACCACAGAGAGAGAAATAAAATGAGGGCTCCTCCATCATGCGGCTCCCCAGAGGAAGAACTCTACCCTCGGCCCGTGTTTATCTCAATCTCACATCAGATCAGATCACTGGCAGATAAAGGCACATCCTGACACATCACTTCCTCTCTCTGGAGGAAGCTGACACGAGCTTGGGACCTACAATGACAGTGTGCTGGCAGGGGTGATGAAGAAGTAAAACTTTTGACAGGACGCAAAAAAAAAAAAAACAGGCGAACTGAAAGAAAGGGAGGAAGTGAATAAAATCTACAGTTAGTTGGAAGTGGGACACCTACATACGAGTGGCCCAGAGCTACAACCGTGAGGAGGAAGGAGGAAGCAGGGCGGCAGGAGACAAGGAGGTGAAGAGAGACTAAGAATAGTATTACTGGATTAGCTTTAACACTGACCTTTATGAAGCAGAGCGACACTCACTTGCTCTCTCACCTGCTCTTTACTGCCACCACAGGAGAGGATTGTCCTACTTTTGGACTTTGGAGTCACCTCAACAAGAACCGCTCCAATGTGGCAACAAAAACGATAAATAAAATTAGTAGCTCGACCTAGGTTGTCATCCATTTATTTATTTTTTACTTTGTCCTTAAGCTGATTATAGTTGTGGGTGAGTTTGGCCATTTACGGTAACACAGTTATCCTCATTTAAGATGACTGCCTCCAGATTTTGAGTTTGCTTTGTGAAGCTTTTTGCACTTGTGCATGAAAAGTGTTACATCAATAAAGCGGATCTGAGCTGAGGTGTGAAAGCACACGGCTTACTACACATGACCAAAAAAAAAAAAAAAAACACTAAAGCATAAACCAACACAGTATATTTTATTTTCTGCTGCATTTCCTGCTTTTATATTTGTGGGAAATGACTGTAACTAAAAAAGAAATGTTCTAAATGTATTACAGAGTCCTGTGATTTCATTACATCTATTCAGTTGGGGAAAAATATTACTTTTAGTTTCACTAAATCATCAGTGGCACTTTTATATGCGCACCTAACAATTCATACAAAAACTACGGAGCCCACAAAGGAACATGGGGGAGGTTTTTTTTTCTTTAGCGACCTCATGCAATACTTTTGCGTTCCCACGCAGTAGTCTTTGCGTTATCTCACAATACTGTGGGATAGTTTCCAAACCAGATAACTGCAAAAATGGAACAAACACTGCATCCGTTTTTGAGATTTATTGAGTTTTATTTTGAAATCTGCCTTAAATAAAATGATCTTCAATCAGACTTAAAGACAGTTATTATCCACAAGCTGTCAAACTACTGAACTCTGGACAACAATACTGCACGAAACCACATCTGTGACACTTTATTTGCTTATTGCTGCTGCATGATGCGTACTTTTTTTGCACGCCATTAGTGCTTTTGTTTTTATAGTGATTTGAACGGTTCTTCTTATCCTAAGCATTTAATGGCATTGTTGACGGCGTGTTAACCTGCATATGACAAATAAACCATACCAATGCCATATCAGTGCTGTTTGTTTTGTGAGCAGTTTGTCATCTGTGCTGCTGTTCCAGAATGCACAGCTTTCTCAAAGTGATTAACAACTTTTGCAAGCGAATGCAAAAGTATTGCGTGGGGACGCAAAAGAAAAAAATTCCCCATGTCCCCTCGCGGGCTCCATAAAAAACAAACTGTAAATGAAGTAATTTCTTATTTTTACTTTTATGTTTTTTAGTTCATCAGAGTGTCAAAGAACTGTGATATAAACATGTTGTGATACAAAGACCCATTGCTCTTAGGCACTCTTAAAAATGGGAAAGACAAGAAAACAAGCCATTCATGGAAGACACCAGAGAAAGTGTGGGGGTGTGCTGCCAGCCAGCTGGCTGCAACAGCTTTCCTTACCGTTTACAAGAAAGACAATTATAAATAAAAAATGTCAATAACAAGATTACTATAACTGTAACCAATACATTAAATTATCATTGGAAAGTAACAGTTACTATTGGTCTGATGTGTTTTCAATAAAAGTGCTTGATCATGTTATACATTTGACTTTTAGGTTTTTGTGTAAATACCCTGACACTGCTTTTCGATTGAAAGTTATTGTACCACAAGAATCTCTAAAATGCCGACTTTAGATTTCAAAAATAAAAATTTAAAATGTTTAAAATGTCAGTGATTTCCAGGTTTTAAACAAGCATTTGCCGCCGAACAAAACAAACATTTTTTTTGCGGATGGCCTGAAATTAACGGCAGTAAAACTGCAGGAAGGTAAGGTGCTGCGTTCAAGTGAGTCTCAGTGGCACATCTCATCATGGATTAGTAAACAGGCTCGCAGCCGTGGAAATCTAACAAGTGTACAGTCCTGTGGACACGCACATCACACAGCACACACATCACACATTCACAAACATGCAACGGCCTACGTCTAAAAGCGGAATTAAAAATATAAAAAACACTTTTCGGGGATCTGTGCAGTTTCGAGAAGGATCAGGCTTGGTGATGAACAGCTCTTCCCTGAAGTGAACTCACAAACCAAAAGCAGAACTGTGACAAATTGCTTTTTCCTTTCCCTCCTTCTGCTTTATCTTCATTTTTCAAATGCCATCAATGCTCTTAACTTTCCCATGCACAGAGTGACACACATGCACACTGAAAAAAGACTGATATCATCTGGGCTGGTTTCTGGTATCCGGAGTACATGGAGAGGGGCAAAGATCTGGCGAGGACAAGAATCCAGCAACACTTGAAATACTGTGTATAAATAAAAACATATTACAGAACACAATCTGATGAACCAATCACACACATCCATATAAACAGGCTGACCAATCAGCATGCAAGGGGATGGTGCTTCCTGACTGGTTGAACAAGAGCTCAAACAGTTTAAAGTCCATTAATGAGGTATCAGAGAAAGTATCAGAGTTTTGTCCGGGTGTGTGGAGTGAAACACAAGGCAGCGCTCCACCTGTTGCTGCACAGTGCCGGTCAGCTGGCTAAAAGAAGGTTATTATATTTTCTTTATACGAGTTCATGTTTAGGTAGGAGCGGTATGATGACCTTGAGTAAAAACTTTCTCCAGGCCTTTCTCTTGCATCTCATTAAAACCTTAACCCATCGGAATGGTGTAACGGAAAATGTTTAAAACCTGCTACTGGGTTGTGGGTAAAGATCAACAAGAATCAGCTAAAAGACACATGGAAACCACTTATATATTCAATGCACGTATAAAAACCCTGTCTTAAGAGGAAAACAAATGAAATTGTTCTGTGTATCGTTCAAAGGGGCCCTTAAGCATTATGAATCAAGCAAAGGGACACTGAAAATATTTCCAAACAGCCAAATCTGTCTTTTTGGTAAGTATGAGCCAGCTCACCAGAAGTGTGCAGCAATATATGGGGGAGGGGCAGCACTGCATTACTCTATGCTTCATAAAGTTGGAGAAAACTCAGGTCATTCCAAAACACTCTCTGTCATCTCTAAAAACAGTAAGACACAAAATATTGAGACGGTAACGTTTTAAAACCGTGATATATGTTGATGGCGGTAAACAGCTCAGGCCTAATTATCGACAATTTGTTTCCTTTTTTTGTACTTGTTCTAGTTAAAAACTGCGAAACCATGGTGATTTTCCTCAATAATAAAAATAGATTTTATTTGTAATGCACTTTACATTCCCAACAAAAAAGTGCCACAGCTGAAAAAATTAAAACATGGACATTAAAATGCAGATAAAATGCACAAGTAAAAGTATTGAGGCCATTAAATGCAAAAGAAATAAAAGCTTCTAGGATGCCATTAAAAACAATGGGTAAAGATGAAGGTTTTAAGGCCTGTTTTAAAACGTGTCGGGGTCTGTGGAGCCCTCAGATGTGGAGGCAAATTGTTCCACAGCCGAGGGGCGGCGCAGGAAAAGGCCCGATCTCCCATGGTGCAGGATCGAGTCCTGGGAATGTGCAGAACATCGGTGTTGGAAGAACGGGGAGCATGTGAGGGACAGTGAAAGGTGAGAAGGTTTTTTTAAAATAACATGGCGCATTACCATGCAGGCACTGAAAGGTAAGCAGAAAGATTTTGTAGATAATCCGGGCAGAGACGGGAAGCCAGTGAAGAGAACAGAGAATGGGGGGTGATGTGTTCATGTTTTCGCACTCTCATCAGGATCCTCACAGTGCAGTTCTGAACATACTGTAATCTCTGTATGTTCTTGCCAGGAATCCCAATGAGAAGTGCTTTGCAATAGTCAAGTCTGGAGGAGACAAAGGCATGGACAAGCCTTTTTCTTTACAAAATGTGATAAAAGTCAGCTGTACGTGTAACAAAGCCATCCCGGTTGCTTGAAACTCCTCCCATTAACTCAAAAAAGGCAATGCACAATTAGCATTTTTTCCCATAATTCAATTAACACGCCTGTCAGCCTGTCCTCTCAGTTCACGGGCCTCTTTTGACCGCTGCCTGCTCACGTACATTGAAATGGAGGAAAACCGATGCATTCATTTGTTTGCTTACAAAAAAAGAAACGAGAGCTGCTCAGAATGACAGAGGAGAGAGGAGAGGCTCCCAGATGACATCCTGTCTGAACCCGTCATATCCAGGAGCATGAAAAGACAGTGCCGTTAATGGATGCAGTGAGCACTCCCTGAGGATGGCTTTCTCTTTGTCCTTCACTGGCTTCAAGGAAGAGTAGAAGACATGAATAAGATAAAAAAAAGAATAGGATACTATCAGGTGAAGGTAGTCAGGGTTGATGAGCAGAAGGAGACCAGAGGATAAACAGAAGGCCAAACCGGGAAGGAGACTCAGCCAGACTTTGCTCCAAGGCAGAGTAATTACTTCAGCAGAGCTCTTGTCTGAGTAATAGCCTGTAATCCTATTCTCATGGAAAGCATACCATAGCATTCCTTAGCACCACTCATTAACCAGCAAAGACATACCCACTAATCACCCAAGTCACTTTTTAGCTAGCAAAGCTAATGCTAGGCTAGGATAATCAATAGGCTGTAATCCTGTTGGCGGAGCCGCCACAGCGTAGCGGCCCTAATTAGCAGCAATAGAAACGTCTGCTAATCATTCAGTGCACGGTTATTTGTCCACGGGGCCACCGAGTTTACTCAGCCGTGGCGTTGGGTTGACGTTTGACAGTCAGCAGCAGAGACCAGAACAGAGAGAGTGACACAGACACTACCAGAGGCTGTGTAATGATTAAGAAGCACATCAGTCTTTGCTTTTCTCCCTCCCCATATCTGTCCTCGGCACCGAGCATACATCCAGAATTGGGTTTTGGAAGGCTCGGCACTCCGTTTTGTTGTCATTCAACTTTTATCAGTCAAAGATAAAACCCTTCCCCCTGATATAATGGCTGATCAATAATGAAGGCTTCAGGCGGAGAAACGATGAACTGCAGACCACCGATGGAGACAGCTGTCTGTGTTAAAAGCGGATTCTGCTCCCTGTCCTGTGCTTTAAAAAGGCACCAAGGGGGAAACAGCTGGGACAAATAAAAGTCTGGATCGGCTTTAACTCAACTTGACCTTTTCCTGGCGTGAGCCTCGCCGGGTTTCCAGTTGATTTTACAGTATAATACTCCACAGTCCTGTGGTATTGAGGCCATTTAGCAGTCCTAATCAAACACAACGAAACTATTGTCTGCAGAGTCAAACCATAAGCCCTGCATGCTGGAGCGTGGGGCCCTGCAGAGGTTCCACACACCTTCTGGAGCTAAAGTCCAAACTTTGAACTGTGCGTCTGGGTTATACCCGGGGATGAACTCGATCTGAACCCCCATAATCAACAGGCAGCGAGGTGGATCGCTGAAAAGGACCCGTCAACACTCACCTCGAGCTGCTGGCGAAGAAAAGACACGGGGGACATATCTCACCCTTTTATGTGTGAGATTGCGCGTGAGTCGACTATCCTTTCACCGTCCCGTGAAGGGCAAGGCATAAAACCTGAAGAGCCCCTTCCTCCAGAGTATTATTAACTGTCGGCCAGATAATCAAAGGGTGAATTTAAGGCCTTGAAGTTAGTGTGTGAGGTATTGTTTGGGTGCGTTATAAAGGGCAATATCAAAATAACACAATTTATTTTCTACGGTTTACATTATATCCCCACATTTGAATTTTGCACATTGCCTTTCCAAAGTATTCATATCCCTAGAACCTTTTTACATTTCGTCATGGTAAAACTGCAAAGTTCAATGTATTTTATTCGGATTTTATTTGATAGACCAACTCAAAGTGGCTGATAACTGTGTAAATACTTTGAAGTACTTTGCAAATCTAGAAATGGACATTTTTACCTATTAGTCTTTGTAGCGTAATTAAACCCCAGTCAGAACAGATGGATTCTTAATTGACTTTAGATCTGGACTTTCACTAGGCTATTCCAACACATGAATGTGTGTTGTTATAAACCAATGAAAATTAGTTCTGGTTCTCTGTTTAGGGTCGCTATTCTGCTGGAAGGTGAACCTTCAGGTACAGCGTCCAACAGGTTTTCTTCCAGAACTGCCTCTCTATCAAGTTCAATTTAGGTCTCCTCTGACCAGACCACCTACTTCTAGCAAACTGTCAATTTTCAATGTGGTTAGTAAATGAGAGAAGAGAATCAGACTTGTCTCTATTGGAGGGGGTTGCTGCACTCAGTACAGCTGAAGGCAATAACCGGATGGAGGGATGCTGGGAACGCTGAAGCATAGTGCAGCCACAGCCGCGGGATGAGCGGCCGTAACCGGCTTTGGAGAGCATGGCTGCCAGTGCTTAAACCCAGTTAATCTGATTGGATTAACGGCAGGATTGCCTGACCAAAAACACAGAGTTTGTTTGTGGAAGTGCAAGCATGTACTGCGCTTGGATTTGTAGTTTATGCCAATCCGCCAGGACGGCCTTTGCACCTTCCTAGAGTTCATCTGAATTCGAGGTCGTGCTGGCCGGTTTCTGGCATCATGCTGGGCTACCACATGCACATGCATCCGCTCTCATGCTCCCTTACCACCCTACCCGCCTCCCCAACCACGCATGTGCTTATTCACAGAGCCATCATAGAGTGCAGAGATTTGTGCAGTGAATCTGAAACAAACCCGCTGAAAGAAGAATGTCCAGTGCTTGACAACCATGCTAATCGACCAGCCCCCTCCCCAGCAATGAAGCTAAATGTTTTTACTCCCCCCCCTCCTTCATCTTTTATCTTTTCAGTCACTCTCTGACAGCTCTTCTCTTGTCTCATCCTCTTCATCGCACTCTCTGTCGCCTCTCTCCTTGCCGGCACCCCCTTTCCCCCACCACACACTCACACATGTAATCACTCATTAGAACCAAGGCAGTTGTCCATTAGGCAAAGCAGCCATTTTGGAAATTGCAGCAAATCTTCCATGAAAAGACATTCCCTCTAATGCAGCAGTCACGCTCGGAGGGAGAGGGAGAGAAAGATGGCAAAGGACGGAAGAAAGACAAGAGGGCAGAATATGGAGAGAAGAGGAGAACAGAATTTGGAGAGTGAAAGAAGTTGAAAGACAAAACGAGAGAAACAGAGAGCCCCATGGCCATAAAGCCACCAAGCGAAAAAGCAAGCCTGCTGTTTGATTATGAAGTGACACCATCATGGATGGAGGGAAGCATGGCAGCAAAGGAAGACGGGTGTTTTAGAGGAGGAGGCGAGAGTGGAGGAAATGAAGGGAAAAAAGCAGGGGGTGATCAGAGAAAATGTTGAGATGGAGGCGGTAAAATTAGCCCCATCGCTTTGCTTACCAAGGCACTCTCTAATGGAGAGCACAGGATTAAAAAAACAGATACCAACAACTTTGGAAGATGTCTGCAAGCTTGCAAAGGACAGATGGTACCCCCTCCCCCCTTCCATCCCAAAGTGTGGCTCTAATTTGAGTAAAGTGAAAGCAACCTCCTTAACCAATTACAACTCTCATCTCTTAAAGCTTGCATTAGGGCCTGTTTGAGGCAATCGTCTCTAAGTGTGTGTGTGTGTGTGTGTGTGTTTGCACTCGCGAGTTTGTCCAAAGGATCAACGAGCAACATTTAAACGGATATGAGATGTCTGACATGACTGATGGTCTGTAAGTGGCGCTCTGCTGAGTGTGTGAGATCTGTTCTTCCACAACCCCTCTGTTCATCTCCACTTCACCCAATCACAGATCAGAGACACACCTGACTGTCCATTATGCACCTCTCATCTCACCCCAGCTCGCTCCATCCTAATGCACCTGCATTGCCTTGCAAAAGTATTCACATCACTTGAATTCTCACATTTCACTTTTTATTTTAAAAAGCATCTTAACACAGTGGTGCATTTGCTTTACTCTAACACCCCTAAAATAAAATGAATGCAACCAAACCCCTGGCCTTAAAGGAGAGGTTGCGTCCCATTCTGCTTTGCAAAATAGCTCCAGATGCCCTTTATTTACCTCCATCAAATAATGAACGCTGACCAGCTTCCCTCTCCCTGTTGAAGAAAAGTACCCCAGCATGATGCCGCCACCACCATGTAGGGATGGTGTGCACAGTGAGAAGTGGTGTGTCAGTTTCCCACCACACACAGCAAGGTCACCTTCTTCATGGACAGGGCTTGTGAAGTGCACTCCTCATAGCCGACACATCTGATCTAATCCTTTGCAAAACCTTTCGAATCAATCTCATATTTTTCCGAATATAGATAAGGTTAAACTAATTAAGCTGTAAGAGCTTTCCTCCCTGAGGGAAAATGTTGTGTTTTAGTCTAAAAACACCTCTTCAGCATTTACATTGCAGCTGGTTAGTTTAAATAGCAGATACACTTTGATTTATTGCATAACTGTGATTAAACATGGGCTGTATAAACTGTAGCCATGCTAGTCAATGTCCAAATGCTTTTGGCTACCATTGAGTTGTTCCCATTTTCTTATCAGATATGTATTTTTAAAACATTCAGGACATCTGGTTGTCAAAAACCATATTGAAACTGTTCAATTCACACTTGTTTTTTGCAGCAATTTGAATCATTTGCGTGGAAATCCACTTGACAGCTGCAAGAGAACCCAGCTGCAGAGGGAGAGAGAGAGAGAGAGATATGATGGATCTCAGCACATGGACCGCTGCTGCTGCCTGGTCGAACGTTTCTGGATGAGCACGTTTCTCTTTCCTGCTTCTCATAAGTACAGATTCAACTCCAAAGCCACTTCCTCTGAGAAAGTGAGCAGATGTTCTGTATGTGCAGCGTGTATGTGCCACCTAGGCTACATTTCCTCCACACTGACAAGAGGCACAGACGACGCTGTCACGCAAATTCCCCCCCCCCCTCACTGCCTTTTTTTAGGAGCACAGCTGATCTTTTTCACACTTTCACTCGTCCTCTTGCCCGAAGACGAACGCTCCTCGCATGAACGCAGTGGCGTGACGGAACCAAAACAATGAGCGCAGCGAGAAAAAGAGGGCAATGAGACAAAACAAGAGGCAAACGTAGATGTGACAGCGAGAGAATGTGCTTCAAGTTTCCATTGTTGCGTTGCACATAATGTGGAGAGGCACCACTTTTCTTCGGGCCGTTATTAAGCTTATAGTTTCTTGTTTCTCCTGTCAGGACAGATCGGAAAGCTGATTAAACCTGAGGGCAGAGACTGTCTCTGTATGCAGACCTTTTTTCTCCTCGTTCTACTCAGCGTGCACGAATACACACAGCTGCACAAGAGAGCAAGTTTAGGCTTCAAAACAGTGCTCGCAGAGTGATGGAAGCCCCTATATGCCCACGTCCGCTGCGATCTCTCAGCTAGACATGCAGAGCGACCGAGCACGTTATCACCTCTGACCAGGGGGAGAGACCATGGGAGTCAGGGCTGACGCCAAAGCAGAAAATGCCAGGGGTAATGTGTGCATGTGTGTGTGTATAAGTCCCAGCAGTAATAATCACTCGGATTAGAGCGGAGCCAAACCCCCGCAGGGTCCTGACCCCCCCCCCCACCCAGTTCCAGCCCTACCCTACCCTGCCCTGCAGTACTGATCCCCAATTTGAGCCTTCATTGGAAGTGGAGCAGCCAATCTTTCTCCCCGAACAAATTTCAGTATTACTTCTAAACCCTTCTTTGTCGTATTGATCGGTAACAGTAAAAAAAAAAGAAAAAAAAAAGAGGAAGATATTGACCGTGCTCAGGCAACACAAAGGCACACACTCCCATTCAACAAGCGCACCCTTCAGCCGCAAGGGTGCAGTGAAATGGAAGTTGATACAGCCGTCAATATGTCTGTGTGAGGGATGCAGCATGTGGGCTACAACAATGGCGAGGCGTGGGGAAAGTGGGTTACACCCTAATAAGAATCTGCATTGATGTCTGGGTTTCTTGCAGTCAAAACAAGCTAGCTAAGAGATCACAGCGGACGTGGGGATATACGGGCTTCCATCACTCTGTGAGCACTGTTTCGAAGCCTAACCTTGCTCTCTTTTGCAGCTGCGTGTATTCGTGCACGCTGAGCAGAACGAGGAGAAGAAAGGTCTGCGTTACGACACGGGGGGTCAGAGCTCCTGTGGCATCTGTGACAGCAGGGCCGGAAATGTCAATCAGTCTCTGTCTCCCGGCCTCCGTCATCGTCCCACTGCTTGAAAGGAGAGGAAGTGATTCTTCTTTTATTGAAAACTCCCATCCGGTAATGAGATGGCACCCATTAATGAATTAAGAGTAGATTTGAAAGTCTGAAGCATTAGGCTTATAGGGTGATAACACTGTTAACTAATGTTCTGTTAACCTGGTGTCACAACTAGAGATGCACCGATCAATGAATAAACCATAAATAAATCGTTATCGGCCAAAAAAAGCCTGATCAGTGGTCAAAACTTTATTTTTGCAGCAAAATTATGTTTAAAGGATTAATTAGCAATGTGATAGTTTATTACGTTTTATTCAGTAGAATTTGAATTAACCTTTCCTGGCTGGTACTGATTTCTGGTTTGCTTTAAGGTCTGATAGTTTATAATCCAACACAAAATGAAGGAATTACAACATAATCCTTAAAGCATATGTCAATAACCTTTATCTGACTTATTACAATTTAAAAAGTTTGTTAAGGTACATGTTGTTGGTTGATTTGCCAAAAACAGCGTAAGGAGTTCTTTTCTGTGCCTTTAATGTATTGTGGAAAAACTGATTTTCAAGTATTTTACCTGCTGAACACCCAGAGACCATCAAGGGAAAATTGGTTGCTTTGAGTATTTCTGATTCTGGTATCTGTGGGTAGGGACATACACTCGCAATTCCTTAATTTTCCGATGGATACAAAACTACTGCCTCTTTAAAAAAAAACTGCAGCTATCATTTTATCTTTCATTTAACGCCTCCTGGAAAACAAAACAAAACAGAAAGAACGGAACTGGCCAGGAAGTCCCTGATCAGTACATCTCTAGTCATTGCTGACAACACACACACACACACACACACACACTTTCTAAGGAATGATAGTTTGGAATGAAAATTGCTTCTGATGAAATAAAAGTTACTAAATAAAATTTTCGACAAATATAGATATCCAGTACTCAAGTGGACGTAAATAATTAAGTTTTAATTACTAATTAAGAACCATCAACTACATACTTCCCTCCTTATTAGTATAAAATCATTGCTAGTCAAAATAGTTATAATAAGAATAATAAGAATAATTTTATTATATATATATATATATATTTAAATATAAAAGAAAAAATCTTTAGCAGTCTGGTTTAAAAGTTCCAACAATATTAGACTAACTCTGGCTGTGATCGCCACACAGAAATACCTAATGGACTTCTTTAGATGGTTCAGGTAACAAAGCAAACACGTCCTGGTTTACCTCTGGTTCTTCTGCTTGTTCTCCTTCTTGTTGAGGACCCCCGGCACACAGTTGGTGAGCTCGGTCCAGTCGGCGTGCAAACCGCAGCTCCAGCCGGTAGAGAACCGTGAGAAGAGCCAGGTCTCCTTGCGGTTCGGCCGGTAGCAGGTACACTTCTTCTGCCCCGGTCTGCAGTCGCAGGGAACCTCCAGGCGGACATTCTGGACCAGGTGCCGACCGAAGGTAGTCCCCCCTGTCTTCTGGATGTGCAAAAACACAATCACGTCCTCCCCCTTGATCTGGAAATCGATGGCCCTCTCCAGGTCCCTGACGGGGAAGTAGTATTTCTTAACGTAGTGGGGGTCCGGAGTGGGGAAGATGTCCCCCTCGTCGTCCTCCGCGAAGTAACCGTGCGGGGAGCCGAAATTGATCACCCCAGGGGCCACGTACTGATAGAGAATCAGCATAAAACACACGGATCCGACGACGATCAACAAGAATTTGCTGCTCCTCTCGACCATGATCCTTCCCAGTGCGGTGGTCCCTGCAGCACGCTACCATTTCCCAGTCAAGCCGACAACAGAGAGCGGGGCGCTCGGCTGCTTCATGTCCGCTCTCTCCCCCACCTCCTCAGCCAACAACCGCTCGTCGTCGGGGCTCAAATGCGGCTCACTCCGTTCCGAGGCGACCGGCGAAGTTGGTTCATGGTTCTGTGAGAGCGTTCAACTCCGTGAAAGACGCATTGTGAAACTCGCTGAAAGCCCACCCATCAGTGGCAAACCCCTTCCCCGCCGTGTACTTTCCGCTGGGTTCCAGTCAACACAACAGACTCACTGCATCACAGCGGAGCTATGTGTACCCAGGATGCAGCGCGAAACCCACCTTTTCAACCTCTCTCTCCGAAAACACGCTGAAAGGGAGAGTCGCTTTAATTTATTGGTTGACGGGCCACGGCTGCGTCAGACACTTTAAGCCAATAGAAAGACGGCATAGAAACAAGTTAACGACATAATGTATTTTAATGGGATTTTATTTAATAAACCAACACAAAGTAGTGCACAATTGAAAATACCCTTCTACCCTGATACACCTAAATAAGGCAACAAATTGCCCAGGAAGCACATTAATTGATGCATTTAATTAATCCAGGTATGATACGTTTCGCAAAAACATACCAAGACATGGCTGTCGACTTTAAATGAAAAACTGGGCAGATGAAGTGGGGTGGAAAACTAAAACTGTACCAGAGATGGTCTGTAACTGAACAGAACATCTCCATGAGTAAACAAGGTGGTGGCAGCATTATGCTGTGGGCATGTTTTCATCAGCAACAACAGGGATGCTGCCCAGAGTCAGAAGATAGAGGGGATGGAGCTAAATACTGGACAACCGCTGACCATTTCTAGCTCATCTTTGAGGCTTTTGATAGGAATGTCTAGTCAACAAATGCTGTCTCCTGGTAATTTTTTGCCTTAAAAGATTATTGAAAATCTTTCATATGTCACCTAAATATCTGTGTTTGTTCTTATATGATAATACAAACATTGCGACAATACAGTAAGGTTTCAAAATTAAATGTTAAAGACGTTTGAAGACATTGTACATATAGCATTTTTAACTTCTTTAACAATATAAATGACAACATTTAACTAGCAAACGAGAAAACCCCTTTTGGCCACATGCTTTCTAGATTATGTGTCCATGACTTTTAATATGTAACCAAAAAGTTTCAAGAAAACAACGTGTGGAAACCATAGACTGTCTATAAAAGATAATTAACATTTGGTGGGAAAAAACAGGACAGAAGTAACTCTAACTTGAGAATAACCAAAAGGGGGGTGTGATTGCCTAAAAAGGTGACACTACTTATGAAGCCATTTTAAATGGATCATCCAAGCACCTTTAACATCTCTTTAAATCCAGGGAGCAGGGGGTATCACCTAGAAAATGACAATTTCTCTTCTCCAGTCTGTGTTTAGTCTCTATGGTAACCAACTGTTGTACTGGCCAATGAGTGGTGGTAGTCTTGACTTCATCCATTACTGCTTTGGGATTTACGATATCCACCACAGCATCAGGATACAGGATTCACAGCAGACCCACCACTTTTACTATCGAAAAGAACATTGTCTGGAAGTGTTTTTTTGTTTTTTTGTCCAGGTTATTTCATTTTGGTCAAGCTTTGTTTTTATTCTATAAAAATAGGCTGAAAATGTAACTTTTTTAGGTCAAAAGTCTTGTCCAAATTTAGCCTAAACAAAGAGGTGTAAAAGGTCGACTTGATTAGCCTCAACCACTATTCAGCCACATATAAACATCAATAGACGTCTTTATGCCGTTCTCTTTTCACCTTTAAACTTTTAACCACATTTGTATGCTATCTAGATGAAAGAAGTGTCGTCTTTCCATGCCTTTTCAACAAAATTTGGCTTGGGGGTGGATTCAGAGACGTTGCTTTGGAGCTAGTCAGAAACAAAAGACGTGTGTGTGCCAACAGTTATCCAGTAATCCAGTCTGTTAGGGACAACATTAGCAGAAAATCAAGAGGTGAAACTATTCCAAGCATATTTACAGCAAAACAAATAAATAAACAAATGAAAATCAAAGTTTTTATGACTAATGCAAATACTTTAAACCTATGAAGTTATATGAACTTAAACTGAATAATTTAAGAAATACATCTGGAAGTCAAGGTTGCATTACTTCTGTGCTTTAGAGGAGTGGTGCCGCAGGGGTGCGGCAAGCTACAAAAGGTCATTGTTAAAGAAGATGGCTGTTCACTAAGTGTTGTATGCAAGCAAACCAGTGAAAGTTAATTGGAAGGAAAAACTCTGATTCTCAAGCAACAAGGATAACAATAGTTTTGAGAAAATTGTGATGCAAAACCTATATAAGAGTTTAGGGAGTTTTACAAGGAGCTAACAGCAGCAGGAGCCACTCCACACAGACTTGTCCAAGACATAGGATGCAACTGTTGTTTCCTTCAGATCAAGAGACAACTTCAGGAGACTCTTACCTGGACTAAGGAGAAAAAAAGACTGGACTGTTGCTCAACAGTCTGGTATTACTGTGCTTGATTCACCAGCAAACTGGCCTGACCTTGACCCCATGGAGGATCTGTGGTGCATTATCAAACATTAAAAGCTGAGAAACATCAGACTTAAGAATGCAGATGAGCTGAAGTCACCAATGAAGCAACCTGGAGTTCCTTGACACATCAGCAGTTTCACAGGCTGATCACCTCCGTGCCATGCGACACTGATGCAGTAATTCATGCAATAGGAGCTGTGGCCAAGTTTGAAGTGCATTTACTGTATAGTGCATGGACACATTTTCAGCAGTCTGACATTCTTGTGTTTAAAAACATCTGTTTTTTTCCAGTTGAACTTAAGTGCTATCCTATTTTCTGAGAAACTGAATTTGGCATTTTCATGAGCTGAAAGCTATAATCTTTAAAATAATCAGAAATAAGGAGTGGATTTTTCTTTTTTAATTGAATTACATTTTCTTTTCTGTGACATTCTTATTCATTGAGATGCATTTAATTTACTTAAATTTAATAAAAAAATAGCTTATTAATCCAAAAGGTAAATTAAATCTGTTCCTAAATAAAACTCTCGAAATTGTGATATAGCTTTGGGGGTTGGAGTGCCAATTTGCCATTTGGTGACCCCTTACAAAACTTTCTACAGGTGACTTTGTTTCTAACATTTTCACCCATTCTGATTGTCAGAAGACAATAGAATAGAAATAGATTAGAAATAACCTTTATTATCCCACAGTGGGGGAATTCAGGTGTACCAGCAGCAAAGTGACAGGTAAATCAAAGCATGCAGATTCACACCAAGGTGAAAATATAAACACAAATTAAGAATAAGAGACTGTACAAGAAGAACAAATTTACAGCATAAGAAGTAAAATACTGCACAGTAATTCAAAATAGCATACACAGATTCAAAAACATATAACTCACTGTAGGGTAATTTACAAATGTACAAAATTCGCATGGATATTTGTGCATAAAACACAACAACAGACTATTTACAAGAAATGGGAAAAAAAATGTGCAAATAACAGTAGGGATGTAAACAGACTATTGAGTCTGTTGGGAGAAGTAATGATTATAAAGTCTAAGAGTTGCTGGGAGAAAGGATCGGCATTAACGTTCCTTTATGCACATAGGATGCAGGAGTCTGCCCCTGAAGCTGTCCAGTTCTGCAACACCGCCATGCATGGGGTGAAAGACATTGTCCTTCTATATCCGTCCACCTGCGCTGGGTCGAGGGGGCAACATAGGACAGAGTTGGCCTTCCTGATGGACTTAACAGCTTAATTTCAGCTGTAGACAAGCTGCTACTCCAACATACTACTCCACAGAAGATGGCACCACAGAGTAAAAAAGAAGTCTTCTTGAGTGCCACATACACTCCAAAAAGACCTCAGTCTCCTCAGTAGGTAGAGTCTGCTCTGACCCTTCCTGTAAAGAGCATCAGTGTTGTGGCTCCAGTCTAGTGTGTTGTCCATCTCAACGTCAGTTCCCTGGATGTTCACCGCTGTCAGTGTGGTGGGTCTGCAACTGCGGAAATCCACCCCCAGCGGGTTTTCCCTGCGTTGATCTGGAGATAAGACAACAGTCATATTTAATAATTTAGAATATGCGCTCCGATGAGGCTCATTTGTCAGATTAAAAGTACTTTTTGAAAATAAGTGTTAAGTAGGTGTTAAAAAAAACTTTTTTATTTACCCAAAATTCTGTATTAAAAATGTTTTTTTGTTTTTTTTTGGTCTGATGTAATATCCTAATCTGAAATGTCATGTCCTTGATGCATGCGGTGGAGAAGGACAAAACAGCAGCAGGACATAGGTAGGCGCATGGTGGACGGCTAAATTTTGTTAAACAACTAAAACTTACAGGAAGGAAAACTCAGGAACCAGGAGTAACAGCAAAGCAGGATGAACAGCAAAGCATCAGACGACCCGACAATGAAGGAACAGAAATACCCGGACTTAAAATACAACCGAGGACATGAAAAACAGGTGGGTGCAATTAAAAGAAAAGACAGGAGCGGATCATGACAGTTGTGATGAAAATCGTCATAATTTACAGATGTAACAGATGAAACCCACATTATGTGAGTAATTCTCCTATATATGGTGTTTCACTTAATAAATTGATTTACTAAAATAAATTAAATTTTCAGTAGGATTCTAATTGAATTAATATGACTGTTAGGCTTCAGAAGAAAATAATATCAGTAAGAATGTGCCCTTAATGTGTGTAAGTATTCAGAACAAAACTAAAGATAATAAAAATGCACCTCTTTCAAACTTTTACTTTCTTTTTCGACAACACGCCGCATAATTCACTATACATAGCGGATAGCACCCAGAGTGGCGTGCAGACTTTCAGGCGGGCTGTTGTAGCCTGAAAGTTGAGCTGCCCGTCAACCATGAGATCAACAGCTGCGGCTGCTCCCGCTGCTGGTCAATAAGCGCTCCTGCTGCCGCTGCTGTTCAGTTTGACTGATCAATTAGTCGGGCATGTTAATGTGAATCCTACAGGATGCTGATTGGTGAAATATGTTTATGCTAATCATGTGGGCCAGGAGCAAAGAGCAGCATGGTTTAACTGCTTGCTGTAGTTAAGGTGAAACTGTCAAGTTTAACCTGGTGGTTATCTACAGCTTGCCATACATTTGACGTTGCAGATATGTACTGTGATAATAAACGGTGTATATGGGTATTTTGCTGAGCTGCCAGACCTCAGCCCCCACATGAAGCTCAGATCAGTGGTTACATCAGCACAATCAGCAGATTTGGAGCTGTGAAGGCAGCAGTTGGGTTTTTCTCGTGGTAGATTAAGTTATAAACTGATAAGGGTGTGTTTTAGGTCTGATAATGTTTGTTTGTTCAGTCAGGCTTTAATATCCTGTCTGTTTTCTGTTATGTTTTAGTTTTTGTGATTTCCCAGTTGGCTGTGACTCGCAGAAAGGCCATCACAGTTTAATTTATGCTCAGTGGATTACAATTGGCCCAGGTGGTCCCTCTTTATGGATGCTTCGACATCATTACTACTCATTTACTGGCTCAACTAGTGGTGTCATCTCGTTTTTCCCTTTACTATGTTTTAATTTTCCGACAGACAAGGGCATCCCCAGGAAGTTTTGCAAGAAGTGACTAGATAGGAGCCACCAATATATTTAACGTTTTTGCTTTTACTGTGTAAAAGGAATGAAACAAGAAGTGTGAACAAATGAAAAGAAAACAACAAACTAGCCCCTGCATGCACACAGTTGTGTGAAAAAATTAGAACACGCCTTTAAATATTCATTTTGAGTCCCCAATTTCATACTAGAGTGGATGAGGATCCATGAAGAGGGTAAGGGAGGTTAAAAATATATTTCAAAGCTCTAGAACTACAGCAAAGAGTGAGATCTTGGGGTTACCAAGTCTCAGTGGCCACCATTAGATGCTGTCTTCATGCCAGCCGGTGGTTACGTAGTGATGCCAGACAAAAACGTTTTCTCCTCTACCATCACAAAGGTAAACATATGGAATTTACTAAAATTGACTTTAAATAAAACCATTTGGTTAGATGAGACAAAGATTGGACTTGTTGGGAACCGAACTTCAGGTTGGTTTGGTATGAAACAAAGGATGATATGTGGAAAATAACCTCATGCCCCCTTTAAGTATGTTGAAGGATCTGTTTGTTTTCAAATGGTCAGAATCAGAGACAAGATGAAGCCCAGGTGGACTCCAACCCGCAGGGGGAAATAAATTACTTTGCGCCAGGAAGGAAGACAAAGCACACAAGGACCTAGAAGGCTCCTAGGTCCCCAGTATTTCCTCAGCACCTGACCACAAAATATCTTGACAGGCTCAGTTCTAAGCCGTCTCCATATCCATAACCAGCATTAGGACCAGACAACCAAATGTCTATGACCCTCTGTGTAATTTCACATGGGTAAAGATCTGGTTCACTGTTCTCCAGCCAGAGCCAAAGCACCACTGCTGCATCTCATGAATCTGTTGAAGCCTCCTTTTCGACACCATACAATAAGCTTTCCCACAGAATGTAAGTAGAGTACTGTCTCAATAACTGGAACATACTCTCTGGTCCCCTTTCGTACAAACTGAGACCACCGACCCAGTCTGCCATTCTACAGACTGTGTCCAAATCTTCTATGTGACATTTTAGAGCCATGTCAAACCAAGATGGTATCCAAAGCCCCTCAGCATCTTTAGCATCTCGGGCCTCATCATCTCCACCCTTGGCGCTCTGGATACATAAATCTATTTTAAAACCTCAGCGACCTCTGCCTGGGTAATAGTCTTTGACAAAGTAACCAGATTTGATCTGCAGTATATTTTTTCAGAAATTCCTTCCAGGCCAAGCTAAGATCTTTCTTCATAGCTCCTCCAAATTCCTCCCATGCCAGAGTTTGCTTGCACAGAAGCCACAAACCTTTAGGCTACCCAGTACCATTCTGCTGTGCAATGAGGAAATCTCGAAGGTCCTTCTCTGTATGTTCCAAAATCATGAAATATTGGGGCAATATACGTAATTAACTGCAGCAAATCCTATAGATTGCTCACATTTGATTTTGTTACAAAGTTTTAAAGTTGTTTTTTTCGATAAAAGGGTTGACATTTTCAGAAATTTTAAGTATATAAGTGTGCTACTGTAATAAAAGATACATTAATTCAAAGGCTTTTTTCACATCTTTTCCTGAGGATGACAATAGCTATGACCATCACTGAACGACAGATCATGTCACACAGGTTCAACCCATGTCCCATGGGTTTGCCCACCTTTTTGGACACCCAGATTGTTTCCATGACTTCATAAGTGAGATAAACAGTCTCTGCTATATCACAAAATACCAGTTTGGCTCAGTCTTGGTTTACACCTCCACAGAAAACATTATTTTTTTCCCCCACTGCGATTATCCCTGCGTGATTGGATCTGAGCGGGCGAGGGCAGCCGGCATGCATGAGCCTTGAATAATTCAGCCTGCTTATTTACATGGGCTTTGCTTACACTGAAGCTGCATCTGCTAGTCACACCGCTGTTAAACACACCCATGATTATGACTTGTGCCTCACCCCACAGCATTACGCGCTTGTATTAAATACCGACAGATTTTTGA
Organism: Crenichthys baileyi; assembly: GCA_036173005.1. Taxonomy (NCBI): domain Eukaryota; kingdom Metazoa; phylum Chordata; class Actinopteri; order Cyprinodontiformes; family Goodeidae; genus Crenichthys; species Crenichthys baileyi. The sequence continues at coordinate 552,018 of JAHHUM010000866.1, forward strand.
GGAGAGTGTGCATGCATTTGTCAGGCAGCAACACAGAATATTTAAACTCTATGTTTGGGGGTGTTAACGTGTGTGTGTGTGTGTGTGTGTGTGTGTATGTGTGTGCATGTGTGTTTGTGTGTTTTGCTCCCACCATGGGCGGTGCCACTATGAGCAGTGTTACTTAAAGAAGATGGATGTCACAGAGTGTGTTGCCCTCTGGCTCCAGTATAGACTTATGACAGTCTGTTTATCATCAGAACCAGTTTACTGTTGCTTTTGCATAATGATCCTGTTTAGATGGATATTTTCTTAGTGTTTCCAAATGCTTTGAGTCATGTATCATGCCCTGTCTCAGTGGCTCCCATGAGCACATTGCATCTCCTTGTTTCTAATACACACAAATGTATTTTAAGCACATTATAATAGCAAAGTTCTGTTGTGAGAATGAAATTTCTAGGAGAGCCATGAAAAACATTATATACTTTGCTGTCAATAAGTGTTTGCTTCATTTCATACAAACATATCCAGAGTAATTACAAAACGTACTTTTTAAAAGATGATTTCATTTATTAAGGGGGAAAAATCTGTCTTATCTAATAACTAGTTTTGCCACACTTTGAGAGCAACACCTCCACCAAGTGACTGTAATACGAGGCTATTATCTTTTAGAGGTAGAGTTGCTGTTGTGTTTGTCGTCCTGCTGCATAACCCAGGAGCACTTGAATGTATCATCACAGACTTATTTTGTTGTTGTCAAGTAAAGAGCAGACCTTATCGCTGCTTCAATTATTGCAAGCTGTCGTGGTCCTGAAGAAGCCCCAGCCCATCACACTATTCCAACCTAGTTTCACTGTCGGTGTGATTTTTCTTTTTCGGAAATGCTGCGTTGGTCCTATGTCAGATGTCACACCTTCCATAAAGTTCAACTTTTGTCTCATCAGGCCACAGAATATTTTCCCCAAAGGCCTAGGGATTGTCAATGTGTTTAGTTTTTTTGGCAAATGTGAGACCTTTGGTCCATTTTCTTGCTATTTTTCATAGAAAGATAAGAACATAAAAGATAATAGCTGAATCATGAACACTGACCTTAAATGCAGCAGTTAACACCATGCAGTGCTTTAGACATTGTTTTGGGTTGTTTTGTGACCTCCTTGACGAGTTGTCAAAGCGCTCTTGGAGTAATTTTGGTAGGCAGTCAAGTCTTGTAAAGGTTTACCAATATGAATAAATTATTCCTTAAAAAACATTTTTATTTTTAATTTTCACATTGCACTTAGCATCTCTACAAGGTATTAATCAAGAAAATGTCATAAAACACTTGGAAATATGTGCTGTGGACTTGATGTTAAAAAACAAGGGTAGAAAAACTAAAAAATAACATAAAATGACTTATATGAAAAATTATATTATATATATATATATAATATATATATATATATATATATATATATATATATATATATACATATACACACAAAACCTTAATGTTTGTAATTGAGCGCAGACTTAGTTTTGTGTTTCTTTAGTTTATTATTTTTTCATTTCCAGTTTTTTCTATTGCTGTTCTATGTATTTAGTTTTGTGTTTGGGGGACCACACTTTTTGTCCTGTTTAGTATTTTGTTATGAAAAGGAGATGTGTAAAAGTATTTTTTAACTCATAATGTTGATTGTTCTCAACTGTGGCTCCATCTTCCTGGAACATTTTACAGCAGGATCTGAAGTTGTCTAGTTTAATTTGATTGGTCTTGAAAGTTCTGTAAAAAATTTTATTACGTGTTTTTAGCATCACAAAATGCTCAAATAGGAACATTGTTTTGGATTTTACTATACCTAATGTACCTGATAAAATCTTACCATGCTCCAAATAATTTAATCAGCTCAGTTTGATTTACTGTTTGATTTCACTGGAGTCGCTTACACCTTAAAAATTACTTTGAAACCCTTTCCAGACTGATGTGAATGACTTTGTTTTTCCTGTTTTTTGAATTCATTTAGGTCAAGACATGTGTTGCTTTTAGCCCACTTCATGCTGTCAGACAGGTTCTACTGAAGTGATTTCTTGATTCTAGGTCAGGCAGTAATCGGGCTAGTGAAATTCAACAGTTTGAACAGTTTTTTTTCCATTAAATAAAATACTATTTTGAAAACTGCATTTTATATTTGCTGAGGTGGTCTGTGTCTGGTGTTAAATCAGTTTATTGATCTGAAAGAAGTGTAGAAAAAAGCAGAAATAGAATAAACCTGTAAGGGGGAAATTATATTTTTCACAGAGCAGCAAAAACTTTCTGTGCATGTGGTTTTCATTGCCATATTGACACAGCTTCTGTTGGGTTCAATTGTAGTCTATAATTCTTTGAGGAAATCTGCACATGCTGGCTCCGGAAACACTCACAGAGTCTCACCATGTTCAGGCATGCTTTGTCTGTTTGTACTTTGTTTTTCAATTAGCCTGCAAATACCAAATACCAGTGAGCGCACACAAAACAAACAGGAAAACACAAAAAAAACCCTAAAGAGAATAAAACAAACACAAAAAATTAGCAGAGAGTTAGCAGAACAAGCAAAAATGAACCATTTTCACCTTTCTAAAGAAAATTCAGGATTCAGATTTTTGTTAGAAATACACAAAGTGTTAGCAATCTGTTTTGACCCATAACGTCCCCGAATTAATCCTTCCAGGAAACAACTTTTGTTTGTATGTCTCCAAGGGGAAGGGCATGCCGCAGAAAGAAAAACAAACTCAGAACTTGTATTTCCTGCATGCCATGGTACATAAGTGTACTTCTGAGTGTTCACAGATGACTTTGGGGTTGTCATGTACCTACATGCAGGTGTGCATTCTCACATGGGAGTTTCACATGGTCCATTTTATTTGCCTGCAGAAGAGACTTTTCATTTGTTTGACTGATGTTGTTTTTGGGTGAAGTGGAGCAAAAAAAAAAACGGAGGACAGAAGTCTCCGTGAGGAGATGTCTGATGGAGTAAAACTGTAAGCCTGAGATGATAGAGTGGTCCTGAGGAAGACTAATCTTTACCCATGATTAGATTCCATCATTTACATTAATGTTTCTTGAAAGGATGAAAATCATCAAAATCTTGTCACTTTTTTATGGAATTTCTCCTCTGTTTGAATTTGCAGGAATAGTAAGACTCTCAGAATGTTTTAACACTGATCAAACTCTGTAATCTATCAGTCACTGTTGCAAGGAGGCCTGTTCTTAAATTACATTGAGAAAACTATCCTGGGATGAAAAGGTCTGTTCCTCGAAAACAGACCAGACCTGCTAAGATCATTTAGACCATAAAGTAATGTTCTCAGTATTATCAGTTTAATTTTGGACAAAACATACATCTTAAGGGGCTGTCACAATGTTTCTCATCTTGCCAGCTTGTCGGTGTATGAAAAATGTAGAAATTTGTCTTACACGAGTCATAACGTTAAGAAATTGAGCACATTTAGTGAAACATCAATTCCTACACAATTTATGAAGTACTTGTCAGGACAGAGTGCCGCAACATCATCATCATGTTTTTTTATTTATGCTTAATAGGTTAAGTTTATAAGTGCTCCCAAGTGCTCCAATAAATATTAGCCGATTTAATTAGAAAAAAGGTCAGACTGCCCCCTGTTGGTGCCACTTCAAGTGTTTAACAAGCTGAGGTGAGGGAATCTTTGTTTTTGCCGACTGAGCTTCTGCACAGCATTTCAAGAGATTAAGTATTGTTAATGTCAATTATCTGCTTCAATATTTGAGCAGCACCAAATCCTGTTGCAACTGTGCATATGTGCAATGTACAGGACATTTCTAGGTTGCCTGGCTTTTGCTATCTTCAAAAAAATCCATTGAGAGACTGGTTTAGCTGGAAATCAAATTGTGTTCATTGCAGTATCAGATGCATGAAAATGCAACGCTTGATGTTGTTTACTTAAAGGTCGCATATGTTTGTATGCCAAGGCAGATACATAATAGTGTGACAAAAATATTTAATATAAGTGTTTAAGGAGGTGATTACTGTATGGCAAAACAAGGGAGTGATTATTACTTGCAAGTTGCAGCTGTGGGTAAAAGCATTTAGCTGACAATGGTTTGGGAATGACACTAAATGAATACACAGAAAACTGGGAGATTAACTATGCACAAGTGAACAGTAAGACCAGGGTATCTTTTAAAACTCCACCCTTGATACCTATCCTTTTTAACTTTTTATTTTTACTTACATAAAAACATATAAATTCTGTTTCAGCTCTCTTTAGGTTTCTGATGGGTTCGCCTCCAGGTCTGATAATAGTTTCTGGTGTATTTGCAGCTCCTTGGGAATGCTGCAAATACTCCAGAGTCGAATGATCACCTCATTAAATTCCTTGCAACAGTATTCATACCTCTAGAGCTTTTTCACATTTTGCCACATTACAAGCACAAATGTTGCTCAGAAGTGAAAAAAATAAGGGTTTGATGGTTTTCACAAATTTTTTACTAATAAAGATCTGAAATTGTGATATCAAGTATCAGAGTAAAGAAGTATATCTGGATGGTATATCCAGAGGTATATCTGGATATACCATCCATCCATCCATCCATCCATTGTCAATAATCGCTTGTCCTTGCAGGGCAAGCTGTGGGCAAGAGGTGGGGTACACCCTGTACAATTCGCAATACTTTTTGACCCTCTGATCCCCAAAATGCCATGTGCGGCAGAAAGCTAACACTATACATCACCTTGAACACACAATCCACTGGCTTAAAGATGATGATGGCAGCATCATGCTCTGGGGAATGCTTTTCTTCTCTAGTGAAAGGGAAACAGGTTAGAATGGGTGGAAAGAATGGATGGAGCTAAATACAGGGCTATGTCAGAGGCAGGAACAGGGAATTTGCTCACAGTTAATGTGAAGATGGATGGAATACCTGGCAATCCTGTAAGAAAACCTGTTAGAGGCTGCAAAAGACTTGACCGGGCAGAGTTTCAACATTCAGCAGGACAACAATAAATGATGAAAGTACATTCATGTATTAGAATGGCCTATTCAAATTCTAGACCTAAATCCAACTGTGAATACGTGGCAAAACTCGAACATTTCTTCTTGCAAACATTGTCCATACATTTTCCTGACTTCACAGTTATGCACTATTTTTTGTTGATCTTTCACATAAAATACAAATAACTTACACTGAAGTTTGTGACTGTACTGTGACAAAATCTGGAAAAGTTCAAGGAATATGAATACTTTTGCTACGCACCCTACCCACCTTTTATAACAATTTACATTTTGAGTCATATAGACACAGTAAAGTAGTTGAAGTTATTTAAGTCTGCATATAGTTGGCTTTCATAACAATCTTTAACAATCTATTTGCAGTTGCAAGTGAATTTCTTTCTAAACCTCAAAACAAATGACATGCAGTGTGTTAGATATGCATATCCTTTTTCTGTTACCTGTTATTTCTGTTCCTAGTTTTTCACATTCACTAAAGTTGAACATTTGAACTTAGGAGTAAAGAAGTGTGAACCTAACATCACTCTATGACTTTACTTTTAACCTAATTGACTGTTATATCCTTATTCAAGAGGCCACTTTAAATAAGAAATGAAAGAAAATGACACTTCTTTACTAATGTTTCCAATATGGCAAATTTTACATTGAAACTGTTGTCCTTTGTGCTGCACTCAGTCAATTTTAGTTGTCCTTAAAGCCCCCTGAATATAAAACTAACTTGAACTGAAACAAGACAATAAAGGAAGCACTAAAGGTCGATTTATTTTGACCCATCAAGACTATTTCTTTCAGTCAGGAAGTCTTCCAAGTCAAAAGCTGCAACCCACTTCTAAAACTGTCAGTTTGACAATCAGACACTATTTTTAATAAGATGAAAGGGAGATGTGACAGTAGGGGTCTTAACAATTTGTTCTGCTGTCCTGGTATTTTACCCTTCAGAAACAGAAACATGTTAATCTTTACACATGGTGAGACTGTGGATGCAGTTTGTGTCGACATTTAATTTCTCCGTTATACCTTTTAAAAGGTGAAAATATTGTTTAACTTTGTATGCTGTGGTGTTTGTACACGACTCCCATCTTTAGTTGCTGCACAGCTTCTGAGTCCGTAGACATTATAGACACCAGAGTTCCCGACGAAAATGCCCTGTAATCGGTACAGAATAATATCGCGCTCAGTATCAGTTTTCTCTGTCAAACATTTACCTTGGGAAATTTAGCTGCTACAATGGCTCAGGATTCAAATAACCAAAGTTCTTTGTTTGAGCAGAAAGAAATCTGATCCAGCTGCTGCTCCAGTTCTTGGAAGACAATGGACGACTAATGGATGATACGTAACCTCACGCGGTCTTTTGTCCCTGACTCACTGCTTTCTGTCTCGCTTTTTTTCCTCTTCAGACAGTTTTTTTCTTAATTCCTCTGCCGCTGTTCTATTCATGATGTCTGTCCTTTTTCTCATTGTAAACCAGCCGGCATCAGACTCTCCCAGACTGAGTTCCACACTCTATCCTTCACCACATTGGCTTTCTCCTCTAAAATAAATGAGCAGCAGTTGATGTGCTGTTGGTGGTTTTCGCTTCATCCAAGTCTCCTCCTCACCTTCATGTCAGTCTCACATAAATGGCATGGCAGCCAGGCAAAAGCATTGCTCCAAAGACAGCTTCAGAGTCTGGCCTCTGGACCGTGTCTCTTTGCTGTAGCGGACGGTGACAAAGACTCAGTTCAGTCATGCAATGAATCATCTGAGAACATGATCAACGAATACTTGCAGATCGCTCATATAAGTGTACGGTGGTTGCTGATTGGGCTTGTTTGTGACTCCTGGCAAATTCACCGTCTATTTCACGGGAGAGTCAGAAATTTCCATGCAATGTTTAAAAGAATGAGGTGAAAAAGGAGCAGAGCTTTGAATCTTTAGGAGGGAGCAAATAACCAGCCACTTAATTTATAAAGCAATGGACCTCTTCATTTGCTTGATTACACAAATAATAAATCAACCAATCAAATGGCAATAACTCAATGCATTTAGATGTCTAGACGTTGTGAAGATGGCTTGCTGAAGTTCAAAGTGAGCATCAGAATGGAGAAAAAATCAGAATCAGAATCAGCTTTATTGCCAAGTTTGTACATACAAACAAGGAATTTGACTCCGGTACACTTTGCTCTTTGGTTTTTGTTTTTGCACCACTAAAAAGTAGATTTAAGTAACTTTTAATGCAGCATGTGTTTCGGTGCCAGACTGGTTGAAGTATTCAGAAGCTGCAGATCTACTGGGATTTTTATACTCAACCAACTCTCAGATTACCAGAAAATGGTGTGTAAAAGGGGAAAATATCCAGTTAGCAGCAGCTGTTTGGATAGAAATCTCTTAATATCAGGGGAGAATGGGGGGACTGGTTGATGGCCACTTCAAGTGGGGTCAGGGACCATGTCACAAAGCTCAAATCATGTCAAACTGGTTTCTCAAACAGAACAATGAGTTCGATGTACTCCAATGGCCCCCTCAGTCACCAGTTCTTAATCCAATACTGAGATATGGTGGAGTAAGAGATGCGTATAAGGGATGTTCAGCCAATAAATCTGCAGCAACTGCGTGTTGCCATCATGTCGATAAGGACAGAAATCTCCGAAGAATGTTTCAGATACCTTCTGAAGGTGAAAGGGGGTCCAACCCCGTACTGGCAAGGTGAGTCTAATAAAGTGGCCGGTCAGACTTAGTGTATTAAATGAAAGAAATGATTATTTGAAATATTTCTTAATGGAAATATTGAGAAATTGAGGATGTTTCAATCAGTTTAACGTGCAATTTACTATGAAAAAATGGTCTGTTTTCACACTCTTCTAAAGATGACTCCTGAGGATAGATTCCAGTTTTGATATTTTTTTAAGTGGCAACTGATTTTACAGCTTTAAACCAGAACACCATAAAGAAGATGGAAGAAAATGTCCTGAGGTATCTACTACAGAATTATGTTGCGTGATGGTGTGTGTGAATGCACTTAGCACTCACAGTAAGGTGAAGATGATCTGTTGTTTAGGAGCTACAAAAATGGACAGTAGAAGACTGGTGTAAAGTTATTTTCTCTGATGAATCCTCCTTCTGATGGTTTTGGTCATCTGGAAAATAATTTCTCCAGAGATGGACAAAAAAATTAATTCCATGAATCTTGTGTTGTGCCAGGGCTCCTTTTAAATTTTACATAAGACGACTCCAATGAGCAAAGAGTGGGATCAAACCTTCCTCCAAGAACGGCTCCTACCAAGCATCTAGGTACAATTTGATGACACTCTAGATCTTCTACAATGATGTACTGTAGTACCGCATCATATCAAATGATGATAAAAGATTTGGAGCTGTGTCCACCCAACTCTCCATATCTTAACGATCTTGAGATCTTTGGTCAGTTCTAAAAAACAGACGCCAACGAATTGTGATCAACCCTAAAACCTTATAAGACAAGAATGGCTTTTCATCAGTCTGGATATGACCCAAACGTTGAGATCCAGCATGCCAGATGGATTTGTTGAAGCTGTAAAGAAGAACAGATTGTTATGTACAGAGTTTTCACAAAAAAATTATAAACTTAAAAATTTATGAAATGTTTTAACTGTTCTCCAGAAACATGTCAAAAACAAACATAAAAGTTTGAACTTATAAACACATTTGTATCTCAACTTTGGAGGTTGAATTTAGCTGAAGGTGCTTTTGTATTAAGAATGGTAAAATGATGTACAACCAATGTTTTAAAAACCATGAACTTACCTCCTGATCAGATATAAGCCGGTTAGTTTCCGTCATTACTTTCCATAACCTGCTATACCTGTTTGACCGTCCTGTTGCTTTCCAAGCTCACTATTATTACGTGTCTTTATCGTTCTCAGTGTCCTCCATTTTCTTTAAGGTGTCAACATTTCTAAGTTCTTGTTACAATAAATTATCATGATTGAGGGGTCGATCTACACTATGACAGACACGTCATCTATCTATCTATCTATCTATCTATCTATCTATCTATCTATCTATCTATCTATCTATCTATCTATCTATCTATCTATCTATCTATCTATCTATCTATCTATCTATCTATCTATCTATCTATCTGTCTGTCTGTCTGTCTGTCTGTCTGTCTGTCTGTCTGTCTGTCTGTCTGTCTGTCTGTCTGTCTGTCTGTCTGTCTGTCTGTCTGTCTGTCTGTCTGTCTGTCTGTCTGTCTGACACACAACCTTCAAAGTCCAGTCCACAGGCTTCATACAATATCTGACTGACGTTACTTTAGCTTCAGAAAATGCTGCTGCACATGGATTCTGGACTGCAATAATTTCCCCTTGAACTATTTTACTTCCTGTTAGTGGTTCCTTATCAGATGTAGAGAGAAGATAAACCTGATCCCACGATGGATTTTGAAATATGGAAGCCAGAGTGCTTCCATTGCTCTCCTCCCTGAAAGCCTCCTCTGCCTCCTAAGTATAAGCAGATTAAAGTTAATGATCTAAAGTGAATTAGATATTTAATCATCTTATCATCTTAGTGTGGTCAGGTCATAATACAGCACTGATCTGAAATCCCATCTGTTTGACAGAGCGCAGCAGGGGCACAATAAGCCATATTTAGGGGTCAGTTTGTAGCCTTTACTAAATCAGTTTGGAAATTGAGAAATTAAATTCATTCCTGTGTTTTTTTCCTCTTGTCTTCTCTGCTTTAGTGTGATTCAAAAATCGCATGATTGAGGACATAGAGTCCACATGTAATGCAACCGAGTTGACCTCAAAAGATAGAAAAATAGCCTGAGTGATACCCCCATTGATTTATCTCATTTTCTTCCTCCCTTTTTATATTATTCTTTTTTCTTCAAGAAAAGCTCTCTTGATCACCACCTCTGCTGCACTCTCTGTCACCCTCCAGCTGAACTCTCACTGATTGAGGTGAGAGCACTGAGACTTTGCACACTTCGTTGCTCTTCACACACACACACACACACACACACACACACACACACACACACACACGCACACGCACACAAACACACACACACACACATTTGGCGTGATTTCCCCCGTTGAGTCTCTTTTTCTTCCCAACAGAGTTAAGGTGTCCTCTTTAGCTGTCTCTTAATCCTAATTTCACTGCACCACTTCATCTTCTTGAAGTTCTAGATTTATCCCCAACTGCTCAGGTTCTACTTTTCTTTTCCCAGCAGAGTCTTTCTTTATTAAGTTTGAAAAATGCACAGTAGAAACCTGGTCTGATCTGGAGAAACGGCATCCATCCCACTTTGGATGGAGCAGCTCTTCTTTCTAGGAATCTGGCCGAATTTATTAGTTCTCCAAAACTCTGACAACCCAGGGTTCAGACCAGGAAGCAGGGTCGTAGTTTAAAACTCCTCTCTGCAGCTTCTGTACTGCTACCCACCAATTACCCTATTAAGATAGTGTCTCGCCCACGGCCAAAATTGAATAGATTAAAAATTATCTAAAAAGAGGAAATCAGGAAAATCTAATAAAAATAAACACAACTCAGACCAAAAATAAAAATAAAACTATTAAATGTGGCTTACTGAACATAAGATCTCTCTCTTCAAAGACTTTGCTAGTTTTAGTCCCAGACCAATCAATAGCTACAACTCTTTTATATATTTAATCCTCAGTTTTCCTCATCCAAATTGCAAAGCACTAAAACCACTTCTGTTTGTTGTTTTGTACCGTCCACCAGGCCCTTACTCTCAATTTTTAGATCAGTTTTCAGACCTTTTATCTGATTAAGTGTTAAATACAGATAAAGTTATTATAGTGGGGGATTTTAACATTCATGTTGACACTGAAAGTGATAGCCTAAATATAGCCTTTAATGGTATCTTAGACTCAATTGGCTTTACTCAAAACATTAACAAACCTACCCACGTTTGTCTTCATTCTCTGGACCTTATGCTGACATATGGCATTGAGTGTAAAGACATAACAAAATTTTCTCACAACCCTGTGCTCTCTGACCATTTTTTAATAACCGTTGAGTTTAATTTAACAGAGTACTCCACACCTGAAAGAAAATTTCATTATAGTAGATCATTATCAGACAATGCTGTAACAACCTTTAAAGAATCTGTTCCACTTTTAATTTCCTCATTATCACAGAAAAACAGAGTGGAGGGCAATAATTTTGTTTCTTCCCATTCACAAATTGATTCTCTTGTTCAGAGTGTTACTTCATCATTGCGTGGTGCATTAGACAATGCAGCCCCCTTGAAAAAGAAGGAAATTATTCATAGGAGGCTGGCTCCCTGGTTTAATTCAGAGCTGCGTACTTTAAAGCACAATGTTAGAAAATTGGAGCGAAAATGGCGCTCTACACACCTAGAGGATTCCTACTTAATCTGGAAAAATAGCCTACTGTTGTATAAAAAGACACTTCACCAAGCTAGAACAGCTTATTTCTCATCCTTAATAGAAGAGAAAAAGAATAATCCTAGGTTTCTCTTTAGTACAGTTGCTAAACTTACACAGAGTCACAGCTCTGTTGAGCTATCCATTCCCTTAGCTCTCAGCAGTCATGATTTTATGGGATTCTTCCAAAATAAAATTGATTCTATTAAGAAAATCTTTGACATACTCCCGAAGATGATTACTTCATCCTCAACAAGTGAGACAACATTGGAAGTAACTGTAGAACCTGATCTGTGCTTAGACTGCTTTGATCCTGTGGAGCTTCCTGAGTTATCAGAAATATAGCTTCATCTAAACCTTCAACTTGTATGTTAGACCCAATCCCAACCAAATTATTTAAGGAAGTATTCCCTCTGATTACCAGCCCCATTTTAGATATGATTAATTTATCTTTAGTAAATGGGTATGTACCACAAGCTTTTAAGGTAGCTGTAATTAAACCTTTGCTTAAGAAACCTTCGCTTGATCGAGATGACTTAATAAATTACAGACCGATATCCAATCTTCCATTCTTATCTAAAATTCTTGAGAAAATAGTTGCTAATCAAATGTGTGAGCATTTACACAGCAATGACCTGTTTGAAGAGTTTCAGTCAGGTTTCAGAGCTCATCATAGCACTGAAACAGCTCTGCTGAAAGTCACTAATGATATTCTTATTGCCTCAGATAATGGACTTGTGTCTGTACTGGTTCTGTTAGATCTCAGTGCTGCATTTGATACAGTCGATCATAATATTCTCTTAGAAAGGCTGGAATATGCTGTAGGGATCAGGGGAACAGCGCTAGGCTGGTTTAAATCTTATTTGTCTGACAGATTCCAGTTTGTTCATGTAAATGATAAATCATCTTTAAACTCCAGGGTTAATTGTGGAGTAACTCCAGGGTTAATTGTGGAGTACCACAGGGTTCAGTACTTGGGCCAATTCTCTTTACTATATATATGCTTCCAATAGGTAAAATTATCAGGCAGCATAGAATAAATTTTCACTGTTACGCTGATGACACTCAGCTTTACTTATCCATAAATCCTGATGAGCCCAACCAGTTAGATAGACTACAAGCATGTCTTGAAGACATAAAAACTTGGATGACTTTAAATTTTCTGCTTCTAAATTCAGACAAGACAGAAGTTGTCGTCTTTGGACCGGAGTCTTTAAAAAAGAAACTGCTTAGTCAATCACTTAACCTGGATGGCATTAAATTGACCTCCGATAATAAAGTAAAAAAAACCTTGGTGTTATTTTTGACCAGGACATGTCATTTAAATCCCATATTAAACAGGTTTCTAGGATTTCCTTTTTTCATCTCCGGAACATTGCCAAAATTAGAAATATCCTGTCCAGGAGTGACGCTGAAAAACTAGTCCATGCATTTGTTACTTCAAGGCTGGACTATTGTAATTCTATTGTAATTCTTTACTATCAGGATGTCCACAAAATGCAGTTAAAAGCCTTTCAGCTGATTCAAAATGCTGCAGCAAGAGTTCTGATGAAAATTAAAAAGAGAGATCATATTTCCCCTACTTTAGCTTCCCTTCATTGGCTCCCTGTTAAATCCAGAATAGAATTTAAAATTCTCCTCCTCACATATAAAGCCCTTAATGATCTAGCTCCAGCTCCATCATACATCAGAGATCTGATTGTTCCATACGTTCCTAACAGAGCACTTCGTTCTCAGACTGCAGGTTTACTGGTGGTTCCTAGAGTCTCTAGAAGTAGAATGGGAGGCAGATCCTTTAGTTATCAGGCTCCTCTCCTGTGGAACCAGCTCCCAGTTTTAGTCCGTGAGGCGGACACCCTGTCTACTTTTAAGGCTAGGCTTAAAACTTTCCTTTTTGATAAAGCTTATAGTTAGAGTGGCTTAGGTTATCCTGAGCTATCTTCCTTATTTTAGCTCCGTCTTCTTCTCCCCTTGTTGGATGGAGTAAGGGGGAGTCAGGTTTAGCCCTAAACCGGCTCAGCTATGGTTGTTGAGGTGGCAAACACACCCTCCATTTCTGCTACCTGTATGTATGACCCCCTCTCTTTTCCAATGGTTATGGTCAATCTGACAGAGAGAGGTATCCCAATCGTTGTGGTTTTTAGTATAACAATGGCCATCAGTGGGCTCTAGATGGACAAACTGTCTACTTTTAAGGCTAGGCTTAAAACTTTCCTTTTTGATAAAGCTTATAGTTAGAGTGGCTTAGGTTATCCTGAGCTATCTCTGTAGTTATGCTGCTATAGGCTTAGGCTGCTGGAGGACATAATGACCACTTTCACCCTCTTCGCTACTTTCTCACACTACTTTTCAATTTTGTATTATTTGCTGTTATTTCAGCTTTTAACTTTTTTTCGTTCTCTCTCTTTTCTCTTCCTAGAAGCTACACCTGGCCTGACTCTGTGTCTACCTGTAACACCTTTCTGGAGAGGGGAATCCTCCAAGCTTCTGCTGGCAACAACTTAATGCTCACCCTCTACTGATGATCCACATGGCCCTGTCTTTCAGTGTTTAACCCTTTCTTTCTCTCTCCTAGACATGGCGATTGACTGAGCTTTTACTGTAACTAACTCTATGTGCTCTCTTCAGACTCTAAACTTGAAACCTGTTAAAAGGGAGTTTTTCTCTCCTCACTGTTCTGCTACATGCATGCTTAAAAGGGAGTTTGTCCTCTCCACTGTCGCTACATGCATGCTCAGTATGAGGGATTGCTGCAAAGTCAACGCCAGTGACTGTCCACTGTCTCTACATGCTCATCCGGGAGGAGTGAATGCTGCAAGTCACTGACTGGATGCAATCTGCTGGGTTTCCTTAGATAGAAAAACTTTTTATCCAATTTGAATAAATAACAGAATCTGACTGCACTGTTCAATGATTAAGATTAATTGGAATGTATGTACCTGACTTTTGTGAAGTGCCTTGAGACGACATGTGTTGTGAATTGGTGCTATATAAATAAACTGAATTGAATTGAATTGAAAACTGAAGTAATGATTTACCTGCAGTCATCGGGGGCATACAAGTCTTTGAATGACAAATTTAAACACCTCATTTTCCAGGGTGAAGTAGCCTTAATACATTTAAAGATAAAAACTTTATAAAGGTTCTATTCATATCCACATAGGATCAAAATTACACATACAGACCACTAATATTTGGTTAGTTGTCCCTTAGTAAGTTGGACCTTCACCACAGGCTTCTGGCATAATTGTGAAATATGAAGTAAATATAGTGAGTAAAATTAAACTAATGTAGCACCTTTCAATAAATGTTGTGCATATGAAAAAACTAAAAAATATTAAACATCAGTGCATTTGAATAGTTATGCAAAATAGCTTTCAAGCCTAAGAACACTGTACCAGCTGTCAAGCACAGTGTTGGTTGTATCATGCTGTGGCACTGTTTTCTACTGCCAATGTTACAGATGCATCACACAAAGTGGTTAAAAAATGACTACCTCCAAGTTGTTCATCCTTACATCAAATGAACAGCAAGCTGATTGGAACTTGGAGACAACTGGGTGTTTCTGTGGGATTAATGATCCCAACCACATTTAAACTGGCTTTGGAACGGATGAAGCAGCCATAACCCTCCTGAAAGTTTATGAACTGTGGTTAATCTGTCAAGAATACTGTTCTAACATCCAGCCAGAATTATGTCTGGACCTTGTTGATTGCTGCAAAGAGTTTGTGGTTTCTCTGTAAATTGTCAGTCAGTCAGTCATTTTCTACCGCTTCTTCCATAGTGGGTCGCGGGGGAGCTGGTGCCTATCTCCAGCAGTCTATGGGCGAGAGGCGGGGTACACCCTGGACAGGTCGCCAGTCCATCGCAGGGCAACACACAAACAACCATGCACACACACACTCATTCATACACTTATGGGCAATTTAGAGTGACCAAATGACTTCTCTGCAAATTGCTTTATCCAAATACTAGTAGGACTGTTTGTATATATTTTAGCCTGTATGCTTAATTGTGACCCTATGTGTATTAGAGACAATACACAATAAACACAAAATTGTGCACCACTTTTTGTCATTAAATCACAAAAGTTGAATGTTGATATGTGGAAAAAAAAGTTAAACTGAATCGTTTTGTGTATTTTTACCTTAGATCCACCAAAGCTTGCAGTTCCTGACCAAAACCAGCTAACTCCTGATCCACAGCCAGAAATATTTGGTAGCTCTCTTATAGCGAAAGGAAAGAGATTAAGAAAAGACACAAGATTTTTGTTATTGCAAAGATATAATGGCTCCAATAACACAGTTGGGTTCTGAAACAGAAACATTTTGGTTTCATCACAGCACCAAAAGAATGAAAACATCAAGACGACTGCAGTTTGTCAGCCAAATGCCAAGAACAGCATGTTTGTGCCCCCAAATCAGAGCATGTACCTATCACAGTGAGGCAGACTGTCAGTCCAAATTAAAGCACACACATGTGCCTGTAGAGGTTTAAAAAGCATTCCTGGACACAAACCTGCACATTTACACACATCTGTGGAGAGTCCTGCTGGTGCACCAAGTGAATTTGTGTAAATGTCACATTACTGAGGCAGCCAAATGTGCCTTTCCTTAAAAGAAAGCCAGATAAAAGGTCATAAAAAAGGTAAACTCTTCTCCTTTGGGATAGAGAAAGTAAGAATTTATGTTGAAGTTTTGAGAAATATCTGTTATAAAGTTTACTTTATGAACTGCATTCTAATTGTTGATTTACTTTTATGCAAATTCAGTATCAAATAAATTCTGTTTATTTCTCTAAAAATCAATTCAGAACCAAAGCCTTTTTAGTCTGTTTACTTCCTCTGTGTCTCAAAATACTTGAGACACAAACAGGCACAATTTAAATCCAGTTACATCTGTTCTAATTTAATGCAGCTCAAAGCAGTTCCATCATAAACCAGCTCAAAGTCAGATTCTGAGTGTTTATCATTACAAAATCCAAGTTGGTACAAAGGTTTCTAATAAAGGATCTCAGTAGATTGCATCCATTCTTAACTTTGATTCAGTGCCTTGTCCTGAGCAAACCTGCATGTGGAGGTGAGCTTCAGTAGAGGTAGGTGGCCATCTGATCAGACCAGGAATGACTGCTATGGAAATAAAAATCATGAGAGACAATGATAACAGTAATCTGACTGAAGCCTAATCTTAAATGTAGATACTGTCTGCAACCAAAATGGGAACAAGTTTCTCTGGAGAAGAGCCTGATAACTGAAAGCAAACATCACCTTTTCTTGCAAATGTCAGCTTATCTTGCTTCCCACTTCACAGGAGATTAGTATTTCATAAGAAATTAATGATTTTCCCTTCTTCTGCAGCATTTCAGCAACTGACAAAAAAGGAGGGTGATCAAATTTCACTTTAACTTCTCTGTTTAGTGTCTGCAGTGCACACAATTAAAGTAATATTAGGCAATAAGTCCTATTTCATAAAACGGCAAGAAGCTACTCTTTCCATTAAAACAGCAATAAGATGATAATCAAAATGATTTCCCTCCTGCAGATAAAGTAATGAACTTCCTTATTTTCATATGGTTAACTTCACTTAGGCTGGGATTTGCTTATGTTTGCAATCCTGCAGGGTAAAAATACATTTATTTTTGGAAAATCGGTTGGTTGTTTTTTTCATTATATTTATTAATTTCCGATAAAGACAAGACTAAGATTACCTTTTAACTTTTAATATATGTTTTTAATTTCTTGAAACTGCTTTACAGTTTGCTTTACATACAACTAAATGAACATTCAATTCTGTGAAGTACACACAGATTTAGACTGCTTTTGGTCACACTTAAATGTTTCAGATCATCTAGCCAGTTTTAAGATCAGACAAAGATTACCTGATTCAATTCAAGTTTTCAAATGAGGATTTCATGTCAGTTATTAAGGGAAAAAGCTATGCACAGCAAACTCGCCTTACATAGGCTGCAAATTCGTGATCCGTTAAAGCATAATTAACTGTGATTAGCCACATTTTTGGAAAGCACCCAGACCTGTTGAATAAAATAAACACTGATCCAAAGAAATTCAAGAACAGATGAGAAAGCTGTTGACCTCTATTAGTCTGGATAGGGGCACAAAGCCAAAGCTAAGACTTTGGCGAAACACAGTGAGAGTTATCACAAATGGAAAAAAACATGGAACAGTGGGGTAAACCTTCCTAGGAGTGGTCAACCTACCAAAAATACTCCAGGAGCACATCAACGACTCATCCACAAAAGTATAAAATGACCCAGAACAGCATATAAAGTACTGCAGACCTCACTTGCCTTAGTTAAGATTAGTGTTTATGATTGCTGACCAAAGACAACACAACGACCCTTCTCACAAAATCTCACAGAAGAACATCTGGATTTTTGGACTGACATGACAAAAGTGGAACTATTTGAAGGATGTGTGCAGTGGGGGTTATTGCATGAACTGCCAATCCTTCTGCAACCACCCAAAACCAATCAAGATGCAGAAAACTATCTGCATTCCTGGGGCCGCATAAAGTGCAGTTCAAAGCATATAAAAAAGCCTCCCTCTTCTCAACAGCAAGCAAGGGGCACCTACTCCGTAGTGACTGCAACTGCATAAAAGCAATAGAAACCTGAGAGATAAGTTCTATTTTTGCTTGCTTGTGCTCCCCCTTTTTAATGGAGCCATGGGCCACTGCCCCATACGGCACATATGAAAACTGCTGCTGAGTGTATGTCCTGTTACATATGGTGTAAAACTAACTCAACATTTTAGAAAAAGAACATAACTCCTACAGTCAAACATGATGGTGGAAGTGTGATGGTCTGGGACTGCTGGCTGCGTCAGGAGAAGGACGACTTGGTGTAATTGATGGGACCACCAATGCGTGACCTTAAGTTCAAGCACACCTCTGAATGTTCCAGAAGAAGAAAAACAAAATCAAGATTGTTAAATGGCCTAGTCAAAGTCTGGAATTTAGTAAACCTGATATGCTGTGGGATAACTTTAAACAAGTGGGACAATAAAAGCAAAAACAGAAGAGGAAATCTGTTAGGAGGCAAGAACTTTCTCACAGCACAGTATTTTGTGATTTTCCTGGCAGTTTAAATGTGTGCTGAAAACTCTCCATTTTTGCCCTTTTCACTACTCAAAAGAACCCACAATAATAATTTAGTTTGCCCCAACACATCAGAGCCAGTTCACTCACCCATTTCAGTTGTTTGGGGGCTGCCTGTCCTCCTGCCGAGGGCAGAAAGCTGCACCTGTCAGCTGGCAGATGCTCTTTTGGTGCTTGGTATTAAATCAGGCCCTGTTCTTTATCGTCTTCACACATGTGCTGTTATGGTTTCAGTAACTGCCCCTTTGGGTCCACAAGTCCAGGATTCAAATCATCTCCTTTGTGATATTTCATGAATCACTTACTTGGAGTCCCTTTTCCACATGTTCCCATTCGGAAACAGAGTCAGGAGAGAAAACAGAAAATAATACATAAATACTGAGCAATCCAGATCCATTGCACTTCATGCACTGAGAGCGCCTGTTTTAAAAACTTACATTCCGGTACATCCCTAAGAATTATTTAGTCACATTGAGGTGACTTTTAAATCTGTACTAACCTGATGAACAAGCAGGTCTTGTGAGTCAATGAGTCAGAAACTGTTTTCTTTTGTCTAAGAAGTAAGAAGCTCTGCTATGATAGTCTGGTCTACACCTTTGCTTCAGTTGTTTTTGGTCATGGATTTGTATATGCTTTACTAGGTTTTCAAAAAATCATGGGGACTTAAGGTATGTTTAAAAGTTTAGATGCAATCTTAGCCACAATCATAGCCACTTAGATCACATAGTACACTATATAGCCAATAGTATTGGGTCGTCCCACCAAACCAATGAATTCTGCTGTTACAACCACTTCCATGGCTGCAGGTGTATAAAGTTTGGTGTGGAGAAACTTGAATCCTGACTACAACCTTCTTGAACACCTTTGGGATGATTTAGAGCAGAGGCTGCAATTCTGGTTTTCTCATCTAATTATGAACACACTCCTAAACCTTGAGGAAGCTTAGCTAAAGTTGCTGTTGCTGGCAATGGGGGTTTCCATCAACAAATTGTTCATTTACCTGTAAAAGTAGATGGACAAATGAAGGAATTACTGAAGAATGAAAGAAGTGCTTTTAATTTGTCAAGAACTATATCAATGGCATAACTATCTGGAGTTAAAAGGTAAAATGTTACATATGGGTGAAATATGCATGTGTTTTTCTGTCTGGTTGTAGTTGTGCTCTCTTCAGCCATTAAGACTGTGCCTGCAGTAGCTATTATTTTAGTTCATAGAGACGTCTTGGTCCTCACCTGATGAGGCAATCCTCAAAACTATAAGATCCGAATGGAGTGTGTAAATTTATAATGAATCCATCCATCCATCCATCCATCAATCCATCCATCCATCCATCCATTCATCCATCCATCTTCTAGACCGCTTCTTCCAGGCCACGGGGTTTATAATGAATGTTGCTGCAGATTGTAAAACACAGTGGAAGGATGCTTTAACTGATTCCTTCAGAGATATAAGGAGCTGTTTAAAAGTAAAAAGTGGATCAGATACTTATGTAGTCACATCATGTATATATGTCTACAATATGTATATGTAATCAATCAGTTCTTATACAGCCACATATAACACAAAGTGTTTTATAGAGGTTAAAAAACAGACATTAAATCACGAAAGCCACTAGAGACACATACATTATGATGATCAAATTAAGTAATAAGACAGACAAAATGAATGATAGTTAATAATATTAATAACCGTGAAGGAACTGCGGAAACCCAATCAGAGGAAATAAATCAGTTACATTTATTAAATGACATTTACACTAAAATTATAGTAACTTCAAAAGATAAATAGGAAACACACAAAAATTTAAATGCCAACAAATAAAATTTAAGAAAACAATTACATCAGAAACATGTGAAAGTTGTTTGCCAAGATTTCCTAATAACTTATGTATAAAAAATAAGATTTTTATTACTTTCTGCATTGTAGATACATAGTGAAGACATCAAAGCTATCAAGCAAAATATATGGAATTATGTAGCAAACATACAATTGTGAAATAACTCAAAACAACCTTTTTAATTTAAAATTTTTCAAAATATCGCCCCTTTGCTTTGATTATTGCTTTGCACACTCCTGGCCCTCTCTCGATGAGCTTCATGTGGTTGTCACCTGAAATGGAGTTTTAAAGGAGTTACCAGAGGTAGGAATACTTAAATAAAAACAAACTATTTCTTCCCTACAGTAAGTACTTCTAATCTAGCTCAAATATGATTAGATTGTATTTAATTCAATTGATTAGAAATGAAAATGAATTGGCCCTCTTGTCCTGTAAAGGGTCTTAAGATGACATTAACTGGGTATCATAATATATAAATGAACTGAAATAAAATTTGATAAAATCGTATCTTATATCAAAAAAAAAAGTGCACTTCAGTAGTTGAATATAATCACTTTTTCATGTGACATCAGCTCATAATAAAGAAAAAGTGGTAAGTATTTGCATTAAGGGTGTGATATCAAAATATTTTTGCTGTTTCCTGATTATGATGATTTAACGATATTTTGTTGTGACAACCAAGATTTTTCTTAGGCATTGGAATATATGTTCAATCAATGATCTTTGATGAATGTTACCGGGTTAGAATAAATGTCGTACTAGAACCTTTATTCAGTCAAAAGTTCAAATCAGTTACTGTAGAATATTTTTACCTTTAAAAGACAATACTATCTTGCATTCAAGCCATTTTGCTTACATTATTTTCCAAACTAAACATTCTAGTTTTAACTTTGAAATTAGGGTAAAAATTATTTACGGTTTTGCTGGAAACTTGACCTTGCTCAGATTCAGTTAATTTTATGTTTACTGTGTACAGTTAAGCCCCAAACTATTCATATCCCTGGCAGATTTAGATTTCATTTGATCCAGATTGTTTTTGGTAGGAAATGAAACAGGTATATCTAAAAATATATAATTTTTTGCTACATTTTGTTGGACCATGTGTTGCTTAATATTGGACCATTTGGATGTTGCTGGACGCCAATATGCCTGCCGGCGTCATCAGCCATTTGGTAGCCCAGGATAGTCCGCTACTACAAATCCCAGCGGGCACCGCGGCTGATAGGATGGGGGCGTCGCAGCTCAGATGTCACGATCGACTATATAATATACTCTAAGAGCTTTTACCATTGCTTTTCAGCTTGGAACCGAGACGCGGTTACCTTGCAACTGGAGCGTCATTCTGGAGAAGAAACTCACACATGGGCTTTCATTCGTTCTCCCAGTTGGCCAATGAGAAGAAATTCATGAAAGAAGTTTCTGAGATAAGAAGACCAGAAATTTCACTTTGCCGATCGAAGACGTGGATTTAACACGTAACCAAAAAAACCACGGAGTTTTCAAAGAGACACAATTTTTCCTCCTTGTTTTTTTTTTTTGTTCCTGTCGACTAGTGACGGTCCGTCATATTTTTCACCTTTCTGTCAAGGAGGCCGAAAAGGAGAAGGACAGACCGATTTCCCGAGTTAACCACGGACGTGTGCCAAAAGTTTTACAACTCTTTGTGTGCGCGGACTCCCCAGCTCTGGGGGATGGTTTATGACTTACATTAACTAAGCTACACTTTGGGAGTGGCCTCCCAGAGCTTCGTTCCTTTTCATTCCTTTTGTATTTTGCCACAACTGCCATAACTGCTGGTTTGATCTTATACATACTCAATGCTGTTTTATTTTTAGTTAGATATTTTACCCTTTTGTTTAGAACTTTGCATATTTGATTAGGTGAAGATTATTGAATCGGAAGAGCAAGTTGTATCAGAGCTGTTGATTTAATAAATATTCACGTAGATAAAGAGAAGGCGTTTGTGTTTATTTTGTCCAAGAGTGATTTGTCAGTCAAAATAAGGTTAAAGTTCCCCACGTTTCGGCAGAAACGGTTGATTAAACAGTGACATCTAATAATAGTTATCAACTATTATTGAGAAATTAATAATTGTAATTATCAAGGGCTTTGGGCCACAATTACAACACCAGAGGACATCTCTGGTTTCGATTCATAAATGAGGATTTTTGGTTAAGAAATTAATTTTCTCAAATTATGATTTTTAATTATAATTCTTGATAAATATTAATTAATCAATAATCATAATTCAAACAATTATTTACATCGGATATTGAATATTTTATAACGAGTTCAATCAGTGAAAAAAAAAATCTCTATTGGCAACTTCTAGCCTTTGAGGTTGGAGGGCCTCTTTGCCATCAGCCTAACTTGAAGTCCCTCCACAGATTATCTATCAGATTTAAACCAGGACTCTAGCTGGGCCACTTCAAAACATTAATTTTACTTCTAGTCAGAAGAAAGATGTTGGTTAAATTAAAACATTACTTTAAAGCCTATTGGGGGTGTGAATAATGCTAGAGGTAAAACATCACCAAACAGACTATTTTGTTGATTAAAACAGTTCTATTCATTTTCAGGTAAATCAAACACCAAACTCTAGCACTAAACAGGACAGGGTAAGGGTCTTCTCACTGGCTTTCACTGTCCAGGGAAAACACCCAATATCAAGGGTATGTCCAACAGCTTGGAATGGGATTTGGAGATATCAAATCCGACTGGTTCTGACATTTATTCTCCCGATAATGTCTAGAAATCTTCTGAGCTTCAGAACATACCTTGAAAAAGTTGAATATTTGTTTAAAATGAGCTGTTGTACAGCATCATGGAGATAACTGTGCATAATAGCAGACACCTAGAACTACTGGCATGCTGTAGTCTCACAGTTTCTTGTCAAATTGCCTGCTGTGAGGGTTAGTCAATGCACTTTCAGCAGTTTTAAATGTGTGATAGATTAAGTTGCCAAAATTAGGCAGAGCTTAAACCTCCTGTAGGGAACTGCTACGATTCAGTGCAGAAAATACTGAGAATACAAACAAAAAAAACAGGATGTGACCACATAATTTAGATTCAATGTTTTCCACTACTGAAATAGTAACGATGAGAGAAATACTTCATATCTCTCTCTCTCTTTGTTCCTCTGTTTGAGCTGAGTTGTTTGGATGAGTTGTTACATCATTAGTATGCCATTAGCCCTGATCATTGATTCCTCCTGCAAATCTCCACCCTCCTTCCCGTTCGCTGACACAGAATTCTGAGGAGATCCGTGAACTTTATCACCTTCGGCGTTCCGGTTTCCTCCTCAGAATTCCCACTGGGTCAGCATTTTCCTCCCCTGCAGACCTTTTCTAATTATCTCGTTCCTGCTTTCCGATAAATAATTACAATAAAGGCCATCAATCAAAACCGAAACATTGATAACTGAAGAGAAAGTCCAATATTCCTTTGCACAACAGGGTGCTCAGGCATTAACGCACCACAGTCCATCACCGTGTTTATGACAGCGGGGACGAACTGTTGTGCGTTAATGCCAGAGCATCCTGTTGTGAGCCTTTGTAGCCACGAGTAAATTTTATATAAATCACCTACTATGAGATAAATGAGAAGCTCCAGTGAAAACAGTAAAAAAGGACTGCTGTGATTAAGCAAATTATTGAAACAATTGTAAAGCAGAGGGAAAATAAAATATACTTTTAAATCTATTTTTCATAAATAAGCATCTGAAAAGTGTGGCATGCATTTGCATTTAGCAACCTAAAAATTTTTTTTTAGCATGACCTTTTGCTGCAACTACAGCTGCAGAATGCCCTTTACATCTCTACCCGTGTATAGACTGAACATTTCTGCTCATACAGTTGTTAGCACTGTAGCCTTGCAGCAAGAAGGTCCGGGATTTGAATCTCACCTGGGGTACATGGGGTTTGTATGTTCTCCTGATATATACTTGGGTTTCCTGCGGGTACTGTTGCATCTTTCCACAGTCTAAAAGTATGTTCAGCTGGTTTCTCTAAATTGTCCTTAGGTATGAGTGTGTGCATGATTGTTTCTCCTGTGTGTCTCTGTGTTGCACTGTGATGAACTAGCAACATCTCCAGGGTGTACCCTTGCCTCTACTAGAACACCAAAAGTTGCCAATTCCTCCTTCTCAAACTCAGATATATTAGATAGAGAGAACCTGTTAGCATCAAGGTTCAAGTCTTGCCCCATATTTACAATTGGCTTCAGGTGAGGCATTGCAAGTTATTGTTTCAGATCTGATTTAAAGAAGCAGATTCTAGTTTCTGCATATCTCATATTTTCAGGGAGTACGTTCCAGAGTAAAGGAGAATAGGAACTAAATGCTGTGCTCTCCATTTTTAGTTTAGTTCTGGTCTTGGGAACAAAGAGTGAGGAGCTGTCTGATAACCTGAGGGGTTGTTGTCAGGAGGAGATACAGAAATGTCTGCACTTTGACTGAGCAATCCTAACACAAGAGTATGATTTGTTCTAAACTGCCCCAATGTAGCTCTGGCAGCATGTTTAGGGTCACTTTACTGCTGGCAGGTGAACCTCTAGACCAGTTTTAGATCTTTTGCACCCTTGACTTGGTGTTCTTTCAGGACAGTCTGTCGTGGTGCGACATTTTTTTGGACTTTGTTGTGGTCTTGTGTTTTCGACTTTTCATTTAGTTCGGGTTTTGTCTAGTTCCTTTAGTGGTTTCTTTTCTATTACTTGTTATGGTTTTCTTATGATTATGATTATTATATTTGTTGTTGTTTTAGTTCCCTTGTCTTCCTTGTATTCTCTAGTTTAGTTTCTCATTTAGCATCTCTGTGTTTATTTATGGTTTGGTATTATGTTCACTTTTCTTGGTTACTAGTTTATTTTCTCTGCTCCTCCTCGTCTAGGTTTCCCTTCTGTTCTATCTATTATAGTTCATTATATTCTAGTTCTTCTTCTGGTTAGGCCAGCTTTAGTTATTGTTTACATCTTGTTTTGTAGTCCTCACATCTTCTGCCTCATTTCCCTGTTTGGTTCAGTCAGTGTTTGTTTAGTTTTGTTTACTTTTGTACTTGGGGTTTCTTTAGTTAGATCTCAGGTTATGGTGTTTTTTTGTTCCCTCTAGTTTCTCTGTTTACTTTAGCTAATCATTATTCTTGGTTCTTATGTTTCTCTGGTTATTTATCTTTGTCCTGGTTCCTTGATTCTTGTTTGTTTTCAGTCCTTATTTAGAGTATTGTTTTGTTGTCATGTGTCCCCTCTGGATTTATGTTATGGTTTAGCTCTCGTGTTTCATTTTGTTTTATAGCCTTGTCACCTTAGCAACTATTCACATTCCCTCAGTTGTCTACAACCTGGTCCATACTTGAATTCCATCTCCCCTGATTTCCTACCTCTCATTCTCATTGGTCCATACACCACTTCGCTCTGTTCATAAGCTCTCTGTTTTTGTTTGTTCCTCGCTGGTTCCTCCCGTTCACTACCCTCGACTATGTTCTTTGTAGAACCATGTTCCTGCAGAGTATACTTTCGTGAGGTTTTGGATTTTCGATTTATTGTTTGTACCTGCAGTGCTTTTGCTTCGTTTTTGGAACCTTTGAAATAAAGAACTGAAGACTTTTACAACATGCTGCTGCCAAGCTCATGTCTGCGCTTTGGTCAACCTGTACCTCAGAACCCGACACAGTCTGTTATTTAGCATCCATCTTCCCATCAATTCTAACCAGCTTCCCAGTCCATGCGAAAGAAGAGAAACCCCATTAAAATTGTCAAGGGGAAACTGACAGTTGACTTCATAAAACCTTTTTGATTGCTTGTGGTGTCCCCTAAGCAATGGCACCCTAGGCAGTGAGCCATAGTGCCTGTATCAAAAATGGCCAGCGGTCTTCTGCTACACATTGCATTTTGTATATAGGCCAAATACCTCAAAATTTGATCTGATCTGATGATACCACCTTCTTCCACTTGTTTGTCATGTCCCACATGGTTTGAGGGAAATCTTAAACTTCTAATTGCATTAATTTAACGCTAGCTTTGTTCGCACCACTCTTCTATAAGGGCTAGATTGGTAAACTGCACAACCTGAGCTGGGGATTCCTGCAGCTCTTCCAGAGTTACCATGGGCAACCTCTTGGTTGCTCCTCTGATTGGTGCTCTCCTTGCCCGGTCTGTCAGTTTAGGTGGACGGCCATGTCGTGACATACTCTTTCTATTTTAAACTTCTCCTTAACTTTTTCCTTCACCAGTCTCCTGTGTCCTTGGTCTTCATGGTGGTGTTTGTCCACAAATGTTCTCTAACATACCTCTGGGGTTTTCATAGAACTGCTGTGTTAACACTGAGATTAAATTACACAGAGGCAGACTGTATTTACAAATTAAGTGACCTATGATAACAGTTATTTGCACTGGATTTCATTAAGGGGTATCACAGTAAAGTGAGCTGAATGCAAGTGCACAGCAGACTTTGTAAAAAAACTTTAAAAACCATGAAACATTTTTATTCAATTTTATTATTTTGCACTACTACTATATGATAAAGTCCCAATATATCACATCAGTGTTTTTGGTTGAAACATGACAAATGTGGAAAAACTCAAGGAATGTGAATATTTTTGCAACACACTGTGTGCGTGTACAGTGTATGTGTTTTTTTTTAATGAGGGCGTACAAAGGCAAACAACATATGATCGAACATTACCGTTTGACAAAGAATTAAGCCTAGGCTTTGCCCCCACACACTGCACACTAAGCAGCCTTATTGCATTTTTATTAGCAGACACACTCGACCACACACCCACACACACACCTGGATATGCTAATGTCAGTCTGTGAAGAGCGCTGTGGGCAAGTCTCTTTGGTGCCAGTGATTGGTTGCTATCTGTCTTGCCTGGAGGAATGGCGAGGCAGCCAGGCCACCCGCCAGGCTCGGCTTGGAGTGGAGCTCTGATAACGGGGTAAAACTGTGAGCCTACCTCTGTGTCGGCCTGCAGGAGCCTCCGCCTCAGGTCTCTTCTGAACCGACGCTGTAGCCTAAATGAGTTTCTGCGCCTGGCAGCTCAGCAGAAGATGATACCGTTACAAATGCACACGCACACATACACATGCACACTCGCACACAGACAAAACGCACAAATGCTTATCTACACTCTCACCCATGCCTACACCTGCTTGGCCACTTACAGAGGGAAATTAGAAAATCATAGACGAACATTGTCTGTTAAAAGAGTAAACACGTTAGTTGTGTTTGAACGTGGGAGCCAAAATGCATTAATTATGGTGTTGCTTATGGAGGCATTGTGCTCTGAATTTCAACACTCTTCCGCCCCCATACATTCATCATAATGCAAAGCCAATCACCCACAGATACACATATGTATGGAGGCTCATTGATTTCAGAGAGGAGAACTGACTTTCAAAGCACTTTAAAGTATTGTTCTCTTTTTTGGTCTTCATTATACCCATTTAATTGGTCCAATGCAAGCTGGAGGAGGCACAAACAGCAATAAATTGGTTTTCATCAAAACACAATTCCATCTGAATATGACCTGGAAATATGCTGAACATACAAAGATAAAGCAGTTTGGCTTTGAGATATGTGATGGTTTGGTAGACAGATTTGCTGAAATGGGGATTTCGAAGTAAATGTTTGGTATGAAAACAGGTTTCTATTAGAAAAAGGTAATGGGTAGAGCCAGGCATGTCTGTCTACAGGGGAGCTGATGGTGAGAGAGAGACAGAAGGGAGGGAGATGGTTTCTGAGGCACCGTTGAGGAGACAGTATGAAACACTTCACTAGGCATGTCTAAAGATAGAGAGAAGAGCTGAGAGGGCCGGGAAGAGAAGGTTGACATTGGGCGGTTAACCAGACAATAACACTGCATTCTAAACAGGTGAAAAATGCGTCACCCAACAAGTCCGCATGCAACATAATGATGACTTCTCATCATCAGCCGCTGATGCAGACGTCCTGTTTATTGCAAAGCACCTGTGTGCTTCAGCTTACATCCATTACGATGGCCTGTGGTGATTTTCACTTGAATCAGCCTGATACTTCTATCATGATTTTCTCATGTAGAAACAAAAATATATAAACAAGAAACAGAATTCATTCATTTAAATGTATTGCCAGTAAAAGTACCATATTGTGACCACCCACAGCATGACATGAAATTCTCTCCAATTCAATTCAATTCAGTTTTATTTATATAGGGCCAATTTACAACACATGTTGTCTCAAGGCACTTCACAAAAGTCAGGTACATACATTACAATTAGTCCTAACCATTGAACAGTGCAGTCAGATTCTGTTATTTATTCAAATTGGATAAAAGGTTTTTCTGTCTGAGGAAACCCAGCAGATTGCATCCAGTCAGTGACTTGCAGCATTCACTCCTCCCAGATGGGCATGTAGAGACAGTGGACAGTCACTGGCATTGACTTTGCAGCAATCCCTCATACTGATTATGCATGTAGCGACAGTGGAGAGGAAAAACTCCCTTTTAACAGAAAGAAACCTCCAGCAGAACCAGGCTCAGTGTGAGCGGCCATCTGCCACGACCGACTGGAGGTTTGAGAGAACAGAGCAGAGACACAAAGAGAACAAAGAAGCACTAATCCAGGAGTACTTTCTATGGGAAGGAAAAGGTAAATGTTAATGGATGTAGCTCCTTTAGTTGTTTCACCTAGAAAGAAAGAACAGATAAACTCTGAGCCAGTTTTCAAGGTTAGAGTCTGAAAGAGAGCACATATAATTAGTTACAGTAAAAGCTCAGTCAATCGCCATGTCTAGGAGAGAGAAAGGGTTAAACACTGAAATAATACAAAATTGGAGAGTAGTGTGAGAATGTAGTGAAAAGGGTGAAAGTGGTCATTATGTCCTCCAGCAGCCTAAGCCTATAGCAGCATAACTACACAGAAAGTTTCAGTTCAGATTATTTAGTTAAACAGGGCTTATTTTCAACAATGTCGTTTCAAGGCACCCCACAAAGGGTCCCACTGATGGTCATTGTTATACTAAAAACCACAAGGATTGGGATACCTCTCTCTGTCAGACTGATTATAACCAGATGTTGATAATGACCTATCCAGTCCACACATGCAAAGAAATCAAAGTGTAAATGTCCTTTAATTAAGCAATGTGTGATCAAATGGAATGACGGTGAAAAAGTATTGAACACACTTAATGAAATATATCTACTGTAACACTTCATACAGAACCCCTTTAATGGAGATAACAGCTTTAAACTATCTGCTGTATGGAGAAACTAATCTCATGCATTGCTCAGGTGATTTTGGCCCATTCTTTCACACAGTCAGTCTTCAAAACCTGAAGGATTCTCCCTCTATGAAGTCTGAGTCTTAGTTTTTTCCAAAGATTTTCAACAGAATTCAGGTCAGGTGATTGGCTGGGCGGTTTTATTTTCTTTCTTTGAAACCTATGAGTTTCCTTGGCTGTATGTTTGGGATCTTCTTGCTGAACATCCACCCTTGTGTCATCTTCATCAACCTGGTAAATGGCAGCAAATTATTGACAAGTATGCCTTGATTTAGTTGTCCATTCATCTTATAATTACTGTATATGAACTGTGCCAGTGCCATGTGCTAAACAACATTCACACCATGTTGTTTCAAAACGGTGTGGATGGTGCATTTTTGGATGATATGCCCTGTCTTCTGACCTCCAAACATGGTGTGTTCTATTAGAGTTTAATTTTAGTCTCATCAGACTATTATCCAAATATTTCCCAGATTGCCAAAACATTGTTCAGCAAACTTCGAACATACTTCAGCATGATTTTTTTCAGCAGTGGAGTCTTATGTGGTGAGTGTGCATACAGACTATGGCAGTGGAGTCTTGTTGGACCACTTGTTTGCTGAATATTGGACAGTTTACACATTGCTGGACACCACCAGGCCTTCCGACATCATCGGCCATTTTGTATCCAGTATTGTCCGCCACTACAAATCCCAGTGGGCACTGCGGCTGGTAGGACGGGGACGTCCCAAGTCTGACGTCACAAGAAGTCTGACGTCACACGAGATTATATATGGAAGGCGGGAGCTTTAAAACCTTGCTTTCAGCTGGAGATCTCGACAGGTAACCACGCAACGGAAGCATCCTCTGGAGAAGAAGAGGTCCCACGTGGAGTCTTCATTTATTCTCCTTCGTTGGCCACGAAAAGAACGTTCATGACAGAAATTCCTGGAATAAGAAGGCCAGAAATTTCAACTTTACTGATCGAAGGTGTTAGTTTAACACGTAACCAAAAAAACCACGGAGTTTCAAGGAGACGGATCGCCACCTTGTTTTTTGTTCTAGTCGACTGCTGACGGTCAGATCATATTTTTCCCTTTCGCCAAGGAGGCCAAAGGACGAAGATTGACCGCTCTTCCCGAAGTTAATCGTGGACGCACGTTAACTTCCAACTTTCCCCCTCCTCCTCTCCCCCTCACGCGGGCAGCCCTGAAGAATTGCTCCACAAAGTAATACCCATCTTTTATTGTTTTCTTTGATTTCTTTATTAGAAGTAGTCTGGGCAGGGTAGAGAGAGATAGGATTTTTAGTGCGATCAGAATCGCAATTTATAGCCTGATGTTATGAAATTGTATTTGCATGCAACATTGTATTGAGACCCGAAGCGGCTGCGTCTAACAAGTTGTCTTACCAGGCGAACACCGGAGCGCCTGTACTGGACTACGACAGTAACCTCATGGTGAAATTCGCCATTTTCTTTGTTCCAACTTTACTGTTTGCTAACTTGCCGCCAAAAGGTTTATGACTCTTTGTCTAAGCTGATTTTACAACTTTGCTGTGGGGGTTTTATGACAGCCCGTGTCCTGCTGGGCTACGCTTCTGGCGGACTGTTCAAACCCCGTTCAACACACCACATCCCTTTGTCATATTACCACTTTTGCCATAACTGCTGGTTGATTCAATACACACACACTGCTTTTTTGCTTTATTTTGTTAGTTAGATATTTTACCCTTTTGTGTAGAACTTTGCATGTTTGAGTAGGTGAAGATTATTGAATCTGGGAGGTGAATGTATGAGGCTGATTGATCTAATAAATTTTCACGTAGATAAAGAGAAGACGTTTTGTGTTTATTTTGTGCAAGAGTGATTCGTCAGTCAAAATAAGGCAAAGTGCCCCACGTTTCGGCAGAAACGGTCGATTAAACAGTGACATTTAATAATTGTAATTATCAGAGGCCTTGAGCCATAATTACAACACCAGAGGACAGCTCTGGTTTCAATTCATAAACGAGGATTTTGGTTAAGGAGTTAATTTTATCGGATTATGATTTTAATTATAATTCTTGATAAATATTCAATTAATCAATAATCTATAATTACAACAGTCTATTACCTATTATTTTCTTTGAAACAATTGTACCTGTTAATTCAGCGTCTATCTGAAGCTCCTCATGGCCCTTGGCCCTTAAATGATTTTTCTTCTAATTCTTTTCACTCCTCTGTCTGAAATCTTTTTGGAGCTCTCAGGCGTTGGCTGGTTTTTAGTGTAATGGAGTTTTAACGAAAACTCAATTTGGAAGACTCACCTCCACTTCCGGCTCCGTCTAATTACTCCACCACGTTCTCCGCTCCAACCAATGAGCTCCTGATCCACATTCCTCTTCAGCCAATCATCGCTCCAGGCTTTGCTTTAAAAGACCTTCATACGCAGAATCTCCTGCTCTTCAGCTGAGCTTCGATGATCAGCCGCGTCATGCTCGACCACGTCTCTGGCGTCTTGGCCGGTTCCTCGCACTTTTTCGTGACGGATCCTCGGCCTCCTTCCTGCTCTTCCGCTCGTAGGAGCGTTCGCCTGGCCTTCCGCCTTGATACCCCATTTTCCCCCGTCTCAGCTCTGGGCAAGTGGAAAGCGCCTTAACAACTCCTGCAATCCTCCTGCTAAGCCTTACCGAGGTCGCCCTGTTTCCACCCCAGGTCCCGCCTCGTCACCCGGCCCAGCTGCTGCAGTGGTTCTCCTCCGATCTTTCTCTCACACCCCAGGCTTCAACGTCTTCTTCTACTCCAACCATCTTCCCTTTTTCATTCATCTCGTCCATGAATTATCTCCAGCGCTCCAAATCATCTCTTACTCAGCTTCTCCGGGAGTTCAGCTCCAATTCTGCTACGTCAGCACTTCCTCTTCTCCGCTCTGCCGACGCTCAACCCGCTCCTTGGCCCCTCCCACTGACATTCACCCTTACAACGCTCGTCCTGGCTCGTCTCTAAGGGTGAGATGTATCACTTCATGCTCTCTTCTCTGTTTCCTCATGCATTTGCCCTTCAAGCACGCTGTGTTTCTCACTCCTCTTTTACATTCAGGTAGATCATATACTCCCATGCATTCTTGTTTCAGTTGTTTCAGTTTTTACGGTCTTTAGTCCCGGTCGAAAAGATGGTCTCTCAAACGTATGGTTCACAATCCTTTGTTGACAGAGCCTTGCATGTGAACACATCATTAAAGCTAAAAAATATACAGAACATTACACCTTTAGTAACTCTAACAATGTTGCTTTTAACCTGTTTCGCCTTATTATTTACCATAAATGAATTATTGACCATAAATTAGTACAACCCCCTTTTATCGTTGACAATCTTTCCCTTGAGTGCTTTTCCCTGTTGTACCACATATATCTATAAAAATGTAATCATCGCTTTTCCTGTCTTAATCATGGAGCGCACTTTCTCTCAGCATACCGGGTCGGCAGTGCTGTGTTCAGTTTGCCACAATCGTTTTACAGTACCTTCCTGGACATTAACTGCATTATTGCCACAGCAGAATAACAAACTCTAACGAAACAATTTATGATCAGACAATATTCCTGAGGTCATTTCATGGATGTAGCTCTTACCTCTGTCAAATCCTGGCAGGCCGTAACTCATAAGTTCATAATTTATGCCCGTCATGTTCCAGGCTTTTTCTAATTCAGTCGCTGATGCCCTGTCTCATTTAAACTTTTCTGGTATTCCGCCGTCTCTGTCCATCAGCGTACTTTCACCTTACTCCGATTATTCCTCTCGCTCCTTTCTCCGTCGCAATCAGCCAAACATTGCTGTATCTCAGATGTAGCTCCTTCCACTTTCAACCCTGATCCTTCACTGGCAAACCTTTGGAAAATTTGCCTTGCTAATAACACACCATCGTACCCGGTTCGCATTCAAACAGTCCTAGCTTTCATTACTCATTGTCTTGAACACCCTCGTTTCAAGCTCCCCTACATCCGCATCCTATTAGGGACTGTGAGGGATTGCTTCACAGTCAATGCCAGAGACTGTCCACTGTCTCTACATGCTCATCCAGGAGGAGTGACTGCTACAAGTCTCTGACTCGATGAAATCTGCTGGGTTTCCTTAGATAGAAAACTTTTTATCCAATTTGAATAAATAACTGAATCTGACTGCACTGTTCAATGGTTAGGATTAACTGGAATGTATGTACCTGAGTTTTGTGAAGTGCCTTGAGACGACATGTGCTGTGAATTGGCGCTATATAAATAAACTGAATTGAATTGAAAATTGAATATTAGCAGGCATCAATTTTTCTCAAAAGATCATCTTTCTGAGCCCACTCTGAGCCCTTTCACTCATCACGCCATTAAACGTTTCCTCAAAGGCATCTCAAAACTTGGCATTCCGCAGCCTGACTCCCGGAGACGTATTACACTTCCCCTCCTTAAAAATCTCCTTATGACCCTTCGCTCCGGCTTTTTTCACCTTATTTCAAATCTCTTCTCTCCAGCGCCTTCCTCCTTGCCTTCTACGGTTTTCTTAGACTAAGCGAATTTACTTCTAATTCATTCGTGCCATAAAGAGATTTAGCCTTTTCAGACCTCAAGTTCCATCCAGACCATTTTAAACTTTACTGCAAACAAACCTAAACTAAAGGTACATGTATCATTTTCATTGCTTGCCTCGATGGCCCATTTTGTCCATTCCAAGCCATGTTCACTTTTACTCTCAAATGTCTCAAATCAGCTCACCCTTCATGCCCCTTTTCCTCACTCCAGAAGGAGTTCCCATGATCGCCTCCTGGTTCCTCAAATTTCTGAGGCAAACTTTGTTCAATGCAACCTTCCCCCTAGTCAGTTCTCAGGTCACTCATTCAGAATCGCGGCAGCCACTTCAGCAGCTACCCAAGGAGTTTCCACAGCTTCCCTACAACAACTCGGCCGCTGCTCAACTTCAGCATTCTCTTCATATGTCCGCCCAAACTTTTATTCTGTGCGCTCTGCTCAATGATCTATCAGCTATTAGGTAAGAGCTTCTGCATTTACTGGTGGTGGTTGGCCTTTTCAGTTTAAACTTATCCTTGCTATGTAAGATCGTTTCATCAAACCTCATTCTTTCCCCTCATTTTCTTTTTTTTTTTTTTTTACCGTGTCCTGTCCAGCAGAGTAGCACTCAGAATTGTTGTCTGAGTGCCAAGAAATTGCCCAACAGATTTACTTTCACAAGCGGAGCATCACAGCTATTGCTTTAAGGCTCTGCTTGATATTTATAAAAGAAACTTTATTATGAACTTCTTTGGGAATATTTCAATTGTTATGGACACGGAGACTGAAATGAAAAGGAAAACAGAAGCTTGACAAACAGAGAGATGGGGCAAAAGGGAAAGAGGGGAAAAAGGAGGAGAGAGTGGAGGAGAGAAAGAAGGATGAATAGAATAAAAGATTACACCCTGCTTGCTTATACACAAAATAACACAAGGTATTTATGAATGTAAAATGTACTTAGTGAGAAGTGCAGCCCAATATAGATCATCTGTGTATCTATCAACACCTGTGTGGATGCGCTTTGTATACAAGGTTTCTCCACAGAAATATGCAATAGCGAGTGTGAGGACCCACCGACCTGCCCCGTGGTCCCCGGGCGGACACTGAGGAGATCCGAGCAACAGCCATCCAAAGGCCCCCCAAAGCACAGGAACCCCAGGAGAACCACCGCCGGGACTACCGCAACCCCCCCAGAGAAGAGCAGTGGAGAGTCCCAAGGGAGCCACCCAGCAGCGACAGTGCAGAAGCCCCAGGGAACCGCAGCGACGAGCCCACAGGCCCCGCCGGCAGCCGTCCACTCCCGAGCAGATCCAGCCATGGACCCAGAGACCCAAGACCCCGGGACACGCCACCCCAAGACAGAGGTCCGACAGAGTCCAGGGGTCCAGGCCCCGGCAGGCAGCCACCGGGAGTGAGCCAGCACACACCGAAGCATCCAGCCCCGGACACCGAGAACCACAAGTACACCAGCGGGGCCCTCATTTTCTTCAAGGTCCCCATTCTCCAACATCTGTCAGCTGATGTGATCTATTATGTCTCCCATTCTCTCTAGATCAATCTCCCTCTACTCCTTGTTAGGCACACGCCTCATCCCTCTCTACGCTTTGTCAGGCACACGCCTCATCCCTCATGCCTTGACAGGCTCACTAATTTTCTTTGCTATCCTTTCAGGCACTGATCATCCTTTCTCTACGTCCTGCCAGTCAGACCACCTTCATTCATACTAACTCCCATACTGTTTCTATTTCAGTCTCGGCCCCGGCCTCTGCCTTTTTGGGGGGAAGACATCTCTATTCTAATACTAAGATGTTCATTCAAGCTCATGTCATTTTCAGCATCCATGTCTTCCACCGGGGTCTGAGCGCCAAAGAAATAAATATTTGCTTAAACCTCTTTTGAGTAGTCATGATTTCATTTGCTTCCTCTCTAAATCATTCCTCACCTACGCCTTGGCAGGCTCAGTTCACCCCTCTTTCCATGCCTCAGCGGGCTCAATCCATCCTTCTCTATGCTTAACAGGCATAATTCATTTTTCTAGACTCCTTAGCACCCTTGGCAGGCACCGTTCATCCCTCTCCACGCCTTAGCAGGCACATTCTATTCTTTCTATACCTGAGCAGGCTTAATCCATCTCTCTCTTCATCTTAGCAGGCTCAATCCATCTCTCTCTACGCCTTAGCAGGCACAATCCATCCCTCTCATCATTCTCTATTCCTTAGCAGGTACAACTCAACCTCATTATGCCTTGGCAGGATCCATTCATCATTCTCATGCCTTAGCAGGTACATTCATCACTGTCTATGCTTTTGCAGGCTATTCCATTCATCCTACGCCTTGTTAAACTCTGTCAATCTCATACAGGCTCAAATCCTTCCTTCTCATGCCTTGTCAGGCTCTCAACATCTTTCCATTCAGTCAATTAGATCTTCGCCTCTTATCATTCTGATCTCATCACATCTGCTATTCACTTATCAATCTCACATCATTCATGCTAACCAACATTCCATTTATATTCAGCCTCGGCCCCGTCCTCAGCCCATTTTTGGGGGGAAGACTTCTCTAATTCTAACCCTAAGATGTTTAGTCAAGCTCATGCCATTATCAGCATCCATGTCTTCCACCGTGGTCCCAGCGCCAAAAGAAATCAAACATCAGCTAATAAACTCCTCTAATTGCCATCTATGTTTCTCTCATTTGTGAGTCTCTCCAGGTTGAAATGATGTTCTTT
Source organism: Crenichthys baileyi (assembly GCA_036173005.1). Lineage (NCBI taxonomy): Eukaryota > Metazoa > Chordata > Actinopteri > Cyprinodontiformes > Goodeidae > Crenichthys > Crenichthys baileyi. The sequence continues at coordinate 588,817 of JAHHUM010000866.1, forward strand.
CAGCTTATGGATCATGGCACCAACAGTGCTCACTGGAACCTGCAGTATTTAAGCGAGTCTTCTTTAAATGCTGCTTTTGCTATGTTTTGCAACAATAATGTTTTATAAGTCTTGAGAGAGCACATTGATTCTGCCCATCATCAGAGGTTTTTTTTGTGTGACACCTTGGTAATGAGACAGCTTTATATAGGCCATCATTTGGGACTGAAAAAGCTAATATCAATTTACACCATGTGGAAATATAGCTTTTTAGTTACTGATAGATTTCATGTTTTATTTTACTTTTTTTTTGGCTTTTTGCAGCTTTCTTTATTTGTGTGTTCAATGCTTTTCTCTGTGTCATTCGATTTCTTTCATAAAACTTCATTTTACACATGTAGTTTGATTTCTTTGTATGTGTGGACTGAATTGGCTGTTACCAACATCTTGTGAGCATTTTATGTCGGTTACATTATTAGAAATAGAAATATTAGGAAAATTGGTGATGTGCTCAATATATGTATTTTGCCCATTGGATGGGCTTACTCATGGCAGCGTTCATGCAAGAACCACCAGTGAGAGCACCTTTGGAAACAAAATTGATCTCTTTATATCTTGATGTCTTTTCTGCAAAAATATGAATCAGACCTTTAACTACATTATTGATGTCTGTAACAGCTTTTTGAGTGATTTCTGTGTAAAATACTTTTCTTGGAAAAATCGAACAAATAAAATGTCTGCCTGCACAGCTCACTTCAGTCCCTGCTCTTTGTTCCCCTGTTTCACTGATTGTGTGCAGCTCTATCCAATATAGGAATGGAGATGGCTAATGTCAAAATATAATATAGATTGTTGTCACATTTGATGGTTTTTTCTGAGACTAGAATGTTGAGCTTACCAATCTAAGGTATAAGAAAAGATTTATTGTAAAATTTGAACATTAATAACGATATTTTGGATAATCAGGAAAGAGAAGAGAGCTCGAGAGAGTCAGGTGGATTATATACTATCACTTATTGCAAAACAGTTGCTGGAATGGAGGTAATACTGAGTTAGCTGATCTCCAGGAGGTATTTCTAGTCAAGGGTAGACAGGCAGATGAGGGAGGGTAGAGTGATTAGGTAAGTAGAATTGGCTGTAAGTTTTTGGTGAGTAAGATTTTTAGGTCAATGTTTGTTGATGTTGTTAAGCGAGCAGGCATTTAAAAAAATCCAGAGACAGCACCCCGGTGAATGTGATTCTAGGACACTAAGAAAAAAATGTAGTAACTTGTGCTGACTTGATGACCAGGACAGTACAATCTGGCAGTGCTGGAGAGTCCCACTGGTCCCCTTATACCATCATTATTGCTTATTAGTTGTGAGTGAGTGAATAACGAGCAAACACTCCAGGATCACCCTAGAGTTATTTGCACCAAGGCAATTTTTCTGAACATGTTGGCTCTGATCAAAATGAATCAAAACTAATCCAAATTTAGAGCAACCTCCTGTGAGGCTAGAAGTGTTTTCTGAAGTACCATAAATGATGATGACTAAACATTTTATTGTTCAGAAGATCCTAGTCAATTATCTTCAGCCTGCGTATGCTCAGAGAAATACCAATTCCAAGAATCTGAAAGTTACACTGAGAATGATTCGTTGGATTATATAGTTAACTGCAGTGTCTTTGCAGAAGTTTTTACATTACTTTATTTAAGAACATCTGTGTTAACTGGTGCAGACAAAGAATTATTGCTGCTCTTTGATTTCTGGCCTGATTTACTGCCAAGTGATGTGTCACTAAAGGAAATGAGGACAAAATTTCTTAAATTTCAAGATGTTCTGCAGAGTGTTTGTTTATACTAATTATTTTTCTTGGGAAAACAGCAAGTTTATTTTTGAATGTATGACAAACAAACCAAATGTTCCTTTACATAAAAACTTGACAAAGCTCTTATTAAGTCTACTCCTTTATACTTCTACTTTATGATTTATTTATTACTGACAAATATTTTAATGCTTACCAACATTAGTGGTTATCCTGCAGCACAGCCAGCAGAAATCTTTGCATACGTGGACATGTAGGAGGTAAAATACTAAGAAGCTCTGCATTATAGCACTCACCCCTGCACGGGAATGCCAAACTTTCTACGTTATTGTGACATACTGAGCAAAAGAAGTTCATAACTACTTCAGGTAGAGCTGAAAATATTTTCTAAGGGAAAAAAAATGATTATTTGTCTTTATTTTTACACAAACCATTTTAGCTCTTTAATCGTATTTTTAAATAAGAAATTAGTTAATTTAAACATATTTTACATTTTAATAGAACAAAACCAGAAACGTTTCAAATAGAATTCAATAAGACTGTATATTTAGACACAAGGAGTTTAATATTCCTATACATAAAAGAAAAAAAACTGAAGAATATGTTTTAATTGCAGATTTAGTGACTTGTCAGAAAAGATCTAATCATGCTCATAATTTCTAAAATAACTAAGGTAGACAAGAGCTCAGACGAGTGATCTTTTATAAGATACCAAGCACATTACAGACACACACCTAAGTGTATGTACAAAGTAGTGTGTGGTTGTGGAAAGTGGAAATTAAATGGAACATGGTTTTAAAAACCTTAAACGAATAAAAATCTGAGAAGCCTGGCATGCATTTGTATTCTGCTCCCTTAAATTTATATTTTGCAGAACAACCTTTATCTTCAGTTGCAGCTACAAGTCTTGTGAGGTAGGCCTATGTCTCTTCCACTGTCGCACATCTAGAAAATTAAAATTTTTGCCCATTCTTCTTTGCAAAATCGCTTTAGCTCAGACAGATTGGATTGAAAGCAACTCTGACTAAAATTTTCCAGTCTTGCTATGGATGTTAGTCTCTTAGCAGTCTCTTTTGGAGCAACAAACAGGGTTTTCTTACAGGACTGTTCTGTATCTAGTTCCATCCATCTTCCCATCAACTCTGACCATACCTCCTAAGAAAAAGAGTCCCCAAGTACTATCACCATATTTCAGGTTGATGTGTAGTTTACATGTACATATAGCAATTTGGATGTAGGCCAATTAGTTAAATCTTTGTTTCATCTGACCAGACCATCTTGTTTCATATATTTCCTGTGTCCCCTACATGACTTTATGTCAACTATAAGTGGAACTTCTAATGGCTTCCTTTGAACAAAGGCTATAGTTTTGCCTTTACTTTACTCAGACCAGATTTAATAGCTGTTGTTTTCTCCTACTTGAGCTTTGAGTCTTTGCAGCTCCTCCAGAGTTACCATAGGTCATTTTTCTTCCACTTCACAATTATACTGAATGCCACTTTGTGTTGGTCAATTACAAAAACTCTCATTTAAATACATAAAAGTTTAAAATTGTAACATTTGAATACTTTTGCGAGGTACTGCAAATATATTCCATGGAAGTTGTTAGATGCAATGTTTTAGCTGTGTGGTGCTTAATGTAAGCTCAGTTTGGTTGTAACATCAATGAAAATGTTAAAATTCAAGGCAAGCAAAATGTTTATAATAGCTGTTTACATGTTTTCTTTGATTTTCAATGGTCTATGAAGAGAAACACTGACCCGAAGGTGCCTCTCAGCATTTTGGCGAGGTTAAAAATCCATCAGATCTGAGACAAAATTGTACAGTACAAAAAACAAGACAAATCTACTTGCACAAACCAGCCATAACAGGTTCTCTAAGAAAACATCAAGTAGGGAAAAACTGTAAATATATGACAGCAAACCCAAGGAGACAGATGCCTTACATGCTGATGTTATTATTGGGTGTATGGGACACTTCACTAACCTAAATCCAAAATAAGCTTTGGTTCAGCATATGACCTGTCGTCTGTCATTGCTCTAATTCAAACTGCAAGACAGGCACAAATACTCTCATTCAGTGGCGTTTGCACATTAATAATAAGGCTTAAACTTGTCTCATAAGCACACATACACAAAAATTGTTGAAATGTCATTTAAGTGTTTAATGTTAAGATTTGGTCAGAATCTTTATTTTATGCAGTTAACTCAGGAAATGGTATAACTAACCTAGATTGCGGATTGTAATACTTCTCCTCTTGTCTTTATGAGTAAACCATGCAGCATCTGTTGGTGCTGGAGAGAGAACAGCTACATTTGACAGCAGACACACGTAACTACTTTGTTTCACATTTCTAAAGAGCTGACTTAAAAGAGCATCAATATGTGGTGAGATGGCTCTCCACCCAGGGCAGCCTTCTGTTGGGGAGGGAGCAGCACAGCCATTAAAAAACAAGGTTTCCAGCCATGCTAAGCAGGACTTTTTTTGATTGCTTATTAGTAGGATCAGTCAATGAGGATTGCAGTGGATTATTGTAATTGTATTTTTGTATTAACATTTAAATGGGCTAAGTGGAGGACTCACCCAGGGCTCCATTCATACAAGAACCACCACTGGTTGACATCACCAAGTAACCAAGGCTGCTTTGACTTCTTTATAATTCATCCTCCTGTGCTGGGAGACCCCACAAGGCTTAAGGAAAAAAAACAAAGTGCTGCCATCAAACAATGACTTGTGTGTGTGTCTAACGACCTTTATTAGTGGGACAGTCTCATTAAACGAGACCGAGGCACATTTAGTGTTTACAGATAATTATACTCAGACATCAGCAGCGATTGCAGTAAAGAAATAATTGCTCCGAACACTCTTACAGTCTCGCTCTCACAGGCATAAGTATAAACACACAAACACACACACACACACACACACACACACACACACGTGTTAGATCAATTTTCATGTCCTTGATCATCTGTGTCTGCATCCTTTCATTTCATCCATTTCTCCAACCCTCCTCGGTCTCCCTCTCACCTCCCTAATCCCAAACACATTACCAACACCTGTCACTATGTGTACAAGCTGTATAAGATAATTAATCAGACACTGCAGCAAATGTCACAGCATTCATAAGTATGCACCCACACCCTCAAACAAGCACAGCAGGTGTTGTTATAGTTTGAGAAAATAGCTCAGTAGCTGCAGTCCTTTAAACATAACAGATTATTTCTCACCCTGCACACTTCAGTAAGTGTGTACATGCACTCTATTGTAAACTCATGAATTACTTTCCCATAATGCATTCTGTCAGCCTGACCTTGGCAAAGAGACTCTGTCCACTGTCCTGTAAAACAGGCATTAATGCAAGGCCTGTCAAAAATGCAGCACAACACACAAGAGCCATAAAAGGGGGAGTGCTCTGCATCAAGGGAGCAAGTAGGAGGAGAGAGAGGGACAAAAGAAGCAGCGAAGGCCAAAAGAAGTGACACATTTTCATCTTTTTTAAATAACAAAATACAATCATTAAAAGCAAAATGTAAAGATTCAGAATCCTAGAAGACTCAACTCCTGACATATTGCCACTGAAGTCATTTTGACTTTTAAACGTTGTCAATAACATCACACTGTCTTTGTGCCAAGAGCTTCTAAATTATGGAGCTTGATTTGGTGCGCTCAATAAGATAACCACTGTGCTACTCTCTGGTCTTTTTACTTTGTTTTATACCTCAGTATACTCCACCTCAGTCTTGCTCGCAAGCCAGAAACACCAAAGGTTTCAGTTGTGCTTTGCAAGAACAGAGGAGAAGCCTCAAACAAAGTGCTGTTCATAGTTGCTCTCAATTCCTATTTAGTGTTTTAATAATAATCTTTCAGACCATTCTGGGTTCTCACGCTGGGTTTGATTTGACTCTGAAGTTGGAGCTTAAATCTGGGAATTACGAGGACACCGCTTGTTTTCTGATATCAGGAATGTCTGAAAACAAGCAGGATTTTCTCACTGCTGCAGACCACCTACTAATAGCATTATAAGAAAAAAAAGTATTTCTTTTTATTTTACTTATATGAACATAAAAAGAACATGTTCACGAATAGATATCGAAAGCACTTTGTGTGCCACTGGTTTAGGAAGTCACAAGTTGTCAGAAGTGCTAGTCGTAGTTAAAACTTCAACTTTAACCTTGCTTTATATGCACTGCAGCCTTTATATGGTGGCATTGAGAACTAAAAGCCTGCAATGGCTGGCTTTTTATATACACTGTTCTATTGTGCACACTAATTTACTCAAACTTGCATTTCAGTTTTTGAAATCAGAAGGCAGATATGTTACTAACAATAACAGTAAACAAACAACAAAACGAGAATGAGCAAAGAGAATAGAATAAAATCTCAGTTTTAGAAAGAGGAATGATCAGACTCAGTTACAGCAGGTCTTTCTCAATGAATGTAAATGTCTCAAGTAAAAAAAAAATCCATATGCCAAGTTTTCAGAAACTTTAATCTGTTATGTTGGAGCTTAAGTTATAGACCAACGTGCAGAAAGTAGTCTGTGGTTTATTTTACAGATTTTACAAAGCTCAATCTGCAATTTAATTATCCAGGTTTGAGTGCAGATGAGCGTGGCAGAGCGGGCAGGCAGATGTTCAATTGAGGAAGTAGAAGCTGTGGAAGCAGGGGAGTTTCCAGGTAAAACACATGGGCTGATCATCAGAAGAGGAACAGCTCCTTAAATTCACTACTGCCAAATCAGATGATTTGCGTCAGGTGATGCAATGCTGCAGTGTGACTGGCCACACCCACTGGTGAAAACATACAGCTCAAAGAAAACACCCAAACACACTCATAAACACACGCACACACACACACACACACACACCAGGGCCATGAAACAATCTATCCATATTAATTACTGAAATTGTGTCAAATTTGCATTCTTTCAAATAATGGAGGATTTGGAGACTTCAATTCTTATATATTAGTCTTTTGGTAATGATCAACCCCACAAAGAGAGACATTTATACAGTTTTTTGCAGGCATAATATAGACTATGAGCAACCAAAATGGCTTCTTCAAGTTTGGCTTCTGGATAACAAGTCTGTCCTAGCCGTTAGAAAACCAGGATCCAACCAAAGAAGAACAACATTTAAAAAGTGTAGTGCAGAGGGCCGTCTGACATGTTGGTGATACAAAAAGATTTGTCTTGTGCAGTCTAAACTTTTAATGATACACTGTATGAGTCACTTTAAACTGGATACATTGTTGTCTATTAGTACAGCATCAATTAGACTCTTTTGCACATTGTGTCTGATCATTCCAGAGACATTACTCTGTCTAAAACTATATGAGAAACTCATTTAGTATTAAGTCTTGGTTAATTGTCAATTTAGAAACTTTGATCTCATGGTTTATGTATGTGTTGAGATTTGCTTCAATATTTCCATATAATGTTGTTTCTTCATAATGCCATCATTTTTTTGTGAAGTGCACCAACAAAACATCAACACAATATGATGCGGGCAAAAGTAGCAAGAGTTATGGTCAAACATTTTAATTATTGTTTCACCAGGACATGTCTCCAGAATTGCTTTGTCCCTGCTAACTCTAATCTGGCTTTCTATGTTGCTTTTTGAATAATGGCTTCTTCCTTTCTGAGGGGCCTTTTGGCCCATGTCACAACAGAACCCATTTCACTGTGGATAGTGACTCTCTTTTACCAGCTTCAGCAAACATCTTCACCAGATTTGATTTGCTTTTGTTCATCTCTGGGACACAGAACCAGTCTCCATTTGCTCTCTTTATGTTTTACAGCTTTTTTGCCTCCTGTTGTTTCTTCTTTGTTGGTTTCTTCTTTTCATCTCTTGGTCTGTGTCTTTGTGCATCACACCCTCAGCCGGTGTCAATATTGCTTCAGCTCATGCGCTACAGGTACGCCCGATTTCAATAACTTCTAATTACAGCCACAGACACACTCACACAAACATGCAAACCTTAATAAATCTAATTGCACGCTCAACTCATAACACCCCTGAATGGAGGCCCACAAATTACTACAGCAATCTGACACTGTCAATGAGAATGGCTGCCACTTAGGCTGACTGAATTCTTTAGTGAAGTGAAAGGTGCAAATTAACAATGTGAGACACTTTCTTTGATTTAATTTTTTCCCCCTTGTTTTTCAGGCTTTCATACTATAATTCATACACTTCCATCTTTCTTCCTCCCAGCCTCTTTTGTTTCAACCCACACCTCTGATTCAACTTTGTTTCAGCTGTTGATTCTGCATCAATCACCACAAAATCTAATTTGTCAAACCTCCATCGAGCAGGGCCCTCAACCCTGTGCCTGCTGTCTGTTTTGTCTGGAGCCCCACAAATGAGATGTGTGATAAGGAAACAGAGGGAGTTCTGCTGGGAATAATAAAAAACAGACTTTTGCACTTTGAAGTCGGAGCAGATCAAAAACAACAGAGGCCTCTTTGTGGTACAAAGAAAATGCTCTCCCCTTCATCCATCTTTGCTCATTTCTGCACCTTTTCTTTGCAGCCTGCCTGTCACTCTGAGCTGTCACATATCACAAACAGGCCCCCAGCCTGCCCTACCTGCCTGCCTGCAGTGTCTGCCTCTCTGCTGCCAGGAACAGATCTCGCTCTCTTTTAGTGTGTGCCTGTTTAGACGTCCCTTGAGGACTTATGCCACTTGGAGCGATTTGTGCACTCTGTATATTAGTACACAGCTCATAGAAACAGGCAGTATATTCTGCCAGTTTGTTTTCATATCTGGGTCACATGCTTTTAGTACAGCCGCAGCTAACAGACAGTTATTGCAGACTCAGACTCTTGTCTTTCTTGGTTGGAGCCTTTTGCTGTAAAGTTTGCAAAGAACTTCTCGCTGCCAGAGCTGATTTTAGGGGTGCACCACATGTCTTGTGCTCCATCAGTGCAACCCTTCAGCAAGCCATATGTGGCACTTTCTCCTACGCTCCTGACATGGGAGTCAATCGTCTTTGCCATGTCCAGTGCAATGATGTAGGATAACGTTGGTGGGAAGTGGAGCAGACAGGGGGGTATTGGAATATCGATCCTTCTCTTCTCTCCCTCTGTCTTCATGCAAGGATTTTTATTCTCGGCTGTGTGATAAAGCGAGCGGCGCTGATGGGGTTTTGAGCCTATATAATGTTTCACAAGCCCCTTTGAGCTTGTGTAAGTCGACAATTTATCTGAAGCAAGGTTTTGCAATGCTGAGTTTCAGTGTTCATGTTTCAGGTAAATCTTCCACCACAAAATCTGCAGCCAATACCGCCATAAGGTCATCTATATACATTAGAACAATCAGGAATCATAAAACTTTAAATCAAATTTATACTTATAGTCTTAAAAACTTGAACTAACACATTATACATTTGTCCGAACCTTGTCCGAAGCTTTTCTGAATAGAGTCTGCAAGAAACCAAATTCCTGAATGTTTATTATTTATGATGGCAGTATAGGGGAAGTTAACAAAAAAAACAAAGACAAAGGAGACTGTGACTTAAAAGCTGTAGATGACAATTAGGAAAACCAACAAGGAGGGTCAAAAAATGTGAGAAATCAGGAGGCAACAGAGGAGTCTAACTGTAAACAAAAACTGGTGTGGCTAATTAACTGAATGTACTGCTGCTGACTGAAGAACCCAAGGGAAAATAGCTAAATGATACAGAATGAACAGAAGGAAACAAGGGAACCAGAGAAAAACTAAAAATTTAACTGAATAGGTCAAAATACCTAAAACTAAAAACAGGAATATCCTCAAAATACAGAACAAAATAACAGAAAATCTAAAAGTCTATATCATTTATTAATTTCATAAAGCACTTAAAAACAACACAGCTGAAGAAAAGAGTCGCACATACAGGGGTTGGACAATGAAACTGAAACACCTGTCATTTTAGTGTGGGAGGTTTCATGGCTAAATTGGACCAGCCTGGTAGCCAGTCTTCATTGATTGCACATTGCACCGTAAGAGCAGAGTGTGAAGGGTTCAATTAGCAGGGTAAGAGCACATTTTTTGCCCAAAATATTGAAATGCACACAACATTATGGTGACATAACCAGAGTTCAAAAGATAAAAATTGTTGGTGCACGTCTTGCTGTGACCCAGAACAGTCTTTGTGATGTATCAAAGCCACGGTTCCAGGGTAATGTCAGCATACCACCAAGAAGGACAACCCCACATCAACCGGATTAACTGTGGACACAAGAGGAAGCTGTCTGGAAGGGATTTTTCGGGTGCTAACCCCCATTGTACCAAAAAACATAAAACCACGGCTGCCCAAATCACGGCAAAATTTAAATGTGCACCTCAACTCTCCTGTTTCCCCCCAAAAACTGTCCGTCGGAGCTCCACAGGGTCAATATACATTGCCGGCTGCTATAGCCAAATTCTTTGGTCACTCATGCCAATCCAAACGTCGGTTTCAATGGTGCAAGGAGCGCAAATCTGGGCTGTGGACAATGTGAAAATGTATTGTTCTCTGATGAGTCCACCTTTTACTGTTTCCCCCATCCGGGGAGTTACGGTGTGGAAAAGCCCCAAAGAAGTGTACCACCCAGACTGTTGCATGCCCAAGTGAAGCATGGGGTGGACCAGTGATGGTTTGGGCTGCCATATCATGGCATTCCCCGGCCCCATACTTGTGCTAGATGGGCGCGTCACTGCCAAAAGGACTACCGAACCGTCCTTGAGGACCATGTGCATCCATGGTTCAAACATTGTATCCTGAAGCGGTGCCGTGTATCAGGATGACAATGCACCAATACACAGCAAGACTGGTGAAAGATTGGTTTTTGAACATGAAAGTGAAGTTAACATCTCCCCATGGCCTGCACAGTCCACCAGATCTAAATATTATTGAGCCACTTTGGGTGTTTTGGGGGAGCGAGTCAGGAAACGTTTTTTCCCCCCCAGTATCACGTAGTGACCTGGCCACTATCCTGCGGAAAGAATGGCTTAAAATCCCTCTGACCACTGTGCAGGACTTGTATATGTCATTCACAAGACGAATTGATGCTGTATTGGCCGTAAAAGGAGGCCCTACACGATACTAATAAATTATTGTGGTCTAAAACCAGGTGTTTCAGTTTCATTGTCCAACCCCTGTTACTGCATACTAAAATATACATCGCAAGAAAGAACATTTATAAAAATATGACATAGGAATTATAAAAAAATGAAACACAATAAAATCAATTAAAACCAATAAGGTCAAACTAAGTCTTACTGAGGCTGAAAGCCAAACAATTAAAAGATTAGTTTTAAAAGCAGACAGGGAAGATGCCTCCCAATGTGCAGGGGTAGGTTATTCCACAACTGCGGAGCAGAAATACAGAAGCTGAATTTTAAAATGGACTCTAAAGTATGCAGACAGCCAGTGGAGGGAGGCCTAAACAGAAGTGATGTGTTCAGTTTTATGAACAGTAAAACGTGTAGCAGAACGAGCTGCAGATAAGAGAGCAAGGACTGACTCACTCCAACATATAGTTCATTACTGTAATATACGTGGGATAAAAGCATGGATCACTCTTCAAAGACCTGCCTGGACAGAAAAAAAAATCACTTTTGCCAGCCACCTTAAATGATAAAAGCAAATCGTTTCAACTGCTCTAATTAGGCTGTCCAATTTTAAAATAACTATCTAAGTTAAACCCAAATTGGTGACAGTTGGTATGAAATATGCTGTCAGGAGCCCCAAATCAGCAGTGATGGACTCACAGGGGACGCTTGGTCCAAACACTATCACCTCTGTTTTCTTTTCATTAAAATTTAAGAGGTTTAGGGCCAGCAGAGCTTTAATATCCTCCAAGCAATCAAAGAGTGCTTTGACTGAAAAGCCTTCCTTCTGCTTTAAGGGCAGATAGACCTGAAAGTCGTAAGCGAAGAAGTGAAATGCAGTTGGATGACATTCTCTGTTTGTATGAAGTGATAACTTCCATTTAAAAACATTTGAGCTTTTTCCAGTAAAGTTTTGGCTTTTATGACTAAAAAGATTCTCCACCTTCATTTAGATTCTAGGCATTTGTGTGACAGGACATATTACAATGATCTAGTTTTCCCAATGGTTGCACAGTGTCTGTCTGCCTGTCTATTGTGGACACCAGCAATAACTAAAATATGCAGCTGTCGTTTCCCATCAATCTGAATGGTCATAGGGATATTTCCAAACAATTTGAAGTTGTTCATCCTAAAGTGTAAAAGATTATTCACAAGTGGACAACATTCAAGGGTGTTTTCACACCTTAGGTGTTTAGTCCATTGAAAATTAACTCTGGTTCGTTTCCCCAATTAGTTTGGTTTGTTTGTATACATGCAAACACAGCGATCACAACACTCACTAAAATTGCAAAAAACCCACGAGCACCATCTCAGATTGTACAGGGCTCACATAGCATGTGAAAGTTAAACTTCAGGACAGTTTGGTTAGAAAAATACAGCAAGTATGGCTTGTTTGGTGAGGTTTTCTCTCTACAAAGAGGCACAACTTGGGTTTGCAAAGTTGCACCTGACTGAACCACAACACTTTTGAAACAAACAGTCTTCTTTGGACAGATCAGGGCAAAACAGCTAGGTTTAGAGAAACCCCTCATGTCTTGCATGGTGGTGGAGGGTTGGTGATTTGGGATTGTTTAGCAGCCAAATGATGTGGGCACCTTGCAGTGATGTAGTCAAAAAAGAAGGAATCTGTCAGACAACCAGAAATTGGTTCATGAAACATAACAATAATCCAAAACACAGCAGTAAATCTACAACAGGGCTGGTAAAAAATGAAAGACTCATAGTGTTGCTGTGTCGGGACCTTAAGAGAGCTGTGCAGAAACAAATACCAGCAAACCTCAATAAATTTAAGCAAGTTTGTCAAGACGAATGGGGCAAAATTCTCATACAGCCATGAGAGAGGGTGTTAAAGTCAGACAGAAAACACCTATTCAGTATATTTGCTGCTAAAGGGTATTCTTCTAGCTATTGAATCATCTCTATTTTGACTTAATCTTTGTTTAATAAATAATGACAGAGTGGAATGTGCTCTGTGTTTTTGCCAAAGACAGCATCATTTTATCATGTCCGGATACTTAAAACCTTAAAATAGGATGTTTTTGCTTTTTACTATGATTAGATTAAAATGGATTCATATCATTCACCAGAGTTCATGCTTATTGTTGATAACACTTTAAAGTCGTTTGCTTTTAGCACCACAACTGATAAGTTGTGCTCTTGACAGCAGAAGCAGCACTAACAGTCTGCATTTTTCCTTCTAACTGTCTGTTTGTTACCACTTTCCACCGTTTTGATTTTGCTCTTGCATCACCTCAGCTTGGAAGGGTTTAGCTTACAGCACCGCTGTGGCAAGAAGCTGGTTAAAATCTCTCCACCCTCAGCACCAAGTGGCTGCCAGCTGCTATGAAGCTCAACCCACCCTCATGGAAAGAGATATCTGCAAAACAAAAACACAGGCCTGATGGGGAAAATTTAGCATGCGATAAGTGAGAAATGATGATAAGAACTAGTGTGACAAAAAATTGCTGGCAAAACATGCACACAGATAAGGACAGACATGCGCTAAGATAATACACGCACGTATTTATAATTCAAAAGCTCTTTCTTAGCCACCTAAAAACATGCAACAATCAATTTTCAGCTTTTCTACAAGATAGGATTGCTCTATGATGTATTTTGATATAAAATTCAAATATATTTCTTTCTGGATCTAAAGTCTTTTTAGGAAGGTTGCACTGTTTGAAAAGCAAACCAGTTATATCTCCTTATTGATACCTTTGATATTAAATAATTATTTAATTGGTGAACTCTAGTTCCACTATTAGTTATTAGTTTCAAAAAAGTTGTAATCAATAATGCAACAATGTAATAATTCCTAATAGATTTATTTTTGCAGTTTTGTTCAAAGCAAGATATGTTTTGAGATCTATTCCTCAGTGATGACATGCTACTATAAGAACATTTCCAACATCCGCTCTAGGCTTCAGGTGGCAATAATCCAGTCAGATACTCAGTAAGAAGTTCAGAAGATCACACCTCTGGGTTATCTAGGTGATGACTGTAATTTTTGGTAAAGATTCCTGTCTAAGGTACTCCTGCTGAACCACAAACTGAATGTTTTAAATGTATTTATTTATGTGTATGTTTTAATATTTTCTGTCTGTTTTATTTTTCCTTTGTATTTAGCTGCTAATAGACTGGAGAAATTAGAACGCTGAGGTCGGACACCAAACGTCTGCCTACCGAGTTGCCTTTGCTAAACGATGCTTTTTGGTGGGGAAAAGCCATGCAGATTCGAGCTATGCAGGCTAAAGCTAACCAGCCAATAGGCAAAGGTTGACGCCTGAAGACACAGCCCTTCCTCATTGGCATAATGAGGCAGAAATCCAAACAGAAATTTAAAAAGCACAGGCATAAATAAATAGCTTTGAACAAATAAATAAACATAGTAAAAACTTACAAAGGAAAAATGAAACAGACAAAAATATAAAAAATTACAGATAAATAAATACAAATTGTGTTGTTACATTTTGTGTTAATTTTGACACATTTAACACAAAATGTATCCAAACTAACAACAAAAGTTTAACACATCGCATGTATTGGATATTTTGCACAATTTCGTGTTAATGGAGGCTGCATCTTTTTTCAATATCCTCATCAATTTCAGTAGGTATCAAATGTTTTGTAATAAATAATTTCAGTATTATTGAAGTTTGTGTAATCATGAGTTAAAAAATGCGACAATGTTTTTCCTGCGAAAGACAAAGCAGTGCAATGGAACATACTTTGACAATAAAGTTAGCACAAGTTAGCTAGCTAGCTAGGATGAATAATCTAAAATGGCTCTGGTGCAGGGTGTGGGGTGTGTTTGCGCTGCCTTTTTCTGTTTCAAAATCCATTTCATTAGGTATTATTGTAAATATTGTTTTGGTTCACAGATTTTTATGCCTGTCCCACCATAAGTATGTCAAATATTGAAGATATGCGAATATTAGGTTTTGCTTTTTGTTCTCTTTTTTCAGATGAGGGTTGTTATTCAACATTTGGGATGTTAATACATCTACTACCCCCTGTTAGTGTAATTGATTCCAGTGTAAAGATGCCAGCTGTAGTCTACAACTTGTGAATCTCCTCCATACTCTTCAGTAGGCTTTGCTTCACAATTCTCTCAATGCTGTGGTTACTCTTTCTCTACCACACTTCTTCCTTCCACTCAACTTTTTATGAATATGCTTGGATACAGCTCTTTGTGAACTGCCAGCTTCTTCTGTGACTTGTCCTCCTTGTGGATGGAGTCAGGGACTCAGGGTCTCAGCAACCCTCCTGATGACTGTGTTGGCTTTAATATGGCCATAATTTCACATTTCTGTTTGAAAAATACTTTATTATTGGTCTGATATAATTTTAAAACTTTTCTGGATTCCGGAATTATTTAAATTTCAGAAATACACATTTTCTGATATTCTTATTTGTTGAGTTGCACTTTCAGACTCCTTATCAGATGGATAGACTATAAAAATGTATGTAGCTAAGACGGTTCGTCAAGAACATGTTATGAATTAAATACATATCCTAAAGTGTCTATGTAACTTACATTCAGGTGTTTAATACATGTTATTGCTGTTTTATTTTCATTGCTCCCAGAATGTTAAAAAACAGAGATTATGGATAAATAGTTGTTGAATACCTTTTAAGTTAAGAAGAATGTGGCTATTTGTGACTCGAGTCTATAAAGCAAAAAATATCCTAACAAGTAAATTGATTGCAGGTTATTATAATGTATTATGGTGTTTTTGTAAAATATTTGAGCTATATAATTGAGCTGGAGCTGATTCTGTTGTTAAATGAAACATGTAATGAACTTTAATACATTTGTTTACTATTTCCATCAATAGACATTCCAGGTTTAATACAACCGATTCTATAAAAACACTTTTGATATCCATGTGTCAAAAACAACACATTTTAACACATCTTTCTGTTGCCTTGTGAGATAAAATAGTTGTGTTAAAAGGACAAACACATTATTTAGGTCACAAAAGACAACTTGTGTTGTCTCTAAGCTGATTCAGCACGTGTTGACGTTTAACACATCAGTTTTAAGTGTAGAAGCTACAAACGAATTGACACTGGGGCGAAGGTTCACCTTTCAAGAGACATTAAAGATACAACCAGTGCTACAATTGAATGGTTTGAATGGACTGAACTTATATATTGCCTTTCCTGCTATACCGACCAGTCAAAGCTCTTTACACTAGAGCCACATTAACCCAATCTCACTCACTTTTACAGGCACACATTCATACACTGATACACAGATTGGTAGGCAACTTGGGGTTATGTGCCTTGCCCATGGCCACGTCGACATGTGGCAGGAGGAAACTGGAATCGAACCCACAACTTTCAGATTGAAAGACAACTACTCTTCTCCCGCAGGTGTGAATACCCTCAAACGAACATTGTTCCGGACTGAACAACCTGACCGAGATCCACTTTTTGAGGTGGTCTTGGTCTGCTTCCAAATGGACTCTGGTGTGGTTTGCTTCTGGTGTGAATATGAACAGGCCTCAATCCGACCCAACTACAGGAACTACGCCTTTGTGGACTTAACAAGCCATCGAAGCAAATGTTGTCAAAAGGGAATGCATTGAAGTCATACCTGATCTGCTACCTTTTGCTCAGCAGCGCTGCTTCCAGCATGCTGTGGGTCAGCTTGCAGCACGCATTTGCGGACTCTGATTCAAAATTTGAAATAGAATGTTGGGAAACCTGCGTTGAATGAGCTGCTCTTGACATAATAATTTTGCATTTGTAGCAACCGTGAAATATGCAGAACAGACATGCAGCAAGCATTACTTCCATGATAGTTTTCCTCCATTTCCAGGTCTGTGCTCTGTCCCACCCAAGTCATTTCTGTCCAATGGACGATCGTCACATGCATGCCTTTGTTTACAGGTTATTACAGGTATTCTGGTGAATACATCAAAACATGAGGTAGTGATATCAACTGAAATTCTGTGAGCTTCATCTGCCATGGTTACTGTACATGCTGTCAAAAACATACAGTGATTTCCACCGCACAATTTATTCAACATGTGTTTCAGGCTCCAACCAGGTACCTGTTTGTAATATTTTAAACTGAGAGAAACATAGCATACTGTAAAATGCATTGGGAAACATAAAGTGCATGTAGAAAAAGGCCAAGGTCAAACTCTTTTTTTACTCTTAAATAGTTAAAAAAATGGAGGCAAAGTGACATCGGCGCTGCCACATACAAGCAATAACAATGTCTGAAAGCGGGAGAAAATACTCTATTATTCAAGGGCAACTGGCTTTTGTATAAGAGGAGCAAGAATTGGACAATAGCAGAAATATTAGAACTGGACCGTGTAACTTAGAGTTTGACTCGTGGTTGTCACTTTCAATTAGCTTCACTATGGACACTTCAGCTGTGTTTTTATTTTTTTTGTTCTCTTTCTGTACTCAGAGTTGAGGATTTTTTAAGTGATTGTCTTTGAAAAGGTTATACGTAGTCAGTATCTTATCTATAGTAGACAATGCTATTGGTTTCTCTTAGAGTATATTCATTTAGCTGGTCCTTCAGGGCGAAGCCAATGGCTAGTCAGTGGAGTCAAAACCAAAGCAGACTTCTACTATCTTAAAACAACTCTGATCACCAAGATGTCAAAGTAGTTTATGCTAACGCTATTTCATTGACCTTAAAAAAACATGATTACATTTGGATTTTGTGGTTGTTTACACAGAAACGGACGATCATTTACACAGGAAACAGAAGTTGGACACGATGCACCACCAATGATCTTCCTATGTCATACGAGCCAAGAATGGATATAAAAGTAAAAGCATTGTAAAAATCAAAAATATCAAAGACTATTTAGTGAACACATTTTTATTAATGTTTCCATTGCCTTACTTTTCTTTTAAGAAGTTTCTATGATCGGAAACACTTTACATGTTGTGTGCTCAGCACATGTTTCACACAGGAAGATCTTGGGTGCACCGCCTCCAGCCTCTGTTTCACCCCTAAATAATCACAACCTTCCACGTTAAAAAAAAACGGGTAAAGCAAATGTGACAACGATTTAAAAATATCGTCTACAAAGACTGCTTCGACTTTTTTTGATGTTGGAGCTGTTTATGATGGTAGCAGTCCACACTGGTCTTGACTGCTTTCGGGCTAGCCATTAGCCTCAGCCTCCAAGACAAATTAATCTGGATATACTTAAGGATAATCCCATGAGAGTTATGCAGGTAAAACATTACGTGCTTATAACCTTTCAACAAAACCTACTTCAAATTTCCTGAAAACTCCTTTGAAGTTCATTGTTGATTCTGAATTTGAATCCAATTGTCTGAGTAGGAACATGTTCAGTTGTTTATCTGGTGTTGTTGTGTTTTTCTGGTATTGGTACCCTTTTCAGATCATGCTCAGTAGTTCTTTCTATGATGGACAGGATCATATCCTGAAACTGTAAACCTAAACAAGACAAAACTTGTAGAATATATTTTTTAATAATAAATAAATTGGCTTTTACTGCAGTGATGTCAAAAATCATTATGTTGAAAATACTCATGGGCCACAAAAATAGATTTTTTTATTTTTTTTATATTAAATACTCAAAAATAATTTTTGTATGCTCTCAACTCTCAACTAAACGGAAAATTTTAATAAAAACAAGGTTAACACATTTTTTATAGAAATGGCATTAGTAAAAATCGGTTTGAAGTTGAGTCAGCTGTTGTTATTTTATTTTATCTCAGCAAAAAGAACAGGTTATGGGCCACTTTTTCTTTGAAAACGCTTAAAGCCATGTTTATTAAGTGTCAGCACTCAACTTTGCTTAAGAATAAAATATGATGGATTTTGCATCAACTGCCTGTGTTGCCACCACCCCCAATTATCCTTATCCTCTGAGTATGGAGCTCCTTACCCTATCTCTAAGGCTTAAGAATAAAAAAAGACATAGAGAAATAGAAAAAAAAAGATTTGTACTGTTCTTCACTGGTGGTCACAGACCACGTAAAATCATTTTGAGGGCTGCATAGATCCCTGGTTTGCAGGAACATACTAGCCAATTGCAGTCATTGACAAAAGTAAAATGTTGTACATTCATGGTGTAGTACTGCATCTTGTTAACTGTTGACACTAGAAAGTTCTGACAAAGTGGTGGTTCATCACCCAATTGGAGCTAGGCTCATAAGGGGCAAGGCGTGTGTCCTTCATCCGCTCATAGAAGAGCTCACAACACAGAGAATGCAAACATACAGTAAGCACATCTGCTGGTTGTGATATGTGGAAGCAGTATTTGCTCAGAGATGAAAAAACAAGCGATTTGTAATCTGTTCCCACCTTCCAGCTGGCTGAGCCAAGATTCTGCACATCATTTCCTTGGTCCTGCTACCACTTCACACTCTGTCTTTCAGTTTTGTCTCTCTTTTCACACTCTCGGACACACACACATACATCCCTACGCATACCCATATACGGCTGACCAATCCACTCCTGAGTACCACCAAAAGTAATTTGTCATGTTCATGATAAATTATACCCTCTCCACTTCATAGCCTGCGGGTGAGAGAGAAAGACAGAGAGCTGGTGTGGAAAGAGAAGGAGAGCCGGTTGTTTACAGCTGCTGTCTTCTGGATTTGGTCCTGAGTAGTACCAAATGAAACATGACAAGATCTGGTAAAATGTGGCGATGTTCATGTGTTGTGTGGGTACCTATTGCATGGTTATACAGCTATGGGTGGTAAACTGGGGAGGAGCTACAGTAGAGTTTGTCCTTATAGTGTTGAGTGAATCAAAGCTTGAGTAAAACTGCCAACACATGCGGATCAGTTAAAGAGGTCAGCTCACTAAATTACATAATAATGAGGTCTTTCTGATCAAAATAGCTTCATTTCCACAGGAGAGTTGTCTCCGGCTGATATTCTGACTTTGTTACGTTTATTGCACTGCATAATGGCCTTGAGAATATCTACAATTATAATATTATAGTATATACTTTTATAGTATTATATATTCAGCTGAGCAAACAGTCTCGTAGAAATTCATTCTGCCATAATAGGGAGTTTGAAATTGTGGCCCAAATGCATCAACACACTGCAAGGCAACAGGTAAGGTTAAGAAAAAGTTGTATTGCTACTTTGAATGTTGTTTTGATACTTCAGAGAAGCTGGTGATTTTATTCAGCAGAGAAGCTAATGTTCAAAAGATGAGGAGAGTGGTATTAGTGAAGGCTGGTTGGGTTATTTGGAGCAGAAATGTTACCGAATCGACAGAAAAACAGTTTATTCTTAGGTGGCTGAACCTGTTGGCTGGTAGGTAAATAGAGGTGAGGGACTTCTCAGTTGCTCTGATGAAGGCTTAAGGTAAGGTCTGGGTACATATTTCTAAGTCACTAAGAAATGAAATATTGGCAAACTGGAACAGTCTGGGAGACCCGCTGGTCCTCTTTTACTGTGGATTGTTGAGAAGGTAAGTTGCAGGTGAGTAAGCAGCACAGCGTTCTTTCCCTCAGGCCCAGTTTACACGACAATGATGCATTGAAAACTGGATTTTTTTTCTTCAGTTTCTGTTAACAAGTCAACATGACAACGTTTTCCCTGCCATCCCACTAGTTGGCGTAATGTCCTCAACAAAATGTGCAAACACTTCCTGCTTAAAAATGGGGGAGAAAATGAGCACTTTGTTGGAGAACTGTGGTTAGATTCATAATAGTTAGCAGCACCAGTAAATACTCTGCAATCCGCCATTGTTAGTCTTGATATCTTCGTCTTCTTTGGGGTTTAAACTGGTTGGCAGCCGTTATGTTGTGCATGTGTGCATTAATTTCTAACGATTTCAGTCATACTGTGCATAAGCAAGGGCTACCCCATAAGAAAGGATGCGTCATTCCAATGTAGACGACAACGGGATGTTTTCAAACCATTACACCCTGGAACCCGTTCTCAAATTGTGCCATTTTCATCGAAAACGTGCGCCGTTGTTTGTGTAAACGAACAGTAGAAACACAACTAAACTTTTCAGTTGTCACCAGAAAACATTATCATGGCATTTCAAAGAACCTCAAAAAGATTCAACAAGCTGAAATTTTATATTTGGGGTCAGATGAATATGACAAAGTAGCTAAACACTTTAATGCTTTAAAGTTCATCCAACAGTTTCTATAGTTTAGAGGCCTTTTATTGAAATGCCAGTAAGTACTGGAATAACCAGTTTTCTTGAGTTGTTTAAAGCATCTAGATCTAATATCACAAGATCTTGTAATATAAAAATGCTGTGACATCTATCATCAAAGTGAAGTCTGTTACTCAAAGTGCTATCAATCTGCTGTTAGCTAACTTCTGTGAAGCTATTATTATGAGTCCCATGTTTTCAAGAGCTTTACTGCCACAAAATTGCTTCTTTTCCATTCAATGTTCTAGTCCAGCACGACTCCACTTTGCTCTACCTCGCTCTACTCGGCACGAAAGCTGTCGTGTTTTCACTGACGGCTATGGGGGGGGCTTTAAGTCACACCTCCAGCTACCTACCTTAAGCCACCTCCAGCCGTCAGAGTCGTGTACTGTGTAAAGAAAAAAAAACACTCACTGTTGCACATTATGTCCTCTTAAACTAGTGAGGTTGCGGAGTCCAGACCACCCTTCCGTCAATGATTTCAAGCCACCAGCACGTCTTTTGGTTTAATCCTTAATATTTTTGTAGTCGCGCAAGTTTTTTGGAGTTTTTGGAGTGTTTTCTGGTTTTAGCACACTGCGGTGTGCTGTAAAATCAGTGGCTTGTTATTCTCTGCGCCATCTCGGCGAATGCCACTGACCACGCTAATGACTAATCAGTGAGCAGCAGTCGGTTCAAATCACATTTAGTCCCTATTGAGCCCCAATGGGACCTGCGGACAAGCAGGGACCAAGAGAGACAGTAATGGAAATAGTCACAAAACAGACTGAGTGGAGTGGAGCCGACAAAAGTAGAGTCCATGGAAGGGGCATTCATCTACAGTTGAAACCAAATATTTACAAACTGTATAAAAAGAAACCTAAACATCTTTTTCTCCATGGCTGACATTAAGTCAAACTTAATTTTTCTGGTTTTAGTTAATGTTTTAAGATATTTTTTTATACTTTCTTGAAATCTATTGGTGTATATACCTTAAGATCATTATGTCTAAACAATTTAAAGGAGCCCAGATGACGATATCATGGGTTTTTAAACTTCTAATAGGCTAATATGCAACATTCAAGTGAACTGGAGACACATATGTGGATGTATTTTAAGGCAGCACCTCAAACACACTGCTTCCTTGTGTGATATCTTGGGGAATATCCAAACAAATCAGACAAGATACTTGGAAGAGAATTGTGGAACTCCATATGTCCAGATGTCTAAAGGTGCCACATTCATCTGTTCAGTTTATTTGTGCAAGTGCAAACAGTGTTGGATTGGCTATTCACTATACTGTTCAAGAAGAAGACGGGTTCTATCCCAGAGATCAATGTGTTTAGATGAAAAATGTTTTTATTAACTCCAAATGCTGGTAAAAGCTGGTAAGAAAGTGTCAATCTCCACATTGAAACTGGTCCTGTACTAACATGGGCTGAAAGGCCACTCAGACATGAAGAAGCCATTACTCTAAAAGCAACATAAAAATTCAGATTTTTGGGGAGCAATGGTGGTGCAGAGGTAGAGCATGCGACCCATATATGGAGGCCTTAGTCATGTACCTTTGCTGCATGTCTTTCCCCTCTCTCTCCACCCCATTTCCTGTCAGTTCACATTCAAAATAAAGGCCACTAGTGCTACAAAAAAAAATAAATTCAGACTATTGGGCGGCGCGCCGTATAGAGATACAGTGTGCACCCCATATATACAGAGGCCATCAGTCCTCAACGCCTCCACCTGGGGTTTGATTCCTGACCTTGGGACCTTTTGCAGCATGTCAAACTTCCTGTCTGATTACAGCAAATAAAGGCCTCTTGTACCACAAAAGCTAAAAAAAATTAAAAATAAGATTACATTTTGAAAAAACAGTGGCAGCATCATGTTGTGTGTGTGTGTTTTGATGCAGGATTGAGAGATGTCATCTGGAGGAAACATTATGTAGAGATACTGCAGCAACATCTTAAAACAACAGCTAGAACGTTAAACCTTGGGCATAACTAGGTTTTCTAAATGGACAATGACCCTAGACAAAATTTAGCTAGACGTGGCTTAAGGACAACAAAGTCAGTGTTTTGGATTGATCCCGTTATACAGTTTAAAAGCCAACTGTAGTAACCCTGTCTTTAAAACACAATTTCTGTATGTATCTGGTTTCAGCTGTATGTTTGAGACTCTTCTGAAATGAGGAAGGAAGTAGTATTTCTTGAGCTGCCCTGTTGTGTCTGTTCAGGTTGGCTGATGACACTTGGTTACAAAAGCAGTGAAAGAGCCTCCAGCACTGAAAAGGTTTCTGTTGCATCATTTTGGTTACTCTGTATAATAAAGAAACACTGACAGAGTCACAAATAAGACATGGATGATTTGTTGATTGTAGATTTGTACTGAGAGGTTACTGCGACTGGTTAACCGTTGGCCACTCGTGACAATTAGTTGACACTGATGTGGAGCTTTTTATTGGTTAAACTAAAGAGCAATTTAACAGTTTGGAACTTGACTTGCATTTGATCATCACTAACTAAATGTCTAAAATGCTTAGACTAGTTTTTATACCACATTTTATGACAAAAAAAAACTAATGGCAAAAAACATTTTCAGTGTTTTTGGCATAAGAGCCACCTTAGATAAGCATAAAAAGTAAAACCTGAACTTTAATATGCCCAACTAATTGATCTGTGAAAACCTTACTATTGGGGAAAACAGAAAAAAAGATTCCCCAAATTATGTTAAAATTTCACCTTTTTTCATTCTTGTGAAGCCAGTATTGCATATTGTCTCATTAGTTGGGCACATCATTCCACCCTTGTCCTATGTGCATCTTCACAAGGCAAAAAGACACAACCGATAAATTCAATTAATAATTGAACTCTAGTAAGATATAAACAGATGTTGCATGCCCAATCTTAGCTTAGAAACACGGGTATGGCTTAGCTACATGATTTATTGGGCAGCATTAGTTTTGGAGGTGCCAGGCAGGGCAAATCTCAGAATAGCATTACACAGCATGTATATTTATGGAGGCTGGATGCCCTAGGGACCGGGCTGAACCACGGATACAGACACAGCCAGGAGAGAACTCATCTGTTCCTCGGCTCTTAGCTGTTCCAACACTCATAATGCCCCGGTCTCCTGGGTGGTTTTGTTTCTATAATAGCCTGGAACTATGCTGCATTGAAAAACAACCTTGCTAATTCTCACGAACTCCACGAGGGAGAGACCTGCAGAAGCAGAAGGGGGAAGAGAGCGAGAGTAGGCTCCTCGTTTTCCAGAGATTCCCCGGCTTGTCCATTTGTTTTCCCCAGCTAAGTTGGCTTTAGTGGGAAAATGCTGATAGCTCTTTGACACAAGGTCACAGATTACATACCATTTAAAAGATAATGCTTGCAGGTGTGGCTGAACACAAATATAAACTTTCTCGCACTTAAGTTGACTCGTCAACAGAATCACGTTAACTGCAGCCTTTCATCTTCATTATCACCTGAGGGTTTTGTGGAGGCAGGGTCGCTGACACAATTATCCTTTTATATCAGATGAAATAAAGGAGATAAAAAAGAGGACGCAGGAGAGAGAGAACGAGAGGACAGGCATGACCAAGGGAAAGTAAAAAAAAAAACGGGATTCCTTTGTGTGAAAGTAGGTTTGTGTGAAAACATGTTTTCTGTAGAAAGGCATGTCTGAAAAGAAAGAAATATGGGGTGATAGCTTGGATTTTAGAGGATTTCAGAGTGAACTACTCATATTTCTGCTTGGCTGGTAGAGCTGACACTGGCTTGCTGGTTTACTGTCAGCAATGACAATCACCGGTAAGAAGATTATTAAACGTTTGATAACATGACAGCAATAGCTAAAACAGGTACAATGTCTTTTTGCCATTCTGCAGGGGTGAACTAGAGCCCTTGAGTGGGCTATCTCTAAAGGTTTGTCCCCTGATTTGTACATCTAAAAAAGAAAGGAATTTGAATCATGTCCAAAATGCCATGATTTTCATCTGTCAGCTCTTTCATCAAGTTTGATGAAATGTAGTTTGCATATCATCCAAGGCCAATAGTCAAACCACAATAAACACAGTGTTGTCTTGTGGATTCTTTCTCTGAATTAACAACTAGTCTGATCTAGCGTAACAGGAGCTTCTTAATGCAACAAGACTCCATTCTACTAATGTACTTGATTAACCTTTACCGCCTCAACCTCATGGATCCCACAAGAAAATCTCTTGTATCTATCAAGGAATTGCCAAGAATGAGGGACCTAGAGAAAGACTGAGTTTGATGGCCATAGCCACAGTGTACTCTGAACTTCCACAACTTTATTTTCTCTTTGAACCCTTTGGTATTATTTGATCTTCTTGCATTCCTTCTTCTTTATGTCTCTTGGTGTATGTTCTCTACTGCCTCATTGTCTACTATGTCCACCACATTGACCAGTTTGTACTTGGATGTCAGGTTGGATGTGGAAGTCCAATAGGATCTTAGCTGTGTCATACTCAACCACTCTTCTGCTTTGCCTGTGGACCTAAACTATATATATGTACTGGACAGGAAAAAAATCAGTTTAGACAGCACACAAGTAATTATGTAAGACATGACAATTATTGTTGGAGACAAGGTTGCTCTTCAGTTACAATATCTAAGTATACTGAGAATGAACAACAGTTGTGGAGAGAATATGAAACAAGGTAGAGGTCAGAAACAACAAGAAAGAACAAGGAGGAAAGGATGTACAATAACGGATGATTTTAATTTATAAATTAAGCCTTACTATTTACGTTTTCGTATGTAGAATATAGCACAAAATGAATAAATTAAGGTTAAATTGTACTTTCAAAAGAAAGGAGGAGCTTTATGTAGAACATGACCCCCTCTGCACCCCAACACTTTCCCTGAATCGGACTGGTTCTTACTCTCACATTTAGGTGTCAATCTTTAGAATGTGGGCTTCCAAAATGTTTATTTGACAATGCCTGTTATAATTATTAATACCTTTAAAGATGTGAAAAAAAGCTTAGAATAATTTGATCTAAAACTAAAATAGCAAAATGTCACACAAAAAACAAACAAAGCTTTAAATTATTCCACTAAGACTGATGTATGCTGCTCTTTCATAAACCAGGAAATGGCTACAATAAAAAAGCTACTCATCGCCAATATCTACAAGGGCATTAACTAAAAGATTTAGAGCAACTGAAAGTGTGACAAACAAGCTTGAAGGAAAATGCTTGTTTATTTTGGCATGCACAGTTGGAGGGAAGCTGTTGTCATATGTAAGTGGAGGGGGAGCCAAATGCAGGGAGTACGTAAGCATGTTCATGGAGTGTTTAATGTAGTGACAACTTCCAAAAAAATATGTCCAGAGAATAAAACAAAATCCAAACACTATTGGCTCGCAGGAAACAAAAGGAGAACAAAAGAACAACCTTACTAGCTGAATAACAGGCAAGATCTTACAGGACAATAGTGGGATCTGGCAATGTGCTGTTGAAACATGGAGGTATAAATTCTGGGGATGTGACCGATGGAGTGAAAACAGGTGACTATACCGATGGGTAACAGCTATGAGGGAGCAGGGAGCTTGAGGTGACTGAAGAGACTGGCTGAGAAATTACACATTAACACTGCACATAAACAAAAAAAAAAAAAAGAAATAACATAACATAACATAAAACCAAACAAAGAAACAAAAACAACATAAATATATATATAAGTCATAAAAAAGTAAGAATGGTCAACAAATCTCCATAGCTCACTGTACATAAACTAGCATCTTGGGGTCTAAAAGGTCAGCAAGCAGTGGCGGTTCTTCCATAAATACTGGCCAGGGCGAGACTCGACACCCAAAATAAAACAAGAGATTTAAGTTTCCTATGACAAAATTAAGTTTCTCTGTAGGTTTCAAAAACCAAATGTCATGTTTGCTGATTAACAAAAAGCTCAATTACAGAGAACAGACTGTGGCAAAAACTGAGTTCTTAATAATAAGCAAACAATTAGATTTACAGGGAAAATCTCAAGAAGAGTAGGACACAGACTTCGGCAGAGTAACAGGAGGAACCAGTGATGAATAGTGACAATCAGAGATCTTATATACAGAGGATATACAGAAGATTTCATGATTCTCAAACTGTGATTTAAAGAATCACCCATTTTAAGTGGGACCAGTCTAAGTAAGATTTTGAACTTTGCGTGATTAAATTCAGATCGGTTTCTTTAAAAAACTGTGAAACAATGCTCTAGCCCCTTCAGACCCCACATCCACTGGAATGGACATAACATATTTCTGGGTCTACACCAATACTAAATTTGTGATTTCGTCATTTGAATTTGCTTGTAACAGATTGGTCTGAAATACTGATTCTTAAGTTGATATGAGTGAAATTCAGACATCAGAGAAGACAAGCATGGCTCTAAAACTGGAGAAGGAGAGGAGTAAATATCTATTTTCAATCAAAAATATGCATTTATGGCACAACGCTGGTGTAGGGGTTAGGTGCGCGACCACATATAGAGGCTATAGTCCTCGAAGCGGCCGGTTTGAGTCCTGGACCCGGCAACCTTTGCCGAATGTCTCCCCCTCTCTTTGCCCCTCTTTCCTGTTTACCTACTATCAAAAATAAAGGCCTCTAGTGCCGAAAAAAATATCTTAAAAAAAATGCATTTATGTCCATGGTAACCTAATAAAATTACATACAGTATAATTTTAAGTTTTTACAGTGACAATATTTGAAGTTACTTCAAAAACATTTTTATCACTGAAATGTAGGATTTTTGTTGAATGTCCATCCCAATGGACATCAGGAGTTGAGATATATTAGCAAACACTTAATTATTAAGCATTGCCATGCAAAGACAAAAGTACCTGCAAGCATTTTATAGCTAAATAGTGATTTCAAAACTAAAGAGTTTAAAGTCCCAGAATTCCTTGAACTGGCCACCAGATGCAAGAAGCTGTACTGCACAGGAAATCATGTCTTTTCTGACACATGTAACATCCACCTGTGCTTTGAGCAACACTAAAACTGCTTCAAGGCTGCTAATCGATAATGAAGGATTACAAGAAAATACCCAGCAAGCTAATGCTTTGCCATCTGTTTAGTTACTGTATAATCAGTTGTTACGTTTAGTTTACTATAATCAAAAGCTTGGCACTGCATTTGGACGTTCTATTACATAAATGAATCATGTTCACCTGTACACAGATGCACAAATATGCATACATCCAATTTTAAATGTTGAGGTCATGCCTAATTAGTTATTACATGAAATCTATATGAAAAGTATAGGTCTCTGTACTTACGTTTTAATGGCATTGTACGCTCATTTAGTCATGGCATCAAAAACACACAAAAAACATGCAAAAATGATTTTTTTCCCCTTTATTTGTATGCTGAGGAAGAGTAATAATCAGCTGAATAAAAATGTATTTGCTCAGCAGAAAAAAATCAGGTCTGAAGGGGCTAGCCAAGTCCGGTATAAGTAAATTTTTGCCTTCAATGGCCACACTGTGCAGTGTGCACAACACAGGAGAGTCTCCAATCCCCTTTCACTGGATATGCCAAGAAACAGAAAAGATACCTTTTATTTTGCCTTTATTTGTGCCCGTTTTCTTTGCACCCTGGGTGCCCCTGATACAACAGCACCCAGGAGGAGGAGCCATATAAAACCTGCTGCTGTCAGGAAAAAAAACATGTTTTAAGGCTTTTGTATTCATTTTTAGCAGGGGTGCCAATAACTATATAACATGACACACAGTTTCATACTTTCTTTTGGTCTATGCTTGTGACGGCAGTAAAAATCTTCCAACAAATGTGAATCCCTTCTTGTTGCTGGAGCTCGTTAGGAAATGCATTGGGAATAACTAAGGTAGGATCTTACATTCAGAACTTAACATGACAACACTGTGCATTTGTTTCCAAGCTAATTAAAAAAAGCGTGAGCACCTCTTCTTTCAAAATGTTTTTTTATTCATTCTAATGACACTGAAACACATTTCGGAGCCATAATCTTTGGGCGCAGAAAATGAGAGCAAAGAAAAAGAGGCAAACCTTGGTTTATTACCTGCCTTGCTGTGTTCTGTAATGGAAAGCAATTCAAATCCCCAACTCCCCTGAATACTCTGCTGCATGGCTGCAGTCCAAAACAAAAACCTCCTTCACTTTACCCTTGATGCATCAACCCTAATGGCTGTTCTTGATGACAAGCGCAGGGAAGAGAAAACAGCCTTACAGTTAATTCCCTGCACTGACTGTCCAATGATGAGTCCTGACACAGCTGCTTGCACAAGGGCACTGGGTAAAGGGGACATGGAGGGTGTGTGCACCCCAACTGTACTGCTGGTGTGTTTGGCATGTTGCTGCACTGTAATCAGCCCAGCCAACAATCAAACCCCACAGGATCTATTCAGCAAACGTGTACATTTACAGTCTGACATCCTCTGTCTGACTGAGAGATAACATCTCAGCTCATGCTTGAGTTTGTGAGAGTGCAGATCAGCGATGCAGAGTATTTGACAGGAGTTGCCTGTGCAGGAGCTTCATCCATTGATTGATGATAATGAGTTCCTGCTAAAGATTTCATGATTGGCCTAAAAAAAGAGGAAGTGAAAGATGGGTGCAGAGGAAGAACGTCACAGAGCAACACAGAGCAGAGGTGACGGTGCAAATGTAGAGGGCGAATAAGGGAAAGGAAAGGAAAGGAAGAATAAATCTGAAAAGAAAAACAGTGCTCTCAGTCCTTTGTTAGACATTATGAAAGAAAAAGTATAAACCACTAAGTTTGAATCTATGGCAGATATTTTGATCAAGCATTAAATATGTATGTATGTATGTACACTATATTCAGACCACCAACCAATGAATTCAGGCGTTACAATCACTTTAATTACATGATGTATAACGTTTGGTGTAGTGAAACTTGACTGGGCTGAACAGAATCCTGACCTCAACCTTCTTCAACATCTTTGAATGATAGATGGTGCAACTCTGGGCATTTAACTATCAAGGAGATGCTCAGCAATAAGGACATTGAGCTGCTAGCTGTTAGCATGAGGCTGTGTTATCTACTGCGGGAGTTTATACGTTATGTTACCCCCTCTGCCAATGCTGCAATAACCTGCAATGTCCTCCTCACTGTTACCTGAAGGTATGGCGTTTCTCCAATACCAAGCCCTGGGTCAACCCTAAAATAAAGGCTCTCCTCAAGGAGAAGACAGCTTTTAGATCAGGAAACAAAAAGCAGCTGAGAGCTTTGCAGAACGAAGATCAGGGATGGAAAAAAAAGAGAAAAAACATCTATAGGTAGAAGATGGAAGTCCAGCTGCAGCAGAACAAAATCAGTAGGGTTTGGAAGATAATGAAGACAATTTCAGGTCACAATCCAAACTCCCAGGTTGTATGAGACTTAAGGTGGGTGAATGATCTGAACCAGTTCTTCAACAGGTTTGATCAGACACTCACTCCTCTCCCAGCCCAGTCTCCCCTGTTCATATCCCCTGTTCTTCGAAGACTGCCTGCTTTTTTCCCCCGAACTTCACACTTTTTAGCTCTCAGCCATCACCCACCCCACCCATTTCAGAGGACTTCATGCCACAGCCCCCATCTCCCACCACCATCCTGCTTCTTTCAACACTTCTGATGAGGAACGAGCTGTGAATTATCAAGGTGTGAAAAGCTGCAGGTCTGGATGGCATCAGCTCCAGCCTCCTGTGGTGCAATAGCTGCAGAGATCAACTGTGTAGTATTATGGGATACATGTTCAACATGAGCCCAAAGCTGGGGAAACTACCACAGCTGTGGAAGACCTCCTGTGTGGCATCAGTGCCAAAGACCACACATCCGAAGGACCTCAGCAGCTTAAGGTTGGTTGCAACGGGCTTGCATCTGATGACCCTTGAGAGGTTGGTCTTTAACCATCTTTAACCATCGTTTTTGCAATTCGCCTATTCGCCTACCACCCTGGCTTTGGGATGGATGATGCCATTATCCACCTCCTGCACCAAGCTCTGACTCACCTGGAGAATTCTGGAAGCACTGTAAGGATGAGGTTCTTTGATTTCTCCAGTGCTTTTATTGCCATCTAGCCTAGAGTTCTGAGGGATAAACTGGAGCGTAAAGTGTTGACCACCACCTGTCCCAGTGGATACTGGACTACCTTACTGGCTACCTGTGAGGACACAGGGATGTGTCTCTGACAGGCTGGTTTGTAGGACAGGGGTCCCACAGTGCAAATGTGGAGGGCTGTGCTGGCACCGTTCCTGTTCATCCTCTACACTGCAGACTTTTCCATCAACTCCCCAGGTTGCCATCTACAAAAGTTCTCTGATGACTCTGCCATAGTTGGTCTCATTACAAGTGAGGACCTCTCAGAGTACAAACAGTGGACACAGGACTTTGTAGACTTGTGCCAGCAGAACCATCTCCAGATTAATGCAGGGAAAACCAATGAGCTGGTGGTGGATTTTCGCAGGCGCAAACCCAGCACGCTGACATCAGTGAACATCCAAAGAACTGACATTGAGATAGTTGACACAGAAATTCCCAGTTCATTAAAGGCAAAAAAAAAAAAAAAAGACGGTTGGGGTTGCCTAATGTTCCCAACTGTTACCTCTCATAAAAGCCCTCCCACATTCCCATTTATTCAGTGCTTCATGCATGAATAATCCAATGAAGGGAAAAGTGCAATATTTCCACCAGGGTTTTGAATAGATTAGCAAAGGGGGTTCAGCACTGTCCGCCCTGAGGACTCCCAGACATCTCCCAGGAACACAGAGCAAAAGTAATCAGACACAAAACACATCTTTCTTATCTTCTGCCCACTCCTAACAAGCACATAATTGCTAATATCTCTGCTGAGCTGGAGAACGAATACCCTGGAGACTGGCTATGTATACACACCCTGATAGAGAGATGAGGACGGGTTGCTATAGGAACAAGGGAGACTTAATGTGTTAAAGTAGGGGGCATGAGGGGAGTGGAGCAACAAAAGTGGGGGAGGAAGTTTAAAAGCTCAGAAGAACAGCAAAACAGAGCAATTCTGCTGGTCCCATTTGAACATTCTACCTTTTTGCGAGGATTCTCGGCAGATGTCATTGGGCCTCTTAGATACTAACAAAAGGAAGGTCAACTGAAACCTAAAGATGAAACCAAAACTCTGCAGTGTACAGTAGATTACATTTTGCTTCTAAAACTGTTAAGAAATTAAGACAAAAAATTCACCTGATATTGTGTTGAAAACAACAGCAGATTTAGAATAGGTTTATCTGAATTCTACTTATCTTAGATAAATCTTACAATATCACTTTACTTCCAGGTTTATAACAGGCAGAAAGAGGTAGCTAACAACCTGAAGATGCCTCCAGTTCATTAAAAGCCCATGAGTCACTTTCTTTCTGCTCCTTTGTTCAAGTCCTCTCTCAGCTGCACCACATTCCACTGATTCCCATGTCATCCGGTCGCCTCCCCAGCAGTTAAAAGCCAGTCAGCTCTTTACTTCTTTGCCAGATTCTTCCATCGTCCGTATCCATGCCACCGTTCTTGTGCTTTGTTGCTTTGGTTGCTCCAGGCAGTTGCTGTACAGTTGTTCATGTGCCGGCTGCTCTTGATAAGTCTTTTATTTAATAAATCTACTTCGCCCTCACCATGAGACTGCCATTATGTCTAATCTTGGATCTTGTTCCACACATTATGGACACATGTATGAGTCAAATACGAGGTAATAAAAAAAAAAAACACAAATCAATTTACAACCCCTGGCAAAAGAATCTGGGTTCACTACCTAACATAATAAAAAATAAAAAATAAAAGAATTGAAACAGACATGATAAACTATTTTATTTATTTGGACAGACCTAATGACTAAAGTGTAAATATTTTAAAGTCCACCTGTACATTTACTTTGGATGCAATGACTCCTCTCTGCCTTGTTCCTTTACCTGACATTCAGCCCCTAATCATCAGTGTGATGTTGGCAATTATGTAATAGGTTGACGTAACGTGGCACAAAGTTGTAAAGGGAAAGCCTTTTTACAAATGAAAATTTTAAAAGTGCGGCGTGCATTTGCTTTCAGTTCCCTTCACTCCGATTCCCCTACATAAACTCCAGTGCAACCAACTGCCTTCAGAAGCCACCTAATTAGTAAATGCAACCTGTGTGGAATTTCATTTCAGGTGGAAAGAGTGTGGCACAACTGCAAACCTACCATTTCATGGCCGTCCCCCTAAACCGACAGGCTAGACAATGAGAGCTTTGATCACAGGTGTCGTTAGAGGCCCATGGTAACACTGGATGAGCAGAGTGCAGCTCAGACGGGAGAATCTCCTGACAGGACAATTATTAGCTGCAAACTCCACAAATCTGGCCTCAATGGAAGAATAGCAGGAAGAACCGCTGTTTGATAGAAGTCCACTTTACAATTTGCATCAATCTATGTGGGGGTAATAGCTAACCTCTGCTTAAATGAGACCAAAATTGAACTTTTTTGGTCTCATTTACATGCAAAATGCTATGTCAGGCACAAACTTAACACATATATGATAAATCTACAGTCACACATGGTGGTAGCATCATTCTGTGGGAATGATTTTCTTCAGCAGCAACACCAAAGCTAATTAGAGTTATTGGAGAATGGATGGAATTAAATACAGGACAATTCTGGAAGAAAATGTATTTGAGGCTGCTGAAGACTAGAGTAGGGTGGAGGCTAAATGGAGGTTCAAGGACCCTTAACCTACACTCAGAACTACAATGGAGGTTCAAACCTGAGATGTCCGTACTCTAAATTAACAGCTCTATCCACCACAGCAACATGCCACCTGCCTAGCATACACTTTATTGTGTTTCTTTTCATATTGCTCAATCAAAATCAGTCAGCAAATTTAGTTTCTGCGGTGCAGGCATTCATTTCTTTTATAAATTCATTTACCCTCTCAATTTTAAAACAACAAATTTTAAAATGTAATCTAACAGAAACATTTAAAAATTCCTGGTGTGAAAAGAAAGAATGCCTCAATAAGATCCAGATTAATTGTGTGCAAGGAAACAATAAAAGGATAAAGACTCCATGGGAGTGTTAGGTGCAGTTTACTGAGAGAATTGGGAAAGAGAAAAAGAAAACCGCTAATTAGGGAGTAAAAATAGAAACGAAGTGAGTAGGCGAAAAGCAGCAAAAGTCAAGCAACCCAATTTCGAAACGTCAGATCTGGAAATAAATATCTTTAATATTAAACGGAGCATTTTTCAGCTTCCAAGGCTTGTCGCTGAAGCATCTTCATATAATGGTTATCAGTTATTTGTCTGCAAAACACATCAGTGGGGCAGTTATTGAACTGAAATCTGTATCAGTCATGTAGTGCATTACTGGATTACTCCATACAGTAGCCATCTGTAATGTTAGCTGCTGTACAGAGGCATAAGGAAAAAAAGTGAGGCCATAACTTCTGCGTGCCAGAGATCACATTATGTTGGCCAAGCTCTAATCATTCTTTGATGCCAGAGGCGCTTCATTCAGCCTCCCACTCTGTGTCTTGATCACTCTCTGTCTCCCTCTCTCTCTGCATATCTTCTCCTCTCTCTGCCTCTCTGCTTGTCTCTGTCTTTTGCTCTTTATCTCATTTTGCTTCCTACCATCTCCCTGTAATGGTATTTCAATAGGACAGACAGCCACAGGAATCCAATACGCATGACGTCTAATTGAGTCTTTAATAGGCTGTCTGATGTTTGCCTGCTGCTAGTTCACACTGTGAGGTACAGTCGCACTTCAAACAGCTCACCACTGCCAGCTGGACCCACTGGGAAAGGTCATTCTGTGTGACCAAATCAACAGCCTGCATTGATGTGAATAAACAAGCGAAAACCTCACAACAGACGTAGACAGATTTCAGATACTTTGTCTATTAGCAAGTAAACATTACAATTAGTGACTTTATTTCCGTTTCTTAGGCTAATTATATGGGTTTAATAACAGTTTGTGGTGATTACTCAAAATGGGAATAGCTAAGTAACTCTTAACAAAATTATTTACAAGCATGAGTGCTTGTGAAGTGCTTTGAACCACAAAACACAACATTTGACACTTAGACACTTCTTGTGCTGTGCCAGGTTGTGACAGCTGAGTGCCAAAGTAATATGATGTAAATGTTTAGAAATTAACACAATGTAGTAACTAATTAGAGAACAAAAATCCGTTATCATGTGGTGATTTTAATGGGGGCGAAGGGGGTGACGGTGGGTTGCCGGTTTGAACCCATGCTCCGTCCCTCTCAGTTTTTTCGTCTTTGGGCAAAACACAAGAAATTTCAAACAATTTTTGAAAGCCTAGATGAAGAAGATTTAACATCTTTGGATGTAATTTAAGGCAAAACCTAAAACACATTGCTTCTTTGTGTGTGGAAAAATCTGAAAAAAAAGATACCATATCAGGAAGAGAAGTGTGGACTTCACAAAGTCTGGTACATCCTTGGGCAATATTTCCAGATACCTGCAACTGCTATGTTAATCTGTTCGAACAATTGAACGCAAGTTGAAAAAGGAAGCTGCGAATATTCAGCCATCGTACTGTCCAGGTATATCAGAGATGACATGCTTTGTGCAAAATGTGTCTATTAACCTCAGAACAACACCTTCTGTTAGGAGAATTTCAAAAATGTAAAATAGCACATTTGCAAGTGAGTAACAAAAGCACAGTAATTTTGCTAATCTTTATTAACCTAAAACATTAAAAGTGGGATTAGATATCAGATAGTGGCAAAAAACAGTGTGTGTAAATAGTAGTAGTTTCAGATATTCTCATGTCTTTATAAATAGCTGTTTTCTAGATACAAGTTTTCTGAAGTACCACCATACTGTTAAGACATTTTAAAAACTGCAATTTGATTTCAGGTATTTTGTTTTTTTTTTCACAAATAAGAAAAATATATTTGTATTGATTTCCACCTTATGTTTGAAGAACAGATCTCCAAATTTCAAGCCAAAAAGATAAACAGGAAGGCCCACCTGTTGTCAAAATTTAGAATAGGGAAAGAAGAAGGATTCTCACCAAGCCCAACCTCAAAATTCAAGATGGCTGCTGTGAGGTTAAAAGATACTGGTAACCAGTGACGTGCGCTGAGGATCATGATCGGTGAAGCACTGACTCCTCTGGAGATAGATGTTAAAATATATGAACCCAAAATTAAAGCTTATATTTCAATTGTGACCTTAATTGAAACATTTAGCTGTTTTAAAAGCTTTTTATTTTGCTTTAATCAGTTCCTTCCTTTAACAATACGAAAGCAAAAGAATATTTAATATAAGGTCAAATTAGATTTTTTTTATTTAAATGTTTTTTTTTTGGGTGATCTCTTTTTTAATAAAATCGATAATTGTCACCCAGCCTCAGGCCGGCTGGGTGACGGAACGTAGAAAGCATAGTCCTAGATCTCAGCCCACAGGTCACCACCAACCCGTCTGCATTTCTAATAGATTTTCCCCGCTCAGCGACACACCCGCTGAGAAGCCAACTCTGGTAATTGGTAACTCTGGTAAATGGCAGCTCCATAGTCAGAAACGTGGCACTAGAGACACCAGTGACCATAGTCAAATGTCTGCCAGGGGCCAGAACGGGCGACATCAAATCATACCTGAAACTGCTGGCTAAGGATAAGCGTAAATACAGTAAGATTGTTATTCACGCTCGCGGTAATGACACCCGGTTACGTCAATCGGAGGTCACCAAAGTTAGTGTTGCTTCGGTGTGTAAGTTTGCCAAAACAATGTCGGACTCCGTAATTTTCTCTGGTCCCCTCCCCGAACTGACCAGTGATGACATTTTTGGGCCCGCATGCTGTCATTCAACCATGGCTGTCTGGGTGGTGTCCAAAAAAACAATGGGGCTACATTGACAATTTGGCGAACATTTTGGGAAAACCTGGTCTGATCCGGAGAGACGGCATCCTCCCACTTTGGATGGAGCAGCTCTTCTTTCTAGGAATCTGGCCAATTTATTAGTTCTCCAAAACCCTTGAAAAAACCCAGGGTTCAGACCAGGAAGCAGAGTCATTTTTTAACACTCCTCTCTGCAGCTTCTGTACTGTCCCCCCCTTACCCTATTAAGATAGTGTTTGCCCACGGCCAAAAATTGAATAGATTAAAAAATTATCTAAAAGGGGAAATCAGTAAATCTCAAAAAATAAACACAACTCAGACCAAAAAATTAAAATAAAACAATTTTAAATGTGGCTTACTGAACATAAGATCCTCTCTCTTCAAAGATTTTTGCTAGTTAGTGACCGGAAATCAGATTGATTTTTTTTCCCCTCACAGAAACCTGGCTGCAGCAAGAGGATTATGTTACTATAAATGAGTCAACTCCTACTAATTATTTAAATTTTCACATTCCCAAAAAATTGGGCGAGGGGGAGGAGTAGCAACCCTCTTTAAGTCCGATTTATCACTAGTCCCAGACCAATCAATAGCTACAACTCTTTTGAATATTTTAAACCTTTTTTCCTCATCCAAACCACTTCTGTTTGTTGTTTTGTACCCTCCCCGGCCCTTCTCCAATTTTTAACAGTTTTCAACCTTTTATCTGATTAATGTTAAATACAGATAAAGTTATATATGGGGGATTTTTAAAAATTCATGTTGACACGAAAATGATAGCTTAAATATGCCTTTAAGGTATCTTAGCTCTATTGGCTTTACCAAAACATTAAAAACCCACCCACGTTTGTTTCATTCCTGGACCTTGGCTAATAGGCATTGAGGTAAAGGGCATAACAAAATTTTCTCAAACCCTTCTGTCTGACCCTTTTTTTTTAAAAACCTTTGAGTTTAATTTAAGATACTCCCCATCTGAAAAAAATTTCATTATAGTAATCATTTCCAAAAAAATGCTGTAACAACCCCCTTTAAAGTATCTGTTCCACTTTTAATTTTTCCCCATTATCACAGAAAAAAAAAAAGGAGGGCAAAAATTTTTTTTCTTTCCCCCTTTACAAATTGATTCTCTTGTTTAGATGTTACTTTCTTGCGTGGGGCATTTTGACAATGCACCCCCCTTAAAAAGAAAGGGAAAATTTTTCATAGGAGGCTGGCTCCCTTTGGGTTTAATTCAGAGCTGTGACTTTAAAACACATGTTAGAAAATTGCAGCGAAAAAAGGCCTCTACACACCCAGAATTCCTACTTAATCTGGAAAAATAGCCTCTGTTGATAAAAAAAAACACTTCACCAAGTAGACCACTTATTTTTCATCCTTAATAAAGGAACAAAAATAAACCCCAGGTTTCTCTTTAGTCAGTTGCTAAACTTACACAGAGCCCTAGCTTTTGAGCCCTCCATTCCTTAGCTTCCCGCAGTCATGACTTTAGGGATTCCCCCCAAAATAAAATTGATCTATTAAAAGAAAAACTTTGACATACTCCCCCAAGATGATTACTTCACCTCAACAAGGAGACAACATTGGGGAAATTTGAACCTATCTGTGTTTGGCGTTTTGATTGTGGAGCTTCCGAGTTATCAAAATATTGCTTTTTGAACCCCGCAATTTTTAAGGCTTGTATGTATGCATTTGATACAGTCGATCAAATAATTCTCTTAAAAGGCTGGGAAAAAATTTCTGCAGGGATAGGGGAACACGCTAGGGGTGGTTTAAATCTTATTTGTCTGACAAATTCCAGTTTTTTTATGTAAATGATAAAATACTTTAAACTCCAGGGGTTAATTTTTTGGGGCCCA